>PVLC010000373.1:46008-179913 GCA_004027655.1 Graphiurus murinus
AGTCCTTAAATTCATCTGGAAAAACAAAAAGCCCAGGATAGCCAAAGTAGTTCTTAGCAATAAAAATCATGCAGGAGGCATCACAATACCTGACTTTAAACTCTACTACAAAGCCACAGTAATAAAAACAGCATGGTATTGGCACAAAAATAGATACATAGACCAATGGAGCAGAATAGAAGACTCAGAAACAGACACATCAAAATAAAAAATAAAAGCCTAAAAACCAAAAGTAGTGGCACACATGTATAATCTCAATACTTGGGAAATTGATACAGGAGGATCACAAGTTTGGGACCAGCCTCAGCAACTTAGCTAGATCCTCAGCAATTTAATGAGAACTTGTTTCAAAATTTAAAAAATAAAATAGGGCTGAGGATGTAGTTCAAAGGTAGTGTGCCCCTGGGTTCAATCCCTAGTACCACAATAAATTAATGAATAAATAAATAAATAAGCAAGCAAGCAAGCCTGGGGGTGTAGTGTGTAGTTCAGAGGTTTGAATGCCTCTAGGTTCAATCCCTGGGGGGGGAGACATGTTTGTTTTTCCTTTATAATTGTTTTATACTGCTGAGTGACATGGTTTTGAGATTTATTGAGTAGGTCCTGAGGTTCTGTTAAATAAAACTTCAAGGAAACATTTTCATCGGTGTTATGTACATATGTGAAATTACCAATGCAGATCTCAGTAACATGTATGGGGAAGAGGAGGGATTGAGCGGGGAGCCAAGGGGAAGCTTACCAAGTGCTGTGTGTGTGTGTGTGTGTGTGTGTGTGTGTGTGTGTGTGTGTCTATCACTCTGAACTACATTATGGTGAGAGACTACAATGCACCAATAAAAGTATAATAAATACACACACACACACACACCAATAAAAGTATAATAAATACACACACACACACACACACACACACACACATATACATGCATACACATAGAGAGAAAAGAGAGAAACCTTATATTAAGTAGATTGACCATGTTTCTGCATTTATCAATTTACTTAATTATAAATATCTAGAAAGAATTAAAGATTTCTCTAATTTATATACTAGACACAAGTATATTGTGGAAAGAAAATAAATTTTATCTTAACATTTTCCTCTTGAAAATATCAATAATAATAAGTTTGAACATATAAAAACTTCCACAATGATCTTGTATTGACTTGATAACTTCTTTGACCGGGCTGTAGATTCTAGGAAATTATTTCATCAAAGTTTCAATATCATATTTTCAGAAAGGGAACTTCATTACTAAATCATTTGATCTTATTACTAATTTATTCCTGATTTAGTCAGTAAGCATACCACAAAATTAAACTCCCACGAATAAGTAGCACGTGTATACAAAAGAACTCTAGCCTATCAAATATTTCACTAGAATATTTGACAATACAGCAAATTCTTGACTATTTAAATCTTCTAGAATTCATGAATTAGTTCTCTTACTATTATTTCCAAAGCAAAAACAGACTTTATAATTTCATTTTTTTTTTTTTTTTGCTTTTGAAGCATGGTATGGTAACTTAGTAAATTATTCCCTTAATGTCAATTCACAAAGAAAAGGAAAATCAAGGATCACAGGCACTTTTTTCTCATTTAATTAAAAAAAATAAACCTTCACAAATTATCTTTTAACTCAAGTTTTGCTTGTATGCAATATTTAAGTTTTATTTATTTATTGTTATAGTTACTTCCATTATTTGTTGCATTTTTAACAACTCTCTGAAGATATCCATGTCCCTTATGCTTTCTGGTTCCCATGCCTTCCTGATTTTTGCTTTATCCTTCATTTTGTCAGGTCACATCCCCAAATGCCTTCTGACAAGGTGTGGGGAAGATAAACACTAAGGAGTCCCAGCACACCTGACAATAATTTTTATTTATTTATATTCTTTTATTGGTGCACCATAATTATCCATCATAGTGAGGTTCAAAGTCATATAAACAAACATGCACACAAGTCTTGGAGTGATACCTTCACACATAGGCACAGGATAATTTGAATTGTTTCTTTCATCAGCTTTTCCTAAATTTACATTTTATAAATAGATCACTTAATCGTTAAATTACATTGCTGGCTCATTAAATGTCACATTGAAGTTAATAAATGGCATCTCATTCTTAATATGTCCCTAACCATTGATTTAACAGTTGAATGCCAAAATTTGAATGAACAATTTATGAATAAAAACCACAAATACAAGCATTTGGAGCAAATACTTTTATAAATGAAATAATTACTTATTCTTTTCTCTATTCTCCTTTGTAGAGAAGAATATAATTAGTATTTCAAAGATAGTAAAATTGTAACTTAATCAAACATATATCTATGCTATTCATCTGTGAACACCTTTGTTTTTTCCCTTTGATTTGAAAAAAATAGAAATTCACATCATTTTCTTTGGAAAGAGAAAAAATAGAATGATAAAAAGCACTATTCCTTTAATGAAGTTTTCCTTATTTAAAACTCCAACATCTCAGAATCTGGTGATGTTTGTGCTGTTTGATTCTCATGCGGCATCTTTGTCTTTGGGGCAGAGTGCTCTGACAAAGAAACCAATTTATATTTGCCTGATTAAAATTCAGAAGGTGATGAGAGGTAGGAAAGTCCTTAAACTTTTTGCCAAAATACATCCCTTTCATGGCTGTAATTCAAATTCTTTAATTCAATGAGAATTTTATTTAAAATATTCTAGTTATATATGGATATATATATATATATATATATATATATATATATATAAAATCAAGAGAGACAAATCATGACAAATACTGAAAAATTAACTGTTGTGCTCCCCTCTCTCTCTCTCCAAATATATATCATAATGTAAAATTGACTTGAGGATAAAAATATCAAATAGATATTCACTTGAACCTCTTATAGAGGATCAACTGAAAAGTCATTAAAGCTGAACATTTCTTGGTTTTTAATCCTTTAAAGTAATTTAGAATAAAAAGTACAGCTAAATAAATATATTCAAGATCCCTGTTGGATGCTACTTTGTCTAAGGCTTTCATTTTTTTCTCACATTTTTCTCACAGTACCCCCCATTGGTATTGTTCCTGGATCACACCCAAGACATCTGCTCAGCTGTGCTCTAGTCGTTAAATATGACAGGGCCGCGATTAGTGGGATAGAGTGCTTAGCGCTGGATCTGGGTTTTATAATACAGTCCACTGTTCCTTACCCTGGCCCTTCTGTTCATTTGCTAAGCAGATGGTCAGGGTTAGGGGCACATCTGTGACCATGAAATAAATATGTCTTTGGTGTAACCCCAAATGGCCTAAATAGGGAATGAACTACTGTTCCTCATGTTGTTTAGCCCTCAGTCTAACAAAATAAGATAATTGGTCCAGGTGCTAAGTCAATAAATTAAAGGAATGCTAATTTGTGCCTAAGAAGAAAATAATCAGGTTCAGAATGATATGTTCTGTTATGACAATATTTATTCAGGCCACCAGTCCAAAAAGAAGACGCTAAGGACTTCAAAAGCAAAGGACAGAAGACAAATAAGATTGTGAAAAAAGACTTAATGAGGAATAGCTGAAAGGCTGTAGGGACTGCATAGTGGCAAAGAGGGAGGGAAGAACATAATTTGGAAGTCTAGAAGACTTCCAAAGAGAGCCAGGTAAATAGTGACCCTGGAACATAATGTTGAGCAATATGCTAAGTGCCTGACACACATTATTTGATTTCATTCTTGCAAGATTCCTCCAAAGTAAATATCTTTCTCTCTCATAATTTACCTGAGGAATCTGGGGCTCAGAGAGGTAAAGGGATCTTAAGATCACAGATATCTCTGAAGGTCAACATTCTTAAGAACTGAAAAAAGGAGGCAATAAAGAGAGACAAAATAAAGTCAGAAGGTGAGAGAGAATACCCCTGAAGCGATGGGCCAGCATCATCAGTGCAGCTTCTCTGAAGGCCTGATTAAGATGACACCATGATGGGAGGGCAGTCTGGAAAGATCACATGGTGGCAGGAGGGCAAGAGAGGGATGCCAGGGTCATGCTCACCTGTCTATAATAACCTTCCCTCTCAGGATCCAAGTGGGGTTCCACAAGAATTGCATTAATCTCTTCTGAGGGAAGAGCCCTCACTGCCCTAACCACCTTCTTCTAGGTCCCACCTCTTAAAAGTCCCTCTTACATTGCCACATTGAAGACCAAGCTTCCACCACACTTAAACCATGTCCGAACCACAGCAGGCTGACAGCTTATTATAAGACATATGATAGACTTTATTGTTTACAGGTGTCAAATACTTACGTCTATTTACATGTCTACCCATATTGGCAATATTTTGGTGTTGAGGTCTGTGGATTAAAAAGGGGGGCGGGGCTTAGGACACTTCTGAATGTAGGCACCATATTATCAAGCAGGTAGGTATAAAATGAATGACAAGACTACCAATTTAGCTACGTAATAATGACAAGAGACAATTCATTTAAATCCCAGATGGAATATACAGTACCTCTTAAAGATGTATGATTACAAGGCACCAATAAATTAAAATATATAAATAAAAAGATTCAGGCTATTCTTTTTTGATTATTAAATATTTAAATTTGCAAAAAAAGTGGAAAAGCAGTTTAAACAGGAAACATTTATTCATAGCTAAATCTTAGTATCCCAATAAATTAATGTTCTATAAATCTACATGTAAATACACAAAGACATACATTTAAAAATATATTATAACATTATTTTATTATAGCACATATATAATACACATATGGCTATATGTAAAAATTACCTATCTTAAATCAGAATTATAATAAATATACATAAAATTAATTTAACTATCATATATGTATATATAATTATTTTAACTTTGTTATTGCTTTCATATCTATAAATTGTTTCATATCTATAAATTGTATAACACATATACAATACATAAGATTACTCCTTGTAGTCAACATTTTACATTTTTATTTATTACTTTTTTATTACTTATTTATTACTTTATTTATCACTTTTGCTAGAGGTTTATTGATTTTACTAATTTTAGAAGACCACATTTTGGTTTGTTGATTTTTCTCAGTCTCTTTGGATTGGTTTCCATTCCTATTTCTATAAATTTCTTTCTTCTATTAATATTCCTTTCCTAACTTCCTAAAGTGGAAACTTGGATGACTGATTTTAAACCTTTCCTCTTTTCTTTTCCCTTCCTTTCTTAAATACATTGTAATTATAGATCTTAGTGAGGTTCAAAGTTATATCAACAAACATGCACACAGGTCTTAGCGGAGATCCCTTCAGGTCGTACCCCACTACTCACCCCTCCTGGTGTCCTGGTGTATAGCAGCAGGATTGGTATTGATACCTTCATACATGGGCAGGGCATTAGTCAAACTGTTTCTTTCATCAATATTTTTTTTCCCACTCCACCTCCTTCTTGCATCTCTTTCCACTATTCTACTGAGCACTCTTCTCAATTACCTAAAGTCCACTTTAAGCTGTGTATGGTGGTACATGCCTGTGATACCAATAACTTGGGAGGCTGAGACAGGAGGATGACAGGTTCACAACCAGCCTCCACAACTTAGTGAGACCCTGATTCAAAATAAAATATAAAAATAAGAGGGATGGGGGTGTAGCTCAGAGTTAGAATGCCCATGGGTTCTCCTTCCCTGTATGTATGTATGTATGTATGTATGTATGCATAAATAAATAAATAAATTTATTTCCTTTTTTCTAGTTTTCACATATGATATAAAACATTTGACCCATGACTTCTATGACTGATGGATCTCATTAGCATAATAGTCTCTAGTTCCATCTACTTTCCTGCAAATGGAATAATTTTGTTTTTTGTGAGTAAAATTCCCTTGCGTGTTTGTGTGTATATATATCTTGCTTTGGAATTATTGATCTTTCTGGAAGGATTAATAGCTACTCTCAATAGCCCCAGAGACCTCAGGAAAGTTTGGTATGAGATTGATTTGATGCTTTCAAAGTCTTGAATTCAACTTTCTTAAGAAACTAATTGTGTAAGCATAATTAGGCATTAACAGCATATGTTCTTAGATCTAAAGAGTATAATCTACATTTCCTTTCATTAAAATTCAGTAAATTACTAAAATGACATTGGGGAAAACAAAGTAACTAGTATAAAATTGAATGATTGAAATAAAGGTAGTAAACAGCATTTTTTTTTTTTTTTCGGTACTGAGGATTGAACTCAGGGGCATTCTACCTCTGAGCTACACCCCCAGCCCTATTTTTTATTCTTTATTTTGAAACAGGGTCTCACTAAGTTGCGGAGTGCCTCACAAGGTAGCTGAGGCTGGCCGCGAACCCAGATCCTTCGGTCTCAGCCTCCCAAATGCTGGGATTTACAAGCGTGTACCACCACGCCCAGCTGTAAACAGCATTTTTATAGTAGATAAGCAAAGGAAAAATAAGTAATTTTCTTTCAAACATAGTAAGTAGAAACAGCATAATTTTCAAGTACATCTTGGAATAAGTTAACCTTTGAAGTTTTTAAATAGTGTGTTTAATAATTTTTGTGGTAGGAGATGAAGCTCGTAACAGTGTCATCCAGTGGCCCCAGTAAAAACAAAGTAAAAATGTTGGGGGTGGGGGGTGGGAGATATCACACTCTTAGTTTCACTTTTTTGAAATTGTTTTATGAAGCCTAAGACTCATTGGTCCTGATAGCTAAAAAAGATCAGTATCTTAAAGCCTTTTCAATAATCACTGTAAAAAAACAAAACCAAAATATGCTATAAATGACTACACTCATACTCTAACTAACACTGCATATAGTTTACCATGGTTAAACATGCCTATATAAATTTTATGTGTTTGTTTATATATAGGCTTATAATAAAAGTGTCTTTCAAAGCAATCCTCATTATTGGAGCATTTTTACTTTCTGTTACATCCACTCCTCATAAAACAGGAAAATGCAGAATCACTAGGAAAATGTAAAATCCTACAGCTCTGGCCCACTACACATAAGAGATGTAAAGTAACTCCTAGCCCAATTTTTATTAGTGGGAAAACATCTATTTTTTCTTTTGTTGTTTCATTCATGAATCTCTCAAGAATAGTTATTTTCTAACATCTTTAATTTTGTCATGCTTCTCTCATCTTTCACCCTTCAAATGACAAATATGCTATTTTCTCAAGGAGATGCAGTACTCTGACATAAAATGAATATTTTCTCTCATCTTCAACTTAATGACATTTTCTTTATATCTATCTCCTCATTTTTTCTCTATAACTATTGTAAAAAGTAAGTTATTTTTCCTCCTTCATTTATAAGATAGTCTCCCTGATTTCTATTAATCTGGTAGATATTCACACATCCCCTTTTTATAAAAAGAAAAATACTTTTCCTAAATCCAAATTTTTTTCTACTTTCCTTTTTTCTTTTGAACACCACTTCCTGGAAAGTTTGTCACTTTCTTTTTCTTATCCCCAAGCCATGTCTATTCTTGCATAGGGATTTTTACTAGGGCAGATGAAGGGTGTAAAGACTTCCTGGCGGGAGGAGACCAGGATGGCATCTGAATGAAACACCTCTCCTCAGGCACTGTGAGCTCGAATCAAATCTGCCATAAAAGCAGCTTCTTGATGGAAGAAAAAAAACGACAAAAAAGTGAACAAAACAACGAAATTTGAACTACAACTAAAGAGACCCCAGAAAGTCACACAGGGAGAGACCGCAGAAAGCCCAACTGGGCGGAAGTGGCCCCACGTGGAGGAATCACGGCTGCGGCGGCTTTTAAGCCTTTAAACCAGCCGCCCAGCTGCATACCCAGCGACCAGGCATGGAGTAAGTGACTTCAGAACTCCACATCCTAACCAGGCGGAGAATCCTCGCACCTTCCACAGCAACCAGAACCCGCGATACGACCAGCATAAGCCCCCGAGGGATCACCCCAGCTCACCTCTTGTGCCAGAGCCGGAGCAGCTGTCAACTGCACTGCAGAGCTTGAATCAAAACTGCCACAAACACAGCTTCTTGACGAAAGGAATGAAAAGCAAAGCAGCAAAAAAAGTGAATAAACCAACCAAAACAGCTGACCAGAACCCAGGGAAAACAAAGGAGCTGGCGCAAATGTGCCTGCTGCAGTGGCATACACTGCAAACCAGCGGCCGCTATCTTGCCGGCCGCCATCTTGGCAGTCACCAAGAGCAGCATCTATTAGCACCAAGACCCCCAATGACCTCCTGCACACCTAAAGACCAGAAGTGGAGTAAGTGACTATGGAATCATATACCCTAAACAGGCGGCATATCCCTTCAGGAGCAACAGTGATCAAGAACACCAGGGACACCCCAGATCACCTCTCCCATTAGAACCAGAGCATCAGGGATCTGTAAGTTAAATTAAATTGCACCCTCAGTGTGCGAGGGTCCCTATACAAAGTGCAGACTCAGTCACCTGCCCTTCAAGAGATTGGATAGAGCAGAAGTGTTGGAGAGTCCCAGTGCACAAAGGGAATAAGGAACTTCCAGGCACCCTGGAAAATGCCTGGCATATAGTTTGCAGTCCCACCACCAGCAAAGGCAGAGACAGAGATGCCGAAAGGCCCTGAGAAGAGTGCAGAGATACAAGCTTGCAGTAGGAGAGACATCAACGGAACCCCCTGCCTGCACTGATAGAGCAAATAAGAATGCCAGAGACACACTCGAAGATTTAAGCTCTGTATGTACAAACTAGCAGGGTTTTTGTTTTTGTTTCCTGTTGGCATTGTTTTTTGGTTTTGGGTTTTTTTTTTGTCGTTGTTGTTTTTGTTTTGTTTTGTTTTTGTGTGTGTTATTTGTTTTTATTCTGCTTTTGTTTTGTATTGCCTTGATTCATTTATGTTTGTTTGGATGATTTGTTGCTTTGGTTTTGTTTTTTGTTTTTTGTTTTTTTTTAGTTTGTTGAATCTCCTCCTTATCCCTTTTACAAACTTCTTTCCCTCTCTCCCATTTATATTCTTCTCCTCAACACTTTTTCTCTTCTTTTTCTTTTTCCTTTTTTCCCTGTCTCATATCAAGACCATCGTACTACCACACTTAAAATTCTACATTGATTACCAGAATCCCCCTACATATCTACCATCTCTAATCTTTACAATATATCACCTCAACACACTCAGTCACTTATTCCACTGTACCATACACTCTACTTTACCCTATTCAGACATTCATCACTGTGACTTCTCACCAAACTTTACCACTGAACACAACCTGTTCCTGTATATACCAGTGGACACCTCTAAACCCCCGCTGCAGAGATTGGATGAGAAAACTTGCAAGAGCAGAAAAGATATAAATTTAAGAACAGGGGAACCATGGGAAGAAAAAATAGCAAAGAAACAATGAGCCACCACAACCCTTCAATAACAGATCTCACCAACCCAGAATAGCAGAGATTACCAGAGGAACAATTCAGATCTTTAATACAAGAAACAATACAGGATTTTAGGAAAGAATGTAGGAAGAGTTGGAAAGAAATAAAGGAACAAATAAACAAAGAATCTGATGAACTGAAAAGGAACCAAAAGGAAGTGAAAGATGTAATAACTGAAGTGAATGCATCAATACAAACTATAAACAGTAGATTAGACCACATGGAAAATAGAATATCACTCTTAGAAGATGACCATTCCAAAAATGAATCCATAGTTCATAATTTAGAAAAAAGAAAAAAAAATTGGACACTGATGGGATCTAGGCCAATTTTAAAAGAGCTAACCTAAGAATAATAGACATAGAAGAGGGATTAGAAGTTGGAACTTATGGAATAAACAATGTTTTCAAAGAAGTAATATCAGAGGATTTTTCAAACATAGAGAAGTTGACACACAGGTACAAGAAACATATAGAACTCCCTCGAGACAAGACCAAAGAAGAGGTTCACCGCGCCACATAATAATCAAGTTGACTAATGTAGAGGCTAAGGAGAGAATTCTAAAGGCAACAAAAGTAAAAGGCCAAGTGACATTTAGAGGCAAACCAATTAGAATCACTCCAGACCTCCCAAATCAAGTCATGAAAGATGAAAGCCGGGGGGGGGGGGGGGGGGGGGGGGGGCTGGAGTAACATATTCCAAACTCTGAAAGAAAATAACTTGCAGCCAAGATTCTCATACCCAGCGAAACTCTCTCTTCAAATTGATGGAGATATAAAAACCTTCCATGACAAACAGAAACTGAAAGAATTTGTCTTCCAAACCAGCACTAGAGAAAATACTCAAACAAATTAACTACAAAGAAGAGCTAACAAGTAAACTTCAGAACCAGAGAAACAATAATTTCCAGGAAGCAAACAACTTAGCACAGAAAAATAAACACCACCAAAGATAGAAGTGAAAACTCAAAATGTTAGGAATTAAAAATTGTCTCTCAATAATCACACTGAATATAAATGCTCTCAACTCCCCAATAAAAAAGCATAAGGTGGCAAAATGGATTAAAACCCAGAATCCATTTATATGCTGCTTGCAATAAACATACCTTACAAGCAAAGACTCCCACAAATTAAAGGTGAAGGGCTGGAGTAAGGTAGTCCATGCCAATGAAACTCAAAGACAAGCAGAAGTACCAACCATGATATCAGATAAATTAGACTCCAAGCCTAAGCTTATCAGAAGAGACAAACAGGGCATGTTTTACTAGTGAAAGGAACAATCCAGCAAGAGGAAATAACAATTATAAATATCTATGCCCCAAACATAGGTGCAGCCTCTTTGATAAAACAAACTCTGTATGATATAAAGACATACATAGATCCCGATACACTAATACTAGCAGACTTCAATACTCCTCTTATATCACTAGACAATACTCCTCTTACATCACTAGGCATCTTCTAAACAAGCGGTCAGTAGACGTGCCTTAGACCTAAACTACCATAAACCAAATGGACCTATTAGATGCATATAGACACTCACCCAACTACAGCTGAATTCACATTTTTCTCAGCTGCACATGGAACCTTCTCCAAAATAGACCATATTCTGGGCCACAAAGTGAGCACTGGCAAATTAAAAAACTGCAACATAATTCCGTACATCTTTTCAGACCACAATGAAGTGAAACTAGAAATAAACTCTAAGAAGACCCAGACTAACCAAGTAAACATATGTATACTGAACACTACATTGTTGAATGAGGATTGGGTCATAGAAGAAGTAAGGGGAGAAATTAAAAAATTCCTGGAAACCAATGAAAACAGAGATATAACATATCAAAACCTCTGGGGCACTCTAAGGCAGTACCAAGAGGAAAATTTATAGCACTGAATGCCCACATAAGAAGAATGGAAAACCACCAAATAAATAACCTAATGACACAGCTCAAAGCATCTAAAAAACAAGAACAGTCCAACCGCAAAGCCAGTAGAAGACAGGAAATCATGAAAATAACAACAGAAATTAATGAAGTACAGAATAAAAAGACAATACAGAAAATCAACTAAACCAAAAGCTGGTTTCCTGAAAAAATAAACAAGATTGATAAACCATTGGCCAACCTAACCAAAAGAAAGAGAGAATCAATGCAAATTCCCAAAATAAGAGATGAAAAAGGTGATATTACCACCAACAGTATGGAAATACAGAGGATCATCAGTAACTATTTCGAAAAACTATATTTCAACAAAATGGAAAATCTAGAAGAAATTGACAAATTTCTAGATACATATAACCTTCCTAAGCTGAGTCAAGAAGATATAGAAAACTTAAACCAACCATTGGAATCAAGGAGATAGAAACAACAATAAAGAATCTACCATCAAACAAAAGCCCAGGGCCAGATGGTTTTCCAAGTGAATTCTATAAAACATTTATAGAAGAGGTAATCCCAATACTCCTCAAACTATTCTGTGAAACAGAAAGAAAGAGCACCCTCTCAAACACATTTTATGAAGCCTACATCACATTAATAACAAGGCCAAATTAAGACAGCTCAAGAAAAGAAAACTATAGGCCTATATCATTGATGAACTTAGATGTAAAACTGATAAACAAAATAAAAGCAATGCACATTCAAAACCACATCAAGAAAATTATACACCATTACCAATTCGGGTTCATCCCAGGGATGCAAGGCTGGTTCAACATATGGAAAACAATCCGTGTAATTCACTACATAAACAGAATCAAAGACAAAAATCACATGATCATCTCAATTGATGCTGAGAAAGCATTTGATAAGATCCAACACCCATTCATGCTAAAAGCACTTCAGAGCATTCGAATAGAAGGAACATACCTCAACATCATAGAAGCAATATACAATAGACCCACAGCCAAAATCATATTAAATGGAGAAAAACTGCAAGAGTTCCCACTAAAAACAGGAAAAAGACAAGGATGTCCATTATCACCTCTTCTATTCAATACAGTACTTGAGACTCTAGCCAGAGCAATAAAGCAAGAGGAGGAAATAAAAGGGGTCATCCGGGAAAGAAGAACTAAAACTATCCCTTTTTGGAGATGATATGATACTATACTTTGAAGACCCAATAAAGTCAACAAAAAAAACTTATAGAACTGATCAACAAATTCAGCAAAGTGTCTGGATACAAAATCAATCTTAAAAAATCAGAAGCTTTCCTGCATGCCAACCATAAATCCACTGAAAAAGAAATCCAGAAAGCAATTCCACTCACAATAGCACCCCGAAGAATAAAATACTTAGGGATAACCCTAACCAAAGAGGTAAAAGAACTCTATAAGGAAAACTATAAAAAGTTGAAAAAAGAAATTGATGAAGACCTTAGAAGATGGAAAGATCTTCCATGCTCTTGGATAGACAGAATAAATATCATCAAAATGGCAAAATGGCCATCCTCCCAAAAATGATCTACAGAGTCAATGTAATGCCCATGAAATTACAAGGTCACTCTTCACAGACATAGAAAAATCAGTTCTTAAATTCATTTGGAATAACAAAAACCCAGAATAGCAAAGTAGTCCTTAGCAACAAGAACCATGCAGGAGGTATCACAATACCTGACTTCAAACTCTACTACAAAGCCACAGTAATAAAAACAGCATGGTATTGGCACAAAAACAGATACATAGACCAATGGAGCAGAATAGAAGACTCTGAAACAGACCCAAGTGCTTACAGTCAATTTATTTCTGACAAAGGAACTAAAAATATACAATGGAAAAAAGTTAGCCTCTTTAACAAATGGTGTTGGCAAAACTGGATAAATATATGCAGGAAAATAAAAATAAACTCCACTTTCTCACCCTGCACAAGAGTCAACTCAAGGTGGATCAAAGACCTGGAAGTCAGGCCAGAGACCTTGCAGCTACTTGAAGAGGGCATAGGCCCAACATTTCAACATATAGGCAAAGGTAAAAACTTTCTCAACAAGATCCCAAAAGCACAAGGAACTCAAAGGAAGATGAATACATGGGATTACATTAAACTGAAGAGCTTCTGTGCAGCAAAGGAAACTATCAAGAACCTCAACAGAGAGCCCACAGAGTGGGAGAAAATATTTACCAACTACTCTTCTGATAGAGGTCTAATATCTAGGATATACAGAGAACTCAAGAAAATCACAGCTAAGAAAACAAATAACCCAATCAAAAATGGGCAAAGGATCTAAATAGACACTTCACAAAAGAAGAAATACAAATGGCCAATAAATTTATGAGGAAATGTTCAACATCATTAGCAATCAGAGAGATGCAAATCAAAACTACCTTGAGATTTCACCTAACTCCAATCAGAATCGAAATCATAAAAAACAGGGACAATAACAAATGCTGACAGGGGTGTGGAGAAGTGGGAACCCTAATACATTGTTGGTGGGATTGCAAATTAGTGCAACCACTGTGGAAAACAGTATGGAGGATCTTCAGATGAATGGGAATGAACCTACCATATGATCCAACAATACCACTTCTGGGTATCTACCCAAAAGAATGGAAACTAATTATCACACTGAATCATGTGTATCTATGTTTATAGCTGCACAATTCACAATTGCCAAACTATGGAAACAGCCAAGATGTCCATTGACAGATGAATGGATTACAAAACTATGGGATATGTACACAATGGACTATTACTCAGCCATACAGAACAACAAAATCATGTTATTTGCAGGGAAATGGATGGAACTGGAAAACATTATGTTAAATGAGATTAGTCAATCACAAAAAGTAAAAAAGCATATATGTTCTCCCTGATATGCAGATGCTAGGGAGAAGATGGGGCATAAGAGGGTCTCCAGATGAAAAAGAAGAAACCCTAGATGAGCAAGGTAGTTGACTTAACTGAGGGGGATAGACGGTGGGGGGACACCCTAATGCACATGATGTACTTTCATAAATATATCAAAGTCAATCACTAAACTGAACTTGAGAAGTAGGGAGGGTGAGGGAGTGGGGTGGGAATTGGGGAAGGGGTTAAATGATAAATGTGTGCATATATGCCTTTATCATCATGTACCTAACAATGACATATGATTACAATGCACCAATTATAAAAAAAAATTTTAAAAAAGACTTACTGGATGAAGAAGACTAGTACAATATCACGTTGGGGACAATTCTTCTACCTGTGGTCCAGATTCTAGCTGTAAACTTTGGACTTTTCTTCATCTTTAACTGCAATCTCTGAGATTTCTTGCACAACTGAACTCTGATCTCTAAAATCTGGGCTCAACCTGGCAGGTCCTGTCTCCTCTGACCTCTGCCATGTCTATGGCCATTTCTCACTCCATTTTCTATTTTTTATTTTGCATTCATAATGTTAAACTAGATTTCTGAGCTTAAACCCTCATCATCAAAGTCAGTTACTTTCAAGAGATGTTTCTGGTTATCTTGCCAAATGCCAGGTATTATGATATCCTATGAGAATACAAACTTGAAATAGAATTAGCATCTATCTTCTAGAAGGTCACAGTAAGTTGAGGGAAATTAAAAAATAACAGAGATCCATTAATAACATGATTCACCAATATAAGTATATATAATGAAAGATGCCATCAGAAATTGCCCCCGAATGGTTGAATACCATTGGCTCATCAAGTGCTGGCAGGACTGTTAGTGATACACTGGTTTTCTTGTTTGTGCTCTCCTTTCCTCTAATTTTATTGCACATGCAATGTATTTCATGTTCAAGACTTGAAAAGGAAAACAAAAAAATAATATGATTTCTCATAGTCATCATCTCAAGATTGGCATACTAATGCTCCTAAGGCATAATTGCCTCCACTATTATTTTTTTTTAAAGTCCAAAGTTTTTCATTTGACCTCAGTAACACTCAAATTCTCTCCTCCTCACCCTGCCCATTGATACCTTTGTTTGCTCACCACTTCCCTTCTGCCTTGAACTTTTGCCAGCTGGCTTTCACCATCACCACTCTACTTAAATTGTTCTCTTGAAGATTGCCAATAGTGTCCTTGGTCCAAAATTAATATGGATGGGGTGTTTTATTTTAAATTGTTGATAGTCTCTTCCTTTTTGACTCTGTTGAGCATCTAATTCTCACTCTGCTGCTTTGCCCTGTCTACTTCAACATATTGGTTGCATTCTAAACTCTCCAACAATTTTACTTTCTTGATATCATTTATAGACCCACCCAAATTTGTATAATGTTAGATACTGGTTTTCTCTTCTCGCTTTGCCATGTCTTCCTAAAGCAAAACACATAACAAAAAATTTATATCTATTTCAAAGACTTAAGCTAACAAGGAGCTATATTTTAGTTCTTTTGTTTTGTTTACCAAGAACTTTTTACCTATCGATAAGCCTGACATTTTACCTACACTTTGTATTTATAAAATGAGGAGGTAGATTAGATCTTTAAGTAATTTTGACCTTTACAAATTCTATGGCAGTGTGATATCTTGCCTGACTTCATCATTTCTATCTCCACTAAGATGTTTTAGCACAAAATGTTCTCAATCTTAGCATATCCAAAGTTTAATTGATTGCTTTCCTTCTCAAAGGCAGCCTCTCTTCCACATGCTCATATTTCTATTAGTAATATTCTGAATATAGACTTGAATTAAAGAGTGAACAAAATATATTTGGGGCACTAATGTTCAGCTCTTTCTGTCTTAAAGATAACACTATTTTTCCAGGTACTCAGCTTTGAAATCTTAAAATAATTCTGTACTTTCCTCTTCGTCACTTTCCACATTATGTAAGTTGAAAAATCTTTGCAATTGAGCTTCAACAATAAAAGCAAGAATATGTATCACCTCACATTGAAATATGGCTTAGTCATGTACAATATTTTCTCCTACACATTATATCATTAAGTGAAGAGGAGATTTGTATTGTATTTTATCTACTTGATGTATTTATCCCATTCGCATTGATAGGCTGAGTTAATGTTTCATAATTCAGGACTTATGCTAAACCTAGTATGTCATATGACATTGCTTCATGATATACAGTGACTCTCAAACCTAGTCTCTACTGCTTATGTAATCTAGGTTCTCATTTTCTCAAAATTATATTGTTAATGTGTAATTTGTGCCTATATTTTCAATGATTCTGTCTGTTCATGTTACATTTCTCTTTTCTACTTCTAAAACTTGATGTAGCAAGTATATTTATCTCCTGCATTTTTCTGTTTTGCTTATATTTTCCCTAAGATTTTCTAGTATTAGAAAATTCATCAAGCTTATCTTTCACATAAAGTTGCTTTTGTTATTTGCCTTGCTTTACTTACTGTGAATTTTAATTCAAATAACATATTCTTTATTTCATTTCAATCTTTTTAAAGTTTTGCATAAAACTTTTGCTTTATCTGTGCGCCTCATTGTTTTGCATTCACTATCTTCCAAAGTCCTGTTCCAAAGTGAATTCCATGTTTCACAATGAATGGAGGTCATCGGTATACATTTTCTCTAATTTTTCAAAATAGTCTCTCTCTCTTTTTTTTTTTTTTAATGCAGGATCTGTTTCAAATATACTGCATTTTGTGTTTGTTTATTCACTTTCAAAAATGAAGAGTTTTCCAAAATGAGCATCCTAAATCAACCATTTCTTACTACTTTTTCTGCAGGCTGGCAAAAGCCACCATCATCTCTTACCTGGACTTTTTCAACATCCTCCTAATTAACTACTGTGCTTTTCATTCCTTCATTACTAAAATCTTATTCTCCATGCAAATGCCAAGGTAGTACTGAAAAAACAAACAGACAAACAGACAAACAAAAAACCCATTATTCATTGTTTAATCAATTTCAAACTCTTCATCATGTCCTATACAGCTCTTCATGATCTGCTCTCCAATTCTCTTCTTACCTACCAGCTTCTGAGATTGTTCCTTCACCTAAACTATCTCTAGTCTTACATTTCATCCTGGACTTTCTGAATTAACCTACTAAAAATACTAATTTTTAACTTCTATTTTCCCTAAGTTGTCCTTTTTCTATGTTATTTTTTCTTTATGCCTTCTATAAGTACCTAATATTACAATACATATTTATTACTATTCTTGTTTATTGCCTGTTGGACACAACAGAGGGTAAGCTTATTAAGGCAAGGCCATTGCCCTGTCTCATTTTCATCTGTATCTCATCATTTGGGAGAAACTCTGTGTTTCTTGAATGAATGAATAAGTGATGATGACAGATTTATTCACACAGCAGTCTCTGCCAAGTCTAAGCCAGAGTGATGCTGTTGTGGACTAGCTTTTCATTGTTGCCTCCAATATCTCTGCAGCTTTCAAGTCAAAGTACTACTTGCATTTTTTACCATATTGTTGGCTATGTACAGGCACACACACACACACACACACACACACACACCAAAATCAACCAATTTGGAGCATTTGCCCAAAGTCAGAAAACACATTAAGAAGCATTTAAGAAGCATTTATAAATAAAAAAGGTAAAATCTCTGGGTAACAACAAGAAGAGATAATTGATGATTTTATTTTATCTGGAGAGTCTCTCCAAAACTTAATAGATGAGAAAGAGTTTTTAAGGTGGAAATTGCAAAATATTTTGTTGCAGAAATTAAACATTTGATTCTATTATTTAAATAGAAGTCTAAATTGCATATTAAAATAGTAGTATATAAGAACAGACACAAGGTCAGATAAATTGGAGCCTAGATTTCTTATAAAATTATGTTAATTGACAGATGTACATGTGCAGGGATAGATACACAGGCTATAATATAAAATAATGATACAATTAAAGAAAAACATGCACATACAGAAATTATGCATGATGAAAATGGAAACACAATTAGGAAATGGATTTTGAATTTCATCCTACCACACACAAAATCCAATTTCAACTGAATCAGAGACTTAAATATAAAAAGCAACATCCAAAGATATTTCAAGGACATTTAGAAAAGTGTCATTTTTTTACCTCAGTGTAGGAAGGATTTATTAAGACAGAAAAAGAAGAAAACTTTGATAAAAAGTCACATTAAACTTAGCTTCTTCATATCAGAAGGACACCAAAAAGAGAGTAAAATAGTAAGTCAAGTAGGATATTTGCAATGACTGATGTAACAGATTTAGTAATTAAAATGCAGAAGGGCACCAATAAATCACAGCATAATAAAATAAAACCAGAAAAATGGACAAGAATCTGAACAGATCCAAAAAAGAAATATCTAAATTGCAAATGAAATTATGACAATTGCACAGTTACCAATGCATATAAAACTATGAGTTTTATAAATATATATAATACTATAATGAGATATAAGAAGATTGTTAAAAAGTCAAATGCTAATAATTACAATGTTGGGAAGAATGCAAAGAAAGGGGAATTTGCATATCTTTTTATTAGAGGATAATGTTGGAAAAGAGTTTTGCATTTCCAATAAAATTTTAGATGCACCTAGCTAATGGCTATTAAGCTATTAAATGTTAATAGCCATTCATGCATTTATGAACTTAATGGTGCTTATAAGAAGGGTTACAGAAGCATTGTACATAATAGGCAAAAACTGGAAACAACCCAAATGTCAAACATAAAGAAAATAGAAAATAATATGTGATTTGTTTAATTATATGTAGCAATAACTTATGAACAGGTTGGTTGAAATTAGCAACCCTTAAAAGAACAAATGCAGCTTTTCCCACAGGGGATCCCAACCTTCACCCCCCCCCAAATAAAGAATATATGCATTTGCCTGCATATATAAGTGGTAAATGCAAAGAATAAGAGATACACAATTTTTAAAAAGTAATGAGAATATAGTTTTAGAGAAGCATACTGTGGACTTTTTGGACAGTGGACATATCCAACATACATTTGCTACATGGCTCACTTTCTTATTAGCCTCACACATACAGATATATGCTTATGCTTAATATACAAATTATATGTCATCAATTTTTAAAAATACAAGAACTTGGTACAATATTTACTTTGGTTAAAGGTCTGATCTTACCTATGGTTCTTGCCCTTCTGAGAGAGTTTCTGAGGAAGTTTACACAATCTCATTTATTCAGTAACATGACGATGTGGTCCACAGAGAACTAAATCTAAGATTGTTTTCTTAAAAATTTCAATGAATAGTTGTGCCTTTTTCTGGTTTTCTATTATAATTTAAGTTACATTTCTGTTTTTCTCTCCCAATGGCATTTAAATGGTACTACAGAAAGGGAGAAGTGTGAGTGTTCTAAGTTGGACAATTCTTCCAAAAAAATCATGCATGATTTTTTAAAAAATATGTTTCTATGTCATTTCCATACCCAGAACTTTCTTTTAACCTTTGGGATCAGTTAGATCATTTCACTCCTTCTTTGGGTGATCTGTTCCTCCATGGAGGTTTGCTTCATGGAGCACATTCCAAGGAAGGGGCATACAGTCAGTAAATAATACAAATAAAAAACATGTAATATATAAGATGGTGACACAGGATAAAAAACAAATAGGTTAATGGTAAACAACTGTAAAATTAAAGAGTTTTCTACATTGGATAGCAGGAGATGTACTCACTGAAGGCAATATTTGAAAAATGGAGTGCTCTCATAAGGTTTTAAAAGAGTAATAAGGAGAAGAGGCTAAAGTGGAAGAAAAGCTAAAACAAGGAGAGTTAAGAGGCTATCAGGACTTTGAATAATTAAAGGTAATAGTCTACCAAGATGTTTTATTTTTAAAAATGATGGCATAACTTATACAAGCTACATGACAAAACACATATTCATATATTTCAGAAAAAAAAAAAGCTTGACTGATCCAGAGAGGGATTAGTGAAGATGAGAAGTACTAGGAATTTGGAAAAATTTTGAGGACAGAATCAAAATGGCTTGTACATGTAGTTAAGGTGTGAAAGAATGCACTCAAGATTTTAGAGGAAAAAAAAACCTCTGGAAAAGAATATGTTTTAACCGAGGTCTCAAATTTTTTTTTTTTTACAAATAAAGTTTCAAAATCATTAGATCACAGTAATAAGTCCACATGAAAAACAAAACAAAAACCACCATACCTAGAAGGCAATATAAATAAGAACTGTAAAATCACAATTTAACAGTTTGAGATACTGAGCTTAATATATCAAGAATATAAATAAGTATAATTGAAATGTTTGGTTAATTCAATAGAAACAGTATGAAAAGTATAAGAGATATCATCAAAATTATCCATGAAAATATTAAAAAGAAATATTTATAATACATATAAATTAAATTATTAAAATAAGATAGCCAAAAGAAAATATAAATATTACATTAGAGATAGCTAAAGCAAAAATTAGTGAATTGGATGGTGTAGGTGAAGAAATTACCTACCTGAAATATAGCACATGAATACTATATTAACATAAAAGAGATAATAAGGATTGAAGAGAAAATAAATAGAGAGGCAACATGTAGAGATGGGTGATAATATTCCGGAATCTTAGCAAACATTCCAGATTCAAGAAGCCAAATGAATGCCAAGCACAACAATTTCAAAACAGATCTATATCTAGACACATTTTAATCAAACTCTAGAAACCCAAAAGGTAAAAAAAATAGTTTTAAAATCACTAGAGATGAAAAACAAACAAAAACCCCAGAATGAATGACAATTAGTTTACAGTGGTCACTTAAACAATGACAACATAAATAACAAAATGGTAAATAATACCAATGAGCGGAAAGAAAACAAGTCAGCCTAGAATTGCATTTTCATACAGAATTTAAGATGAACTTATGACTTTTTTCAAACCAAATCAAAGAAAGAACCAAAATGAGAGTAGGAATCCATTTTTTTTTTACAAAACATAGAAACAGGAACTTCTTAATTACATACTTCAGAAATGAGGAACATATTCCCATAGATACAAGAAGAGTCAGAAAAAAAAAGTAGTAAATATTGGGATAAATATAAACTCTCACTACATAAAACACCAACATTATCCAATAGTATCAATGTTAATATGTAATTTGTGGTGATGAAATAATAAAAATATTAACATAAGAATAAAATACTGACTAGCATCAATAAGGAAATCAGAAGATTGTGGAGAAGATTATATGCAAATAATGGTCTTTTTGGTAGGGCAGGGGTAAAAGTAAAAACTAAAGATTAACTTTTTGTAGTAAGTATGCCTGTTAAAATACCCAGTGTCATCACTATAAAGAGTATAATTCACAAATGTGAAAATGGGAAAGAGGAAATAATTTGTGAATGTGAAAATGGGAAAGAAAGAGGAAATAGTCTGAAAAGCATTGAAAAAAGATTTTACTTCAAGAGGTTAGGAAAAAAAAAAGTCTTAGTAAACATTAAGAAAGAAGACATAGCAGAATGATAAGATTTTGAACAGAATGTCATGAAATAGAAAACAAGAGTAAAATTGATTCAACCAAGCCAAAAATGGTCTCCTAAAGAGGTGAATCAGATTAACAAATCTGTGGTAAGACTAGTAAAACATAAAATGATCTCAAATTTTAGAAAACAAACATCTGGGGTTGTATAAGTATGCATTAGATTTTACTACCTAATTTCTATATTATTTTAAACTTTTCCTTAAGAGGAAAATATTTAACAACTAGTTCTTCTCAATCAAATGTAAATATGTTATGGGGGTTTAAATGTACTGTGTTTAAAGATATAATAAATTATTTTGCAAAAGGAACAATGAAAAATACCTTTAGGTTTCTGTTCCTAAGACTCTTAAGTTTAAAATAGTCTTTTGGTAAATTTATTAATTAAATTCTCTTATAGGAGTCCAAATTTTATCTGAATAAATCCTTGTTATGTGTATCTGTGATAGGGGAAACCCTTGAAGAACTCTCTCTTCTACAGTTCACTTGTTCAAGTATCACAAAATAGAAAATTTTTCAGACTTTTGTGCAAACAATGATCCATATAAGATGGATGTAGCATAGCTAGATGTGGAGGCATGTGCCTGTAATCCCAGTACGTGGGAGGTTGACTCAGGAGGATCACAGATTCAAGGCCAGAAATTTAGTAAGACTGTTAGCAACTTAGCAAGACCCTGTTTTGAAAGAAAATGTATAAAGAGTTGAGGAGCATAGCTCAGAGGTAGAATATGCCTAAGAGTTCAATCACCAGTACCAAAAAATATATGCAATAGAAAAGTTTAAGATCTATAGCAAGAATGGACTATACATGAAGACTTTGTTCTGTGTGTGTGCACACAGGTATGTGTGCATGAATTCAAAAGATCAGGTAAAACAAAAATTATGTCATTCCTTAGCACATGTCTTGACACATTACAATGAATGCTATTTGTGAATTTTCAGTTATTAGGTTAAAAAATTAAATAAGTGGAGGTATGTAGATATACATAAATACATATACAGATACACATACAATACATGTATATAAAATCTATCAAATTAGTGATTATTTCTTCACCTCATTTACGGTATATATTACTAAGTACCCCTTTTTGCTTTGATGTTGTTTGTACACTTTCCAGCATATTTCATTTAATTTAACTGAGAGCTCTTAAGGGAGAAACTTTCTAATCTTTAATTCCACCATCTACCATGGCTAACATAGTCATATGCATGCCTACAATCCATCACAGCAACTTAGCATTTTTATGCACCATTAAAGAAGGAAAGTGAAACATGTCTCACATTTTATGAGTAATAAAGTCACAATTTTCAGTTGTCCTTGAACAAATAAGACTTGTGGCTTTTGAGCAACACAACCTTCTGTGATGGAGGAAAAAACTCTGCCTATGTGAAGACTTCCATCCTACAGAACAACTGCATATTTATTTTACTAAGGTATTATTTTTTCTATACCATCAAAAGTTGAAGAACATATTAGACAATATGTAAATAGAATGACTTTTATTAAAACTGCTATCGAGAGAGAGATAGAGATAGAGAAAGAGAGAGAGAGTGAGAGAGAGAGAAAATAAAAGAGAGATGGCTGTTAAATATGCAGTTACCAACAAATTAGAGCCTGGGTGATGAATTAAAGTGATATTTTAAAGGTATTGAAACATAGATTCCTATACTGATTTTTTAATTATACTTTTGCCATATTGAATCATAAATAGCTATGTTCAACACACAAAAATAAACACAAAAGGTTTGAGCATGGTATATTCCAGGAATCCTAAAATTATGATGGTTCACTGTTCTCTTCATTATGTGAATCATAGTTCTTTTTGTTGAAGATATACAAAAACGCATGATGTCTGGAAGGCTTGTACTGTGTGTGTGTGTGTGTGTGTGTGTGTGTGTGTGTGTGTGTGTGTGTGTTGTTAATTTCTGCTTAAATAAAGCTGGAATGTTGAAATTGTTACAAGAAATGATAGAGAACAAAATGTATAAGCATGCTGTGTGGAAAGAAGCAGTTTGAATAATTTCAATATAAAAGACATGAGTGCCGCCAGATGTGGTGCACACCTGTGATCCCAGTACTTGGAAGGCTGAGATAGGAAGAAAGCTTCAGTAACTTAGTGAGACTCTCAGCAATCTACCAAGACCTTCTTTCAAAAAACAAAAAGTAAACATGGCTGAGGGTGTAGGTTCAAGGTAGAATGGTCCTGGCATGAATCTTCAGTACTTACACGTGTGTGCACATGCATGCATGCACACACACACACACACACACACACACACACACACACACACACAGTATATTTACATTCCTCATCCAATTTGCTCAGCATAAATGATTTTGGGACTGGTGTATAAAACAGAGTTCATTTAATAAGTTACCAAAAATAGATATTTATTTCTTAAATGAAGACATTTCTCATTTGTAGAAAACAAAATAAGGATGGCCATTCATTTTCTTCCCTTAAATCAGAAGTAGAATACCACATCGGAATGTGTAAATGTATTTTACACCTAAATTTGGCACAAATTTTCTTACTTGTTTAATGAACACCTTTCTTTCAATCCATCAGCACACTGGATACTATAATACAGCCATGACCCACAAATGGAGGGTTGATTTTTAACTGCCTCCAGCTGTCTCTAATTAATACATGTCCCTCACCTTGAAGTCTGAAAATAAGCATAACATCAAAGGGTGTCATCCGTGTTAAAAGTTTAAACATAGCATTGTTAAATGTCATTTGAGGAAAATCTAGACAAAATGCCATTTACCTTAAAATGTTAAGAAAGTCAAAGTTTCTCTCTCTCTCTCTCTCTCTCTAAATATATATATATATATATATATATATATATATATATATATATATATATATTACTTTCATCAAAAAGAGATCAAATACCATAGATAAGAAAAATCATAGAAATTGTTACAATATATATTTCATATAAAATCAGGATTTTTCAGTATCAGCTTTTTCGATTAAAAAGGATTTTCCATGGCTAATTAATGTGACAGTTGCAGCCAAGTTTAAGACAGCCCAGATTCAAAATTTATCTTAAATATTGTGTTGGAACTTTTTTCCCAGGAACTATAAAAATAATATTCTGATTCATATGAGTAAAGAAGAAAATGTAAAATGAGCTTCTGCCTAGGAGTACACAGAATAGAGCCCTGATAACTTGGTAGACATTAACCACATGTGGATATTTATATTTTAGTTAATTAAAATTAAACATAATCTTAAAATTCTCTCTTTCTCCTGTTTAAAGTACTTATTAGTCACATGTATCTCATGGTCCCTCCACTGGACATCCCAGATGTAGAACATTCCTACAATAGTAGAAAGGCTACAAATAGAGTTCTAGAAAGAATTTGGGGTTAGGCAATCAGAACTTCAAGAAGTGTTGAAAATGGCAGAATTTCAGTATGGAAAAGGGGGAAAGGACTGGCCTCATGATGTTATTTGAAGGACAGAATGGAGACAAAGAGAGGCAGTCATCTGTGTTCTAGATACTGGTCAGAGGCAGGAGGAACTGATTTAAAGTACAGTGAAGGTATTCAGGTTAGGAAGAAAAGGTTAGTTTTACTAAACAAATGAATGTCTTGCAGAGCTCTTACATTTCAAGACTTTCTATTAGAAAGCCACATACATACCTAAAGGTCATCAGTGAATATTTAGCATTGATAATAGAAATAAGTGTTTTTGTATCCTTTCTAAACTTGGAGATAATAGATTTAATTGATCAATCAATAAAACACTTATTGGACAGCTACTGTGTATCCATCATTGTAGTAGAGAAATGGTATACATCAGTAATACTAAACAGTTTCACCTAATTCCTACCTTTACAGTATTACATTCATGGAGTAAGGGCTGATACTGAATAATGAAACAAATAGTTTCAGATGATATAATGAGGTCTTTAATTAGATAAAGTAGTATAATAATAAGGGAGTGATTGTATGACATGAATTGGGAAAGTCAAGAAAGATCTCTTCAGGGAGCTGACATTTTTGATAAGTTATCCTTAGGGGGAATTCAGATAATAAGATGGGGGCAATTCCAAGGTAAGAATAAATAGCAAGTGCAAACTCTAGAACCACATGTATTGAGGGGAAAACAAATGACACTGTGGGTGGAGGATAAGAAACTAGGGGGAAAGGTGCTTGGGATGAGTGGGAGAACTATGCAGGGGCCAGTTAGTTAAGGCATGCATGGTGAGCCATCACATAGAATTATATGTTATTCTGCTTGCCTGGCAGTGAAGGATACATGGTAGTTTTATCAGTAGAGATGTCAGTACATGGTCTGATTTAATATAATTGGATGCAGAATATAAGTCACTGAAAATTTGGTGTATGAGATAAATGGAAGTAAATGATTACTATTAGTGTTTTGGTGGAGAAAAGGACAAAAAAAAAAAGGATGAGTGGAAATTACTGAAATAATGAAGGCTTGGTGGAAGGGAAGGCTTATTTAACAAATTTTCCTGATCTGAGATACATTTTAGATATTTGAGTAAAGTTGTGTAACAGACATTGGGATATGAATGAGTTTGGATGATAAGGCCCACTAGAAAAAAATCAGCAAGGATTTAGGAAATTTGAAAACCTCTATCAGGCATCTCGATCTAATTGACAATTTTAGAACCTTATCACACTACAAAATATATAAACTTCCCACGGACATTGATTCCTCAAGATAAACTATCTGCTGGGCCATAAAATAAATCTAGCCAATTTAAAGATTAAAATCTTGCAAACTCCAATCTAAAAACTACCTTATGAACTAAATTATAAGTCAGTAACAATAAAATATACAAATATTTGGAAATTAAGAAACACACTTGTAAATAAACCATAATTTTTTAAAAAATCACCAGAAGGCAGGAAAATATTTTGTTGAACAATGACAACTTAGAACATTAAAATTTACTGAGTATAATTTTACAATTCTTAGAAAGTTATTCCTTTGAATGCTTATATTGAAGAGAAAAAGCAATTAAAGCAGTGACCTATTTTTCAGCTTCAGAAACATAGAAAAGAAGAGCAAACTAGTACCAGAGTAACTAAAAAAAGAGTTAAATAATAAAGAGCAGTGAAATAAAAAATATAGAAATGGTAGATAAAATTTTAGAAGCCCAAATCTGTTTCTTTCTAAAGTGTGACAAATTTGCCAAATGACCTAGAAGAAAAGAGCAAAGATACAAGTAACCAAGCAAAAACAATGATTGGTATAAGTGAACTGAAATTGCTTTTATTCACAATGTAAACAATTGTCTCCAAAGAAATTCTTAATAGCTCTACAAAAACAATACTATAATTAACAAGGAAATTTAAAAATGTCACTGGATACAAAGCAATGTACAGGAATAAGATCATGAAAAGATCATGTTACTGATTCAAGGAGACAAGTTGGATACAGGTGGTGGAAAAAGTATTCATAACTAAAAAATTGTATGACTAAATAAACACATAAATAAGACTGAATATATAACTAAAAATAAATAAGTACTTATGTAACTATAAAAATATATAAATAGGTAAATATGTGTCTCTGTTATTATATTTATTACATAAATATATAAATACATGTAGAGAGAGAGACAGAATAGTATTATATGTAGAGACATATCTCACACATATCTACCAAGAGATTTCTATGTAGAAAGATAGAAAATAATCATTATATATCAATGTCAAAAAGAAAAGTTGACTAAAAATGTACAAAAATCTTCAACAGACACTAAAGAATTAAAAAAGTACTCATATTATGGTTAGATATAGAGTGCCAGCTAAATAGATCATATACTAAGCTAGGGGTTGATATAGTCAAATCTTGAGAGTTTTAATACCATCAGTGGATAAAATTCATAATGGATTTATCTGAGTGGAAACCTAGAGTGGCAAGATTTGTCTAGAGAAGGCAGGTCCCTATGGATGTGAATTTAGGGATTGTACCCATGTCTTTGACTTTCCTTGCTTACTTGTTCCCTCTTGCCTCCAGCCTCCATGAGGTGAGAGCAAAGCTTTGTACTCTCCTCTCTCTTCTTCCAGTTGTCATGCCCTGAGATCTACAGTCCCTGGCCTCACATGGATTGAAGCCCAAAATCTCCAAACAAACCATGAGCAAATAAATCTTCCTTCCTCTAAGTTATATGGTCAGTCTTTTAGATTATAACAGTGAGAATGCTGATTACAACAACTTACTGAGAACACTAACATCATCTTCATTCATAATACCAAAGACTGGAAACAATACAAATTGTCTACCAATAGGAAAGTGAATATACAAATTGTATATTTAAAAAGGCATATTTCTCAAGATTAAAAGGAATAAACCATTGATATGCACAACACAATACCTTTCAAACTTTTTCAAAAACAAATGAGTAAGCACAAAAGAATGTATACTGTGCTAGTCCATTTACATGTTTAATAAGATGTACAACTATTCTATTATTATAATAAGAGAGGAAATAGTTGCTTGTGGAGTTTTGGAGTTGACTAGAAAAGGGCATATGGTAGTCTCTAGAGTGATGGACATATCCTGTAGCTTGAGTAGAGTGTTGGATACCAGGGTGAATACATTAGTCAACATTCATTCAGTAAAGCACTTAAAATCCTCAGTTTAAAAAGCAAATAAGTACACAAGTAATAACATGTACAATAGCTCCATTTCTACTCCAAAAAATCCATATTACTAAGTTACTTATGAATGCACTGGATTTAAAATATTCCCTTAAATGATTTCAACTATTGCTCTACTCCATAAACTTCAGTTCTTCCATCTACAAAGGATCAGTCTCCCTTTGTAAAATAACAATGTGGAAGAGATAATAGTAATCTTGCTTCCTGTAAATAATCAGCCTCCTAAGTGGAAGTCACTGTCCATGTAGGCTCAAGTTCTTATTACAACAGGCTATTTCTTTTCCTTTGGGAATAGCAATTCAGGAGGCATAGCAAGGCTAAGAATCTAATGTGAGTAGCATGGTCTTCCACATGGAAGGAGATATGAGCAATTTTAATACAAAAAGGAATGATCTGGTAGTATTAAGGGTCCCTTCAAGGTTTTTGGTGATATATTTTACATGAGCAGAATCAATACAGCTATGTGATTTGTCTCTATCAGGGTTCTGTTCAGATGCAGGCTTTGAAGGGGAAGATATTGGAATTTATCCCAGGGTGAGATTTTTATCCCAGATTGAGATGTCAAAAGGAAAAGGAGATAAGTGAATTATAGGTATTTTAGTACAGTTTTGGATTGTAGTATTAATCTCTACAAAGTAGGAAAGAACACAACTACATGCTGATTCCCAATATTGATTACTGAGATTGACATTGGTATTTTCACATATGTGATTGCTGAGTGTAGCAGTTTTGGAAAGCAGTTAGTTTCATTTCCTCTTATTTTTTTAGTCTGCATAAAGACAGAATATATTTTTTACTCTTCTTGATCATAAATTAAGAACTGTGGGAGAGTTTCTCTTCTGTACGAGTAAAGAGATGTCTACAGATGTCCATAACTTCCCCATGACTCTGAGTCTAATTCAATATTTGCAAGTCTCTAGCCTAGCACATTTAAGGTTCCCCATTTGTTTATCCCTTTTGTCCCTATCTCTCAGATATCTCCAAACATAGGATAAAAAGGATATTATTCATTTATGTCTTCCAAACCTCAACAGAGGAATGAGGAAGTTTAAAAATAAAAGCAAAGTCAAGTCCATAGAATAATTATCTTTTACTCAAAGAAAAAGGGTCAAACTAGAAACTAGAAAGTTGAGGTTGGGCATGGTGGCACATGCCTATAATCCCAGTATATGGGAGGCTGAGACAAGGAGATATCAGATTAAAGCAAACCTCAAGAATTTAGTGAGACTCTGTTCCAAAATGAAAAGCAAACTGGCTGGGACCCAGGGACCCAGGGATCATTTCAATGTACCAATAAAAAGTATATGTAAAAATTACAATGGGCAGAATGGAGAGGTGTGGGTGGACAGAAAGGTGATAAAAGATGAATTGAGAACAAGAAAGGTACAAAACAACATTTGTGATAGCTGATAGTGTCGGTTTCTGTTGGTGACTAAAACTGATTGAGCAATGAACATGATAGAACTATCTGGGAATCTTTGGCACCAGTTTTTCGTACCTCTGGAGCCAGGACTCTGCCCTGTGATGAACTGGCTGATACTAGATCAGGCAGCAATTGAAGATGCTGGTGAGGAGATCCTCATGGCAACTCATTGGAGATTTAGGGTTGATCTTACATAGGTTTTAGAGCACTAGGAACAAGTAGAGGTAGACTAAGAATTTGGACAGCTTGGGAAAGAATGAATGAATGTTAACCTGTGTATCAATCAATATTTGTAATGATATAATCCAAAATGACTGACCACACAATTTACAGGAAGGAAGATTTATTTGTTCATAGGTTTTGGAGATGTCTGCAGAGCTTGGGGCATGGCAGCAGGAAGTGGAGACAGAGTGCACAGATCTCTTATCACACATCATGGAGGCCAGAAGTAGAGAATGACTGTGCATGTGCAAGGATCTGGTCTCCCATTATGAAGGCAAGAAACATAGAGAACAAAGGAAAGAGAGAACCATATTTAGCCTCCAAGGCTACATCTCCATGGATCCCTCATTAGCAACCAAGCTCACCTTCCAATATTGCTACCTTGTTTCCATCATGGCTATGTCCACAACTTCCCCATTATTCTGAGTCTAATTCAATATTTGCAAGTCTCTTGCCTAGCAGACTTAAGATTCTCCATTTGTTTATCCCTTTCATCCCTATGTCTCAGGTATCTCCAAACATTGGTAAGGAAGGATACTTTTCATTTATGTCTTCCATACCTTGTCAGAAGAAAAGTGAAGTTTAAAAATAAAAGCAAAGTAAAATAAGGTCCATAGAATAACTATTTTTTTAGTCAAAGAAAGGGAATCAAGAGGAATCAAACTAGAAATTAAGAAATTTGAGGCGGGGCATGGTGGCACATGCTTATAACCCCAGTACTTGTATTCCATCTGGATCCAAACTATAACACTTCTCTCCTGGCCCACTAGACATCATGGAAACCTCACAATTCAAAATACATTTAGTGCATTCCCAAGAGTTCCCACAGTCTTAACAGTTTTGACATCATTTAAAAGTTCCAAAATTCAAAGTTTCTTCTGAGACCCAAGGTAAACAAACTCTTAGTTGTGAATCCCTGTGAAAATGACAACAAAGAGTCACATATATTCAATGTACAATGGCACAGAGTAAACATTTTCATTTTAAAAGGTATACCTAGTGCCACAGAAAGAAGGACTGGGACCAAAACAATATCAAAATCCAGCACAGTTTTCCTTGCAACATTGGTTCACCTGCACATCTTTACAAATTGCCCCATTTGAGATTGCTTTCAGGGATTCCAACCTTGCCACATGTTTTCTGGCCTCTCAGGCCTTCCTTTAAAATCTGAGAGGAAGACTTCATGAACCCTTTTTTTTCCACCAAAACCAACACTACTTGACTGTTGAAATTGATCACCAAGAGGAAAGGTAGTCATGACATCTTTAATCACTGCTGCTAGATCCTTTCCAATCATAGCCATTGGGTCTACCTCCTTTCAGGCTGCTGCTGTGCCCATCTCCATCTGTGCCAGCACTGGCCCTGCCTCCATCGGGACCACTGGTGGGCACACCCCTATCAGAGCCACCACTGGAACCCCCACCTTCATCATGGCCTCTGCTTCCTCCTTTTTTTTTATCCATCTTACTTTCTTCTGCATCATCATCTTTCTGGACCCCAGTTTTACACATGCCTTTCTGGCCAAACTGCAAAAGTATAAAGTTTCTCTGCTTTGCTTTTCACTCCCCAAATTTGGTGTACATCAATATCCATAGCACACTGTGGATACATTTCTGTTTTAAGATTTTCTCCACCAATATAATGAGTCCATCATTGTTAAATTTGGCTTCATGCACAGTTTCAGGACATGGGCAAATTCCTGATAAGTTCTTTGCCAGAATGTAACAAAAGTGGCCTCTACTCCATTTTCCTGTAGAGTCCTTTTTGCCCTCCAAAATCTCCTAGGCACAGTTTCCTCCATACACCTTCCTAGGCACATTTTGGCCCTTCCAATTTTCTCTCACAAAACAGTTCAAAATACACATAAAACATATGGTCAGACTTAGAAATAGCTGTGACCCCAATTCTGGCATCAATTTCTGTTTTGGTTAACATTCTCACTGCTATAATACAAAACAACTGACCACATAACTTAGAGGAAAAAAAGATGCATTTGCTCACAGTTTTTAGAGATGTCTGCAGAGCTCAGTGCATGGGGGCGGGAAGTAGACAAGAGAGACTACGCAAAGCTCCACTTTCACATCATGGAGGCCAGAAGCAGAGAGATGAGAGAGAGAGAGAGAGAGAGAGAGAGAAGGAACACACAAGGACCTGCTCTCACCATGAAGGCCAGAAGAAGAGAGAGAGCAAGAGGAGGAGAGAATTGTATATAATCCCTAAGGCCACATCCCAGGGACCACTCCTCAGCAGCCAAGCACCACTTCCAACATTGCTACTTTGCTTCCATGAGGGCTAGGGGGATTTTCTAAATTCAAAATGTTACAAGTTGTCATTACTTATTCACTTGGACAATACATTTTATTACCAAGTATGTGGTGTTGTATCTTAAGTTCTTACATAAAGAAATTTACTTGTCACTTAAAATATTCATTGGTAAATTTGAGCAAACTATTTTTTTAACACTGCTAGCATACACTTGATTATTACTTTTATGCATGTATAAATTAATCACTGCAAACCATTAAATAGGAGTTGATTCTACATTTGGTTGATTCTACCATGATGGCATGGTCAAGGCTATTCTGAAAATCTTATATAAATACGTTCAATGCATCTTAATAATTAAATCTTACTCATTTTATCATTGCATTAAAATATATTAGGTCAATTATTTTTTCAACTACTGAGAGGAAAATGTTTCATTCATTTGTTTATTCATCCCACAAATATTTGCTCAGTAATATGTGTCAGGCTCTGCACAATGTATTGAGATAATGGGAAGCTACTGCAGTCTAAGACAAGGTTGTTATAGAATCAAGATATAGTATGTTAAAAACAATCCTGAGTAATAAAGGATCAAAAATATATGCCTTATTGTATCATTATAACAGACTCTATTTTCTGGGCTACTTGCCATCATTTTGTTTATTGTATCTTCAGGGCTTCAGGATTATTTTTAACAATCCTTAGGTAGTCAATGCAAAAAGATTCAAGACATTATCTCCAAATAAATAAAAGTATTCAACAAACTGAAGTTTTATAACAGGACACATTCTTCAAAGAATATTGGAGTCATTTTTTAAAGAGAATTTCTGTGTTTTGTAGGGAGGGTAGGGAATGAAACATGTTGTAATTAACTGCCTTGTATGTACCAACAATTGTTCTAGATAATTTAACATAGTTATATGTCTAATCCTCACAACAATTTTAGATTCTTTATTCCTATTTCCATATGAAACAGAGACTGAGACATGCTGAGGGTTGCCCAACTTAATTTAGCTTCTGTCAAACCTTGTCTACATAGTGTAAGAGATCATACACTCATACACTTTTTATTCCATCATATTCAGAATCTGTTCTGAAGAGGATGTTGATGCTAGGATAAGTCAAACAAAAAGACTATAGCACCTGAATGTGCAATTTGCTTGAGAGTTTATAAAGTGCTTGTGTATATGTTATCTCACACGATCCTCAATGACTCTTGTTCAAGGCAATCATGCAATTAAAGTATTTTGGAAAGAATGATAAAATAGGATCCTTTTGATGCCTTCTCAATAGAAATTAATTTAGCATAACTAGGATTATTTCAGAGGCAGAAAGCTGAAATAAGAATTGAAAAGCATAGTTAACAAAACATTATGATGCTATACTTTAAAAATATTCTAGTGAGATATTCCAGATGACCAAGTTGTTTTCCAGAACTTAGCACAACAAGTTATTACTAAAACAATTTTCCAGGTATATCATTTTTCTCTTGGTTCCTGCTCAGTTAATAGGGAAGTTTTACTGAAACAGATAGACATATATATTGAAAATCATAAATGTTATGGTGAATCATGATATGATTTCTTAACACATGAAAAGAGTCATCCTAGGAGTGAAATATTCTAATATTGAATATGCTACTATTCTACCATATTAGTGTTGAAAAAATTTTTTTTCTGAAATAATTTAAACTCTACACTAAAGTACAAAATAGTGCAGAGTTCCGTGTATCCTCCACCTGGATTTTATCAATAATAATATTTTGCATAATCATAATACAGGGATCAAAATTACAAAGCAGGTATAGAACTACTGACTAAACTGTACACTGTATTCAGTTTTTATCTTTTAATCATATTTATATTGGTTTATTATTTTATTCATTTAATTATTGATGTTTATAATATTTTTTACTTTTACTCCTGCTGAGTTGTCAAAGGGTGTCAATCTTTATATTTACAGTCACAAATTGAGAGTGGAATAGAAGATTCTCTTGGGAATAAGAGAAATTGTATAAATTACCTTGAAGGGAAAAATGACTTCTGGATTTTCCTTTGTGTACATAGGTAATAGAGAATATATTTTTAAAAATTTGCTTGTACTATACAAAAGAAGAAAAATAAGAATGACAAATAAATATGCAATCTATACTGAGTATCTTTTAAGTGGTAAGATTAAATCTCTATAATTAATTGATTTATCAAAGATATAATCTACATTTAAATGTTCTTTGTTCTATGAAATTTTAAATTGTATCTTAATTTTGAGGAAGCTATTTATATGTCCAAACTAGATAAACATATTCTTTATAAGTTACATAGTGAATAATATAAATTATCTTAAACATGTTATATGTATAACTCAATCATTCTAAAGTCCTCTTATGTAAGTATTAAATACTCATTTTTGTTTTATTTTGTTTTTTTGCAGTGCTGGGAATTAAACCCAGAGGCATTCTACCTCCCAGCTGCACTCCCAGCCCTATTTTTTACTCTTTTCTTTGAAACAGAGTCTCACTAAGTTTTGGAGGGCCTCACTAAGTAGCTGAGGCTGGCCAAGAACCCATGATCCTTCTGTCTCAGTCTCCCAAGTACTGGGATTACAAATGTCTGCCACCATACCCAGCTATATACTCATTTTTCATATGATAAAACTTAAATCAGAGAGAGATAAATAATGTTCATATTGTTTGGGGTAAATTTGTGATCTCTTTCAGCTCTAGGATTTGGAAATTTTACTAAAGATATATAAAAGAAATTCAACATAATGAGCAATGAGGGAAATGAAAATCAAAACTATACTGAGATTCCATCTAACTTGTTAGGATTGCAACCACCAATGTTAAATGCTGGCAAGGAGGTGGGGGAATAGGAACACATACACTGTTGTTGGAACTTCAAATTAATACAACCATTATGGAAATCACTGTGCAGGTTCCTCAAAAGACCAGGAACGGAACCACCGTATTACCTAGCTATACCACTCTGCAATTTTTTTCCAAAAGAATTAGTCAGAATATTGTAGTGATTCATGTGTATCCAGGTTGATAGTAGCATAATTCACAATAGCCAAATTATGGAACTAATCTAAGTGTTCTTCAACAGATGAATGGATAAAGAAAATGTGGTATATGCACACAATGGGATTTTACTCAGCCATAAAGAACAACAAAGTTATGTCATTTGCAGGGAAAGGGATGGAACTAGATAATACTCTTCTAAGAGCAGCCAATCTCAGAAAGTCAGGAGTCATAGGTTTTCTTTCATATGTGGAAGCTAGAAAGAAAGTAGGAAACAAAAGAGACTTCAAATAATATAAGTAGAGGAACCAAGGACTTGGGGGAGGTAGAGCGAAGGGGAAAAAGAAGGCTCCGTGAAAGAAACAGTTCAAATAATGCTATGTCCATGCCTGGAGGCATCACCACCAATCTCACTAACATGCATGGGGAGGAGGTGGGTGGGATCCAGAGAGAAACACATCAGATGATGTGTGCATGTATGTTTGTATCAAACTGGTCCTCACTATAATGTATAATTAGAATGAATCAATACAAGCATATTTAAAAATAATTATGAAAAAAGAAGGAAGGCAAGAATCTTGAATGGCACTCCACAATTATCCTATTATAAAAAGAGTAGCAATTGTACTTCCTAATTTACTCACAAGAATTTGGAATTTTTCTCAGGAAAATTATTTCTAGAACACTAGTCTTTAAAATAAAATATTGTAGCCGGGCGTGGTGGCGCACGCTTGTAATCCCAGCATTTGGAAGGCTGAGACTGGAGGATCCGGGTTCGCGGCCAGCCTCAGTTACCTAGTGGGGCACTCCGCAACTCAGTGAGACCCTGTTTCAAAATAAAGAATAAAAAATAGGGCTGGGGGTATAGCTCGGAGGTAGAATGCCCCTGAGTTCAATCCCCAGTACCAAAAAAAAATAAAATATTGTGCAAAGAAGGAAGTAGAGCTCTGCCCTCAAACTTTTTCTCATAAACAATAATTCAATGGAAGTGTTGTGGGCATAGAGTGGAAAGGGCACTTAGACCCTAAACATCAAACCCAGCTTTCATCAACCAACTCATTTATCACTCAGCTTCAATTTCCTCCTTTATAAAATATAAAATATAAATGATACCAACCTCATTGGGTTGTTTTGAGGATTAAAATGAGATGAATGCAAAAATAAAATTAAAAAGCCTGAGGAGAGGATATATTTCATGATCATCACTACTTTTTAAAAGAATTATATCATAGTGGAAATTCATTAATGCTGTATTAAAAACACTTTTCCAAATTCATGTAACTATAGAGGAAGCACTTGTCTCAAAGTAACATGAAAGATAAGCAAAATATGTGAATCTGAGTTTCAATTTTTAGTTAAATTTTTAGGCCTTAAATCTTTGGTATTTCTACTGTCTTTTTTTTTCTTTTTTAGAATTTTATTCGTGTAATATAATTAAACATCATAGTGAACTTCAATCTGATGCATTCATATATGCACACAACATCTCTTGGTGTGTTTCTCTCTTTATCCCACCCCACTGCTGCTCTGCTCACTCCCCATATATGCTAGTGAGTTTAGTAGTGATACCTTAACATATTAGCATCACATTCTTTGATCTGTTTTCTTTCTAAAGTTCCTTTTTACTCTTTTCTTTTATCCTTGATCCCCTTCTACTATTTTATTGGTCTCTATCTTCATTTTCATTTCCCTTTTCTTTACTTTTTTTTTTTCTAACTTCCACATATGAGAGAAAACATAAGCCCTGGACATTCTGAGCCTGGCTGACCTCATTTAGCCTAATGTTCCATCCATTTTCCTGTGAATGACATAATTTTGTTCTTCTTTATGGCTGAGTAAAACTCCCTTGTGTGTGTATACCATGTTTTCTTTATCCATTCATCTGTTGAAGGACACCTAGTTTGGTTCCATAATTTGGCAATTGTGAATTGTGGTGCTATAAACATGGGCATGCATGTATCACACAGTATTCTAACCTTAATTCTTTTGAAAAATAACAAGGAATGGCATAGCTAGCATTTTATTAACAAGTATAGTTATTTTATCAATCAGTCAATCAGCCAATCCATTTATCAATTAATAAATAGCAACAAATATGTCTTTAAAAGATGAATAAAAATTAAACTTATCATCTTGACACATCAATCCATTTCCAAAATTCCTACATTTTTTAGTTTTTTAATTCTGATAGTATTAGCATCATCTCACCATTTTCTTGTTTTCTCCCTTTCTCCTTAACTTTCTACATCTAATTATTTCCCAAGTACCATTTAGTCTGCCTCCACAGCACCTTCTCTGTGCCATGGCTCTTCTTACTGGTACAGGCTGTCCCCATCCTGTTTCTGGGTTATTGCACAATCACCCAACTAGGCTCCACATTGAATATCTTCTTGCATCAAGCTTTCTTTTAGTCTTCCAAAAACTCTGCTGCCATTGCTTCTATGATATAAATAATTTTATGGCCCCAAGTAGTGTTTATTCCATACAGTATCCAGCATTCAGGTTCTCTATCATCTTGACTCATTTCCCTATCTCTAAATACTATTTTTTTTCTTTTTCCAAGTTTTCTATTTCCATAAATCTTAAGATTTTGTGTAAGCAATGCATGCCTTCAATTTACCACTTCTAGAACTTTCTCTGTAATATTTTCCCCTTGTAGTTTCTTGTCCTGCAACCACAAACTTTACCTCCCCCAGTTGTCTTTTCAGATTCTTCCAGCAAGACATATCTCCCTCAGATGAACCACTTCAAAATTATTCTCCCTATAGTTGCCTAAATGTGTTTGTTTCCTTTCTATACTATTTCCTTGAAATCTGTGACTCTTATTTATCATTGTACAGACCATGGCTTTGGACACAAACATCTCCAATGGATAGCTATATTTACTTCATTTCGTAATTTTTCCTGTTGCTTTAGTCTATGAAAGATAAATATTTTATGTTTTCTTTAAGTTTTAATATCTTTTTTGAAAAGGCAGCTAAAAATAAAGCCTTATGAAGTCGGCTTCCTTTGCTTTTTTATTTTTCTACTGTCTATTAAGGAAACATAAATATGTTTATTCATACTTTCACAACAGGAATAAGAGCTCTTCTTTGGAATACAATACACAAATTTCTATTCATCCAGTGGACATAGGTATTCAATTATAATTGAAGAGCATATATTTGGAGTACAGTTTTAAATCCAGGTGGAGGGTATTCTATGTTTTGTGATATGTTCTCCATTCTTACTCTTATGACTGACTCTGCCCTTTTTTTCATTCCTAAATATTTTGACTAGATAAATGACTTGTGCTTTTACAGAAATGATGAGAGGGAGATATATTTCAAGAAAATGAGGTCTCACTTATAGAAACTTTGATATAAGAAAAACTGAGCAATCTTATGCAAAGGAACACCTCACTGAACCTTTTTCTGCATGTATTTGTATTTTCTAAGTAACAATTAGAAACACTGTTCTAATTTTTTAAAAAAATGTTTAATCTAATAGACATTGTATCTCAGCCATATATATATATATATATATATATATATATATATATATATATATATATATATATCATTCTAAGTGGGATGAAAAAGGAGAAAATTATCTTCTCCATCTTCCCACATAGAATTTAATATTCAAATAAGTGGTTCCAGAGCAGCAATGATTTCAGGCAATGAGAGGTTATGTCAATGTCTTTAAGATTTCAAGACAAAAAAAATGTAGGTTGTTTGCATAATATTTTGTTTTATTTTTGTGTGCTCTCATCTAAAAGAATTTCCTTAATGTGTCCTATTTTATTTCATTGGCATTTTGTAATTTCAGCCAAATATCATTTAGTCTTTTCATTTTTTAGTCATTACCGTATCATGAATGCATGCAAAGGCATAGCTTTGAAATCAAATTTTTATGAATCCTTACTATTATCAGCAATTTTATTTCTATGTTAGAAAACAAGAAATAGCCAGAAATAAATATTTTGATTGTAATTGGCTTCTGGATAAAACACTAAAAAAAATGAGATAAAAAGTCAAATAGCATTTCTAAGGCTATGTTTTTGGCAGACTAATTGCTTAATTAGGAAACTATACACACGAATTTTATAAAAGCAATGGAATTTCTAAGGAAGGTGAAACTGGAAAAAGCATTGAACTATAAGTTTAATGAAATAAATTTTATTTCTAGTTCCACTATTTGTGCTCTTGGCTAAGTTACTTAATTATTCTGGGTATATATTGCACAATATATATGAGATTGTACTTGGAGCTATAGAACTTTAAAAAATAGTTAAATGGTAAAATTTATAACAATTTTTGTTTAAAAATCTCATTAATATAAATTTAAGTCATAGTATTTTGCATATGCACTGAAATGAGAACAGAAATTGAATGACAATTTTTGATATATTTTGGTTATTTTATTCTCATTGCCAAATAGTAATATTAGGATAATAATTTATTTTATTTTGGTACTGGGGATTGGACCCAGGGGCATTCTACCTACAAGCTATACTCTCAACCCCTTTTATTTTGAAACAAATATTTTATTTGCTATTTACTGAGGCTGGCCTCAAACCTGCGATCTTCCTCTCTTAGTTTCCCAAGTACTGAAATGACAGGTTTCTACCACAGTGCTCACTTAAGAGTAATTTATAATCTAGTCAAGGGCATACAGAGAGTGAACTTAGGAACTGCCACTCAAATCCAGAAATTAGTTCTTGTTACAGTTTGGATCTGGAATGATGTCCCAACTGCTCCTGTGTTGAAGGCTTGGTCCCTACACAGTGGCATTGTTGGGGGATTGGGGTGGAAACTTTTGGAGATGGGGCCTCACTGGACAGTGTGGGGGTACTGGGGCAATGATTAAAGTCAATCTCTCTCTCTCTCTCTCTCTCTCTCTCTCTCTCTCTCTCTCTCTGTCTCTCTCTCTCCTTTCTTTTCCTCTATTTCTGCTGTATGGCTGTCATGAACTGAACAGCTTTGCTCCACAGCATCCACCCTGCCTCCCTGCCATGATGTTCTGCTGCATGAAAAGATCAAAATCATGGGGTCAATTGAATATGGACTGAAACCTCTAAAACATGAGCAAAATAAATTTCTCCTCCTTTAAGTTGTATTTCTCAGGAATACTAACACAGCAACAGAAAGCTAACTAACACAGATCCCAAATGCCCTTCTCCATTTACTACACAGAAATGCCTCTCAAAAGTGATTTTTCAATTGAAATTTAAATATATTTCAATGTATACATCTTTGTTAGATGGACATGTTTGAATATTCTGGAGTTTTAAAATCTTTAGGCTTCCTACTTGCATACTCCATTTCTTAAAGATTAATTAATTACAATTACCTTATGAAGTTTGAACTGGATTGATAATAAAGCTTTTTAATCCTTTAATAATAGTGAGGTAGAACACAAGAAAGGAAAATTAGGTAGAAAGGAGACAAAAAGGAAGGATTTAGAAATTAAATTTTAATTCAGAAGTTCTGCATACTTTTCTAGCTTGTCACTATCCATGTCTGTTTCTCTCGCGTGCAAATTCTGGAGAAATCAATAAATCTACCTTGTGCACAGTTGATAACCACCTCCTCCTAGTTTAAGAAAATAGCGATAGTTATTATAGAAAAATCTATAGTTTGGGGATTTTCTAGCATTATTTATGAATCAGATAGTGGAGACCACATCAATCTAGTGATCCTAAGAATGACTAGACCACCATGAATGGTCTAGAGTTCACCAAACTGATGTCTTCCCTACACAGCTTCCCATACTTGCCCTTTACCAAGGAGCCATAATCCCCCAACAGGAGTCTTCCCCTCTGAAGATGATCTTTTTATTTTCTCTTAGTACTGGGTATTGAACCCAGGGGCATTCTACCTTTAAGCTATACCCCCAGGCCTATTTTATTTTATTTTATTTTATTTTATTATTTTGAAACAGTATCTCACTAAGCTGAAGAGGCTGACTGCTAACCTGTGATCCTTCTGTCTCAGCCTCCCAAGTACTTATAAGCGTGCACCACCACGTCTGGCTGAAGATGATCTTGATTCTCCTTTCTATGTATTTCTAACTTTCCTGAGCAAGTCTATATGCCTCTACTGAAATATGCTGAAATTGTTTTCCATTCTATATGTCAAATACCCCATTGGTCCTGAGTCAAGTCTATCCCTCTCTGGGAACTCCACCAGATGCTCTCTTAGAGATATCTCTTCCCCCATGACAACAGTACTTGCATAATGATCTTCTTATACCACAGTTGCACAGCAAAATTTCCTAATACTACTTAATAGCAAATTCCTCTATGTTCAGATAATGGTAAAACCCAATGACTAGACCTCTTTTATGATACTAAAATCTTTTCCAAATTTTGACAAATTATGTTGTTGATTAGAGCTCAAGAAAATGGATATAGATTAAGCATTGGTTTTAAGAAAAGAATATCATTTTATTTGTTCTAAAGAACAAAATAAATTTGTTATAATTCTAGATGTGAGGTTAATCACATCAAGGAAGAGAAGATTCCTCCAGAAATGTTTCTGATTAAAGTCACTTTATTTGCATGCAGCCATCTCTTGTCTCTGTACTCTGAACCTTGTTAGGAAATTCTTTTTGGGCATGCCTCACGTCCTGAAGCACTTAACATTCCTAACCTGCTTTCTTAGAACTTGCTTTTCATTTCCTGTGCTGGGCAAGCCAGTGAATTTGACCTTTGGTCTATGAAGAATGCACTTCAAGATAGAGCAAGAATTATGGGGCCTCGTTACCTTTCATGCTTTGAAAAAAAGAACATTTTTTTAAACATTGTGAGCAATCATGGAATTGAATGAAATATATAGTTAGGCACATAGCACTGCTCCCCATGCTTCCTAGCAGATATATTTAGAGATCACCAATCAATGCCTTATGCATTCTTTATGTCACTACAAAGACACATAGCATTAGTTGACATTCTCTTTGTCATATATAATCTTCTTGTCATCTTTATTATTCACAAAGTAAGAATAATTAAGCAAGTAACTATTTTGCTGTGTATTTTTAAAATATTTAGTTTATTCTTCACATTGACTATATAAGCATTACATATCTGTACTTAAATATTTTTATTGAATACAATGTCATTTTAATAATCATACTTGCATTAATATTAAAGATCCTAAGAAAGCATACACTAAATCTACACACATATAACAAAATTTCTGGTCACTTATTCCACATACATTCAACAAAAACAGAACAACAAAGATATCAAAGGGAAATATATGTTAGTGACAAATCTACTTGTTTTATCTTTCTGTATAAAACAATGGAATTTCTCACTTCATTTAGTACAAAGTTACTTGAATAGAAGTTGGTACTTATTCTAGAGTAGAACTTTAAAAAACTTTTACAAATACAGATTTTAGTATCGCATACATCCAATGCATTTTGTGGATTTATTTATTTATTTATTTATTTATTTATTTATTTATTTATTTATTTATTTATTTATTTATTTATGCTACCAAGGATTGGACCCAGGGACATTCTACTTCTGAGATACATTCTTAGCTCAACTTTTAGTTTTTCTTTTCAACAGGGTCTCAAGTTGCTTAGGGGCACTCTAAAGTTGCTGAGGTCTGCCCTTGGACCAGCTATTCTCCTAGATCAACCTTCCAAATACTGGAATTATAGGCATGGATCATCACACTTGGCTTGTGAATTTATTATTAGTGAGCATCATGGTAGATGTTGGAGATACAAAGTGAACAAAACACGGTTCTGTCCTCAATAATGTCCACATAAATAGGCGATTAATAGACAGGGATACTCTTCCATGATAGGAGTAATAAATACTAAACTTAAATGTACCTAGGAAAGCATAGCCAAATCCACATTTTATGGTTGAGACCTATGATGTCGATGTGACTTATTTCAAGTGATAGAAAAAGATCATAATGGAATAATTGAAAGTTTGACCCAAAGAAGGTTCTATGCCCATTCATTCTCTTGAAGTTTTCCAGTAAATCCTTCTTACATGCCTCTACAGCAAGATCTACAAAAAAAATTTTATCATTTAGATGTTGAATAAGACTATGTAAAATTTGGCTTAAAACATGTGAGATTCAAAATTGTAATTTTAAAAACTATTATCCCTGGTCATTTTCCTCAATTAATGGAAAAAATAGGAATTGACTAAGTTTGTGACTTCTCCCATCTTAATAGCTAGATTAAATTGAACAAGCCAAATGATATGTGATGACCAGCCAATATTATTGCCATTATTACAATACAAAATGCTCAATTATTCACAGTTTAATTTAGTCATGTCAGAATGACAGCCATGAAATGAAAATGAGTTCAAAAAATAAAAGATGATACAAGATATATTTCAGTCTAATTGCTGAAATTACATTCTAATAGGGAACTTATATGGAGAGGACCAGGGTGAGGAAATTAGTGTAATATGCACTGATTATATGAAAATGTAAAAATTATCCCACTGGATTTCAAAGAGTTATCTACTTGAGGAATCAGGTTTGTTCTTTCTATAAAAGACAAAATAATACAAGATGATAATTTGTATAAAACTGAAGATTTTGAAATATAAAGGGAACCATTTTTATTATCCAAACATAATTTATTTTCCTTATAAGAAAAAGTGGCTTTTATTATAAATAAGATTGAGATAACATTACAAAATCAATGATAGTTTAGCCATTCTATTAGAAGATAATATTTTCTTGCTGCAGGCCTACTTTACTATGTATACATTCAAGCTAAACAAGATTAAAGCAGGTGATTGATTATATTGGTCTCATAAATTCAGATACTAGGGATTTAAGGTGTACTATAGAATTTCCTGAAGAAACATATTTCTACAGACTTGAACACCAAGCATTCGATCAATAGGAAAGGCCACAACTCCAAGTGAAGACAAAAAAAAAAAAAAAACACAAACAAAAACCCACTGAATTATCACCCTTGACACCCCTGAAAGCAGTCTGGTAAACTATATCTCAAATTGAGAAGGATATTAGTTTATTTTTGTCACTGTGAATAGCATACAATAATCTCTATAAACCAATGAAAAGAAAAGACATGTAAGCTACCTAGCCTTCCAGTTACACTACATCCGTCTAGAATTGTCCAACTTCCTGGTTGCTCTGCTTATATTTTTATTTATAGACTGCTTAAAAATCCCTTTTCTTCACTTCAATGTTGAGCAGAAATGTGAAAGAGTAATAATTCACTACAAGAGCTGAAAAAGTGATTGATAGGAACAAAGGTGCTAAAATTGGAACTGTAAAACTTCTTACCATGAAAATTTCATTTTTTAAGCTTTCTGTGTCACAGTAGAAATTTAAAGAGTTCTTAACCTAATACCTGGTATTGTAGGATCTCATGGACTTTATTGCACCTGTCCCAATTTTTAAATTTTGTTAAATGGAATATTAACAGTAGTAGTTGTATTAAAATAAGACTGTGTTACTGTAGACCAATAATTTCTATATCCAGCCTTGTTTCTTTGTCTGATGTAGTAGAACCAGATTCATGTGCAGTGAGCAAGGTTCTTATTTCAAAGGTAAATCTGAAGGATGACCAGAGATAAACTGTTTTCTGAGATAGAGAAAAATAAGAAAACTAATACCTCTCCTTCAAGGTCAGTGTGCAGGATATTAAGTGTTAATGAGGTCCACTCAGAATTAAGTAATTAAGTGATTAGGCACAACTAACTTTTTTCACTATAAGTAGGATTAGCTCTCAGCCCTGCTGTCCCTGCAATGTTTCAAACAACTGTGCTGTGGCTTTCATTGAGTATCATGCGATTCACATAGTCAGTAATGTATGAGCCCATTTTCTGTTGCTATAAGGAAATATTTGAGGCTGAATAATTTATTGAGAGGAGGTTTATTTAGTATAATGTTTTGAAGTTTGAAGGCTCAAACAGCATTTTTGAGGACTTCCTTGGGTACATTACCTCTTGACTGATGGCATCACAGTGGCAGAAGTATGTATGAGAGTAAGAGATTACACTGCAAACCAGGAAGTCAGAGAGTCACCAAAACCCCATGAGAAGAATGTTGATCCCTTCCATGTGAACACCCCAATACTTAGAAAACTACCACTAAGATCCACTTCTTAAGAGTTCCATCACCTCTTAACTTTGCTACATGAGGGATCAAGCTCTAACACTTAAAGACAAACTCTATCAAAACCATACTAGTGGAACACAAATTATGGTAGTCAATGGGAAATAAGGGAAATTATGCTTTAGAATTGTATACAAAATATATGTGGAGATTAGAGGCTGAAAAATCCTGCCTTAGAATATTCAGAGAAAAATCTTTATGTTCTTGCTAAAGTGATTTTCTTATGCTTTGTTAATTAACAAATATTCTTAACTTGGTAGAGATGGTAACATTATTTTTTAAATTTTATAGTAAAATTTGGCAGCAACGGATGTGATATAAACAACTCAATTTGTAGTGACATGGCTACTGTATTTCAATTTCTCTAGAATGATAATAATAAGCACATAATTTATACAAAAATTGATTGATACTATTACTACGGCAGCCTAGCAGTAGTACTTAACCCACATGAAGATCAGAAATTGCTGCAAACCTCAGCATCTACTTTGAAAGTTGGAAGTTAAAGAACGCTGACAACTTTTGAACTTATACTTGCAATTTACTTTGTGGATTGATTTTTCATCTAGATCAAATTGCCTGCTTTCAATTCAAAATTTTCCTCTACATATGTGAAAGTGAAGCAAAACTGATATAATGGTTTCATTAACAGTAGAATTTTATTAAAAATTCATACAAATTTCATGTTATCATTAGATAATTTGGGTAGAGCATCAAGAATATTCTTTCTTATAAATGTGGTATGGTTTCAAATTATGTAATCTAGATAGAGGTTTATAAAATTCATTAGATTAAATGTGAAATTTCTAATGTTATGCTACATCTTAATATAAACTCAACACTCAAAATTGAAGATGTTTTTTTTTTTTTTTTTTTTTTTTTTTTTTTTTTTGCAGTACTAGGGATAGAACCCAGGGGCATTCTCCCTCTGAGCTACACTCCCATCCCCGTTTTATTCTTTATTTTGAAACAGGGTCTCATTAAGTTGCAGACGGCCTCACTAAGTAGCTGAGGCTGGCTGCTAACCTGCAATCCTCCTGTATCAGCCTCTTAAGTACTGTAATTACAAGCTTGCACCACTACGCCCAGCTGAAGATGATTTTTTGAGGTGATAATTGAATACAATTTTTGATAGAACACAGGTGAAGTTAGAAGTAGAGTCTTACTATTTAAAATAAGAAATGCAAATGTACTTAGAATTAGTTGTAATTAATACAATTTCTGATTGTATAGAAACTTGCTATAACACTTAATACAATGAAATTGAGGGTAAAAATATACAATTTTATACATATATATTGTAATATTTTTATAATAAAGCTGAGTTTGAATGTGAATGTATACATCAAGTTTCCAGTGTATGCTTTTGGACTTAATTTTTAAACATGTGTGAATCTTTGAAGTTTTCGGACTTAATTTTTAAACATGTGTGAATCTTTGAAGTTTACTTTTCAAATCAATCTAACTATACAATGATTTTTTAAACTTTTTTTGTATATAAGTTTCTAAAGTTTTGTATGTATTTTGCTTAACATTTGCAATCTTTTTTTTTTTTTTTTTTGGTACTGGAGATTGAACCCGGGGCATTATACCTCCGAGCTATAACCCCAGTCCTATTTTCTATTCTTTATTTTGAAACAGGGTCTCCCTAAGTTGCAGAGTGCCTGACTCACACCACCACACCTGGCTAACATTTGCAATCTTTACTAAAGTATTTAACAAATAGATCTCCCAATGACTAAAGCTTTTAATGTTTTTTTTTTAATCAGAGATTTTATTAAATAAAACATGCAACCAGGTATAGTTTGTTGTTATTGTATATAATATCAATATTAACATCCTTGCACTAATATTTTAGGAACTTACTCATATCCCTAATGTAGACTTTCAAAGCCTCATTTTACTTTTAAAATTCAGTTACATAAATTAAAACCTTTATTAAAACAATTTTCTTTTTTTTCCTTAATGAATGCCTGGGCAGTTTAATGTACTGAGCAGTTTGGTAAAGTCTTACACTATTATTTTCTATAGCCTTCTACCTTGTACTACTCTTAATGCATTTCCTCATATTCATTTTATTTTTCTGCCCCTACTTGGCATACAGTGGCAATCACTGTAGAGTTGTAAGACTGCTTTGAAAACACCATTTGTAATGGTTTGGATTTGGAGTATCCCCAGCCCTCACAAAAACAGTGTCAATGTTGAAAGTGTGGCTTGGTTGTAATCTCAGCAGTAGATAAATTACAATGCATTATATTAAGTTAAATCCATTACAATGGATTTATCTGGGTGATGGCCCAGGCTGATAGGGCATGGCTGGAGAAGGTGGGTCCCTGGGCTCTGGCCTTGTGTATTATATAGGGTTCTCTCTCTCTCTCTCTCTCTCTCTCTCTCTCTCTCTCTCTCTCTCTCTATTTTACCCAGCAAAAACTGAAATTTAGAGAGGCTAAGCATTGGTATAATATTACATGGTAGGCGAGTGGAAAATCCAGGAAAAGACCCTGAATGACCTAAATTTAAGTCTTTATCCTTTTAGCCATTCAACTGGTTCTCATTAGGATCAACAGGGATCTTTAAGAAAACACAATAGAGGAATAGAGTTTGCTAAGTAGCATGGTGTTTGCTTCTTTTCAAATAATATTACCATTCATATACTGCCTGTTATGCAAGGAGATGTCTATGAACTGACTGCCTTAAATTATAATGAATAACACTTCACACTTGTATCTGCACCAGCTATAATATTCCTCACACCTGAGGTGGCTGACTAGGCAACATTCTGGCCTTACAGGAAAGGATCTTTTAAAACTCGTTTCTTTTCCAAATAGCTCTCATTTTCATTCCTATCACACATTTCTACTGCTGTCTCCTCACCACCCACATCAAGGTCAAATCCCACTTTAACCCACTGCTGTGCTTTTTCTCATGCCTACATTTCACTCATTCCTCCCACCTGCTTTCCTAATGTCTCCTTTCATTTTAAATATTACATTTTCCACCTACCTGCATGAAGATTTGATGATTCCCTTAGAGAATTCTAGCTACTTCTATATAAATAGATAAATTTTTCCCAGGCAAACTCTCTTTAAAAAAAATGGGAAGTTATCTTTTTCAATCAAGGCCAGGCCCAGTATAATATAATATATAATCTTCCAACTAAAAGTATGCAATGAGTACTTCTTGATTGAGTCTTGCCAATAAATTACAAAACAACTTTTCATATGATTTTATATAATCATGATTCATGCTTTATAATTAAGAATAATAATTTGAGTACATTTTTTGTATTAAATGGCTTCATGCTAGTTAGAGATTTTTGCATTTTGCTCATTAGCTAGCAATTAAAGAATCCTTAATTTTACCCATTGCTATGTAATTCTATATTACTTTTTAATTTAAAAATATTTAAGTGCCAATGAAAAGTCATATTGTAGAAAATGTATTTTTAACTTAGTAAATGCCCTTAATAATTCATTCAACAAATACTAATTGGTACCTACTGTATGCCAACAACAAATACTAATTGGTACCTACTGTATGCCAAGAAGAGAATTGTCTAGGATATGGAAAATACTGGCTTTTATGAAGCTTAATAGTTTAGCAGGATAGACAGTAAAAAAGATAACAATAACAACAAAAAGTAAATATATGGAGAATAACAGTAGTGTAGCCAGGCCCAAATATTCTGGTCCTTAATTTAATGTATAGTACATGAAATTTTAGATTCTTTTAAGGACCTATCAAATAACTAGTACATCAAGACAGTCCTTCCGATGTTGTCCATCAGCACTTAAATGAGTGTCCACTCTTACATCTGCTGTTTTACTTTGGGGATTGTGCATTGATCTTTCATCACTAGAAAGAAATGGAGCTGGGAAGAGTTGGCATTTGGTCTCAACCCTCCCGGCCTCATCTAACTTATACCAACAACTCATTAGACTTTCACAAGAATTTTATACCCATAAAACAAAGGACTGAGCTACTCAGAGTTCCTAATATGAGGAACTCAGGGTTCATTGACTCCTCAGAATTCTATGGGAAAAATTCATGAAGATAAAAAAATATATATATAATACTCTAATTGAAATTGAAGCATTTTCTTCAAATATGATTAAACTTAAATAGTACTGATACTACTTGGATATTTTTCACCAGTAGAAATCATAGAGATTTTGTATTTTATTATAGTTGAGCTGGTGCAGATGCCTAAAGTTATCATTTATTCCCATCAATACTGAAGAATTACAACAATTATTAGACCTATAGCAAGATCTTGCGATTAAATGCATTAATAAATAATCACATATAAGAAAATAATGTGTCACATATATTCCTTGGTAATAACAATAGCAATTATAATAAATACATCTTAGCTGGACATGGTGATATATGCTGATAACCCCATTACTTGGGAGGCTGAGACAAGAGGATCACAGGTTAAATGCCAGCATCAGTAACTCAATGAGATCCTGTTTCAAAATAAAAAAATAAAAATAAAATAGGGCTGAGTTGTAACTCAGAGATAAAATGTTCCTAGGTTCAATCCCCAGTACCACAAAAAAATAAATGAATGAATGTATAAACATATAATTAAATAAATGGACAGGTTCCTCTTGGGACCCAATGCCCAACCAGAGGTCATACACGTATTTGAAAAATAAAATGTGACAGTTTATTTTGATGTTGATATAAAAAAAAATGATGGTTTTTTTTAAAAAGCCACACAAATTAATGAAAATTTAGCTCCTGAGAGAGGCTGAGGAGGCTAAGGAGGTTGATGAAGGGAGACACATGTGATGGATCTTGAAAATGAAGAAGAACCCTTAAGGCTAATGGAGATGGTACATGTCAGAGACAAAGTGTCTGAAGAAACAGTATGGCCTATATAAGGTTGGGTGTGGAAGGACGAAAACAAAGATCATCTTCCTCAAAAAGGCACCTGTAAATGAACTTTCACAAAGTAACAGAGTTATATATGAGGAAGAGTTTCCTTCTTTTCAAAGAAATAGAAAGAAAACACCACACATGTATCAAAAAACTAAATTACTTAAGAAAGCTGCTCACAGGCCCCTCCCAGTGGCTCTGGAAGCTCCATTTTCTTACTTTTTTATTTACTTTTTTATTTATTTTAATAATATGTTTTTATTGGTGCATTATATTCTCACATCATAATGTAAATCATGTTGACAGTGACATGCATGTCCACAGCACTTGGTGCCCCCCTCCCCCCCGGCCTCCTCATTACAGAGTACTGGGATTGCCATTGGTATATTCACTTATGTACACATAGTCGATGGCAGTATTTTCATTAATAAACCTCAGCCTTTTCCCTCTCCTTCTCTTAGACCACCTCTCTGGCTCCACTGATGTTTCTCCTCCATTGTATGGAGTCTCTCTAGTATCTCAATTACTCTCTAGCTTGTGTATGTTAGAGAAAACATATGACCCAATATACAGAGAACTTAAAAGACTCTACACTAAAATAAATAAATACTCCAATCAAGAAATGGGCACCTGAATTGAATAGACACTTCACAAAAGAAGATATAAACTGCCAATAGATATATGAAAAAATATTCAATATCATTATCAATCAGAGAGATGCAAATCAAAACTACAATGAGATTCCATCTAACTCCAATCAGAATGACAATCATTAAGAAGTCAAATAACAATAAATGTCAGCAAGGATGTGGGGAAATAGAAACTCTTCTACATTGTTTTGGGATTACAAACTAGTACAACTGCTAAGGAGATCAGTGTGGAGATTCCTCAGAAAGCTGGGAATGGATCTGCCATATGATCTAGCTATACAGTAATATATAGAAGCTCCATTTTGTTGCATGTGTTTTTCTTGTTTTTCTTTAGTTTCTCTGCAAATTTGAGATTGTCTAATAGCATTTCTTTCTAACTCATCTTCCTATTACTAATTTGGAAGCTATCATTAAAGCAAGGGAGGGAGGGTAGGAGAAAAGATGAAGGAGGAAGGAAGGGAGAAGTTTGGAAGAAGGGAGGGCGGGAGAAAGGAGGGAATCAGCAAAAGAAGAAAACGTTAAATTGATTAATGTGCCAGGAATCCCTGCATGTTGCTGTACTTAAGTGTTTATTGGCAAAGAGGCAAATATGCATCTTGCTAGCTTTCATTTTCCCAAAGCACAACTTAATTAATGCTTTCATATAGCTCTTGGTAACAGACTCACACTGTAACAGTCCTCCCACTCCACAAGATCAATGGAACCCTGGAAGCTACAACAGAAAGAAATTAGAATGTGCATCAGATTTGTGAAGCTCATAAAGAAAACACATTTGCCCTTCATGTATTTTTAAAGAGATCGTTGTTTCATTATATCTTGTAAATGGTTTCTCTGTTCAGTACAACAGATAGAACTTAACTTGGGTGGTATCTCATCTTTCAGTATAACAGAATGCCACTCAGTCTTAATAAAGATTGTAGTGGTGATGTTATTACATTTAGGTGCCCAGTTACTTTACAGGGACTCTGTAATGTCTGAAAAAGAACTTGGCATATAAGCTCATTTATTTGTCTCATTTTATTCTTCAAGATTCAATAACTAAGTTTTTTTTTTCAACAAAAAGGGAGATTAACTTTTCAATTAACTATATCCCATGCTTTGTTTTCAGTAGCATATGGAATTGTATAATGGATAAAATAAAACTGATAATTTAGAACAGCATTTTATATGCATTTATTTAAGTATATAAGCCTTTAGACTGTATGATTTAGATTTAAATACTAGTTTGGGAGTCATGACATTGCAGCAATTAATTTAACTCTAGGATCAAACTCTCAGAATTAATGGGACTATTCATGCAACTAAAAATGCATTTCTCTTGTATCCTATGTACTGATTTATTGTATCAACATATTCCTTTTGATTTTCCACTTTATGCATTTGCCATTTGTTATTCCAACACTGAGTCACTCCAAAACAGAATAATTAGCTGAAAACTGAATAATTCATAGCAAAGTTATATTTTCTCCTAGTTGGTTTTAATATTTTATGGTACTGACAACAAATATTATGTAAGAAAAACAGATTTAACTTATCAGAAAGTTTATATTTTTGGTATCTTTGAAAAATAACATTGTTTAACCCAATATTCTTAGGTTTATTAAAGTGTTTAAAGCACTATAAATTGTGATATATAAAATTGTTGGTAGCTTCATTTTTCTAAAAGGATCTGATAGGTCTATTATACTTATTTATCTGAAACATCTTGAATTGGTTGGATGACCTTGCCTCAGGACAACATCTCCAAACATATTTTAGTATTTTGGAGTAGTAATAGCAACTGCATTACATGCTCTTTTTAAATTCACTCTCCAGATTGCTAAACCCTCATTTCTTAGTGAGCTATAGAATTTTTAATAATAGATTTTATGACTTTATGTCTATATATTTTGCACAGACTATTAAACTAGCTTTAATTTATTCTATCAGTATAATTTAGAAAGGAAAAGTGGTTCATTAACTTTCATACTACCAGTTTAAGATTAAGATTCCTTATTTCTTTTCTAAGAACTGATGCACAACTTCAAGATAGTTTGCTAAAGCTATCTTGGTTGTAGTGAAGGAATATTTAAAACATTTAGTATTAAGTTATCCATTTATAATATTTCTAACACTTCTACAATATAAATGAAAATATTGACTTTTTATGCAAGGAATTAAAATAATCACTATTAAAATAATCAGATGATATATGTGCTCTTGACTTAATACTTGTTATTGTTCATTTAAAATATGAAATCAATATTTTGTGAGTGCAATGAATTTTAAATTGTTGTAAAAGTATGAATAAAAATGTTATCAATAATGTAATGAAAATTACATTGTTTTATGGCATTGCAAAACTATGTTATTGTATTACTTCATTATTGCATGCAATGAAATGTGAATTCTCTAATATCCCAATGACTAAATTGCCCTTTTCTGAAATTGTGTGAATATAATATACAGTATACTGGTTTTTCTCAGCATGATGAAGCACATAACAAAGGATTTCATGTCTTCCTTCTGCAATCTTCACATGTGTATGTGTACATACATTTATATATTATATGTAAAATTCCCATTTTATATTTTCCTATTAGCTCACCAAATCTATTTTGGGCCTCATGCAATCTGGCCCAAAATTGGCCACATTTCAAGAGTAACCCTGAAAAGCTGGATGAACAGGATAGACATAAACCTGTGGGGTGGAAAGCTAATTATTCTGTAGAGTACTAGTAACCTACCCACAATTTTAGCACTAGTTTTAACAGCAAACACTAGCTGAACACTAGCTTTTCATAATTGTGACTAAGTTGCCTGACAAGAATGATGTAGAGAAGGAAAGATTTCAGAGGTGTAGTCCATGGTCAACAAGCTCCAAGGTAGGAACATCATGGCGGCAGGACGCAGCAGAGGAATGCTGCTCAGTTCATGGCAGCTAGGAAGCAGAGAGCTAGCGAGCGAGCGAGCGAGCGAGCGAGAGAGAGAGAGAGAGAGAGAAAAGTGCTAGGGACAGATAAAGTCTCCCTCCAAGGCCATGTCCCCAGTGACCTGTCTATTCTAGCCAGACCCCACCTCTGAACCTTGTGCCTTGGTGACCATACTTTCAACACATGAGCTTTGGGGGACATTCCATACTCATACCATAACAAGTACATTCCTAGTATTGGTAGCATGAGACTTTTTAATCTCATAGGAGCCGTCATTTACTGTCAGTTTATTTATTTTTATTTGTTAAAAGTACTTCCACAGATGTGTGTGTGTGTGTGTGTGTGTGTGTGTGTGTGTGTGTATACATGCCAAGAATTTAGGCTTAGGGAGTAGAAATTCCTAAATTCTTTATATATCAAAGAGTATTGCCATAATCTTGATTCTTCATGGCAAGTAGAGTTAACACAAAAGTTATGTGCAGTAGAGGAGATTGATGGGTAATAATCACATAAAATGATATGTATAAGTGATGGTTTGCCAATATTCAATGTGTGTGTGTGTGTGTGTGTGTGTGTGTGTGTGTGTGTGTGTGTGTGTGTTGGGAATGGACCCAATGAACCAAGAGGCTTTCTACCTCTGAGGTACACCTCCAGTCCTATTTTTTTTTTAATTTGGAAACAAAGTCTCACTAAGTTTCTGACAGCCTCATGAAGTTGCTGAGGCTGACTTCAAATGTGTGAGCCTCCTATCTTGATATCCCATGTACTGATATTACAGGAATGTACCACTACACCTAGCTCATGTTTGATTTAAATCAGAAACTCAGAGAGAAATTTTACCTGTGGAATTTTGAAATATGTAGAAAGGAAAAAAAAAGCTAGAGATCATTGGGAGACAAATGGAGAAATGTTGAGCCTGGTAACCTATATTTTCCTGATGGAGGCATGAAAAACCACTAAAATAATAACAGCGTTTATTAATGCTACATACCAGGCATTTTAATATTCTCTTTACATATATTATCTCAATTGACCTTCACAGAAATTCCACAGATAATTATAATCATATCCATTTTACAGACGAGACTACCAACACATGGAGCAAGTATTAGGTATTTACAATGTGTGGAAGCACCATCTACATTTGAAATAATATAAGATTTAATTGGATGTTAGGTGTTTTTTTTTTTTCCTCTGATTATACTAAAAGCAGTCATACCAAGATGACATCCTAGGAGAAAACAAGCTGAAGGTCAATTTGGGTGATCAAATTTCTGAATGTTTTACTTTATACATGCTAGAAAATATTGCTATTCTAAAATCCAATTTTATGTTTGCACTTAATTATTAACATTTAAAAGTCTATTGTCATGTGTAATCCATCAATGCCCATGTAAACATACCAGTTTGATAAAAATTACTGAAGTTTCTTATTTCCTATTGTAATCCCTGTAATTATGGAATGGACAGATTTCATGATTTATCCATTGAGCATTCACTCATTGAATTCATTGAAATGAGCATAAGCTCATTTCAATAAATTAGTTTGTCCTCCATTGTAATTTTGAGCATCTCTTCCATTAGACAATTTTAAATATTGGGAAAAACTACTGATCTATTCACAAAACATTTATATATTTGCATGTATGGGTTATGAGAGAAACAGGAGGAGTTTTTTGTTAGTTTGTTTGTTTATTTTTTCCTTAGAAACAGATTGATACAGTTCCTAAGCAGAGAGCATGAAAAAATAATGATTAAGTGATGAGAGAAATAACAAATAGTGTGATGTCTTTCATCTACTGATACCATTTTTACTGAAATTTTAAACAAAAGTGGGTTAATAGGCCAATAAACTAGATGCAGTAGAAAAAAGTGAGAATTCATCACAAGGTAATTTATACAGAAGTACAGATAATATTTAAGTAGGTATTACCAGAATATATTACTCTGCCTCTGAAAAAGTTTGTGCTATTTGACTAACATCTTATTTTCCTATTCACCTCCATCCCCAGTCTCTGGTTATCACTCTTCTAATCTTTATTTCTATGAGTGACATTTTTAGATTCCACATATAAGTGAGATTATGAAGTATTTGTCTCTGTATCCTTGGCTTATTTCATGTAGCACACTGTCCTCTAAGTCCATGTGATTAAACTTAATAATAATGTATTGTATGCTTCCAAAGAACTAAAAGGAGTGATTTTAAATGGTTTTAACATCATAAACAGTATTGGGGGTGACGGATATGTTAATTAGCTTCATTTGAGCATTCCACAATACATATGCGGAATTAAGCATTCCTAAAGAAACTAAATTACAATAGAACTCTTCAAGCAAGGACCACATGAACAACTTCTTCTCAAAAGTAAATAAAGCAGGCAAGCCCTGGGAATTTAGGAGATAAGAGTTACTTTGAACCTTTAGAAGAATCCATCACTCTTGACTTTTTATATCTGACCTAACATTCCAATGACTATCAAGTAAACTTTCCAGGATGTATGCTAGCCTTAATTAACCATCTTTAGCTAGATAAAGAACAGACTTCTAACTCAACCAGTCTTCTCACTAAGAATGTGGCAAGACACCGTCTCACTCCAGTGGTTAAAATTTCTCTGCTTTTCTTTAACCTGCCTATTTACATTACCATCCAATGCATTAATTTATAAATACCTTTGCTATCTATAAACAAAAGTTGTTACAATTTTTTCTTAAGAGCATTCTTTCAGGACTACTTAAATCTGTGTTCTTGAACTTAGATGATTCATATTTTGCTTATACTAAACTATTTTCTTGTTTTACTTTAAAACAGAACTTTTTGTTGTTTGTTTTGTTTGTTTGTAAACTGCAAGGTAATTTTCTTCTGTGCAGAAGGATGCAAGAGCCACTGGCATTGTCAGCACCTTGGGCAGGCAGTCTGCTTAGCCTTTTACTCTCTAACAAGAAGGCCTCTATGCCCTGTTGGCTGGAGAACCTGTTTATACTTACAGACTCAGATCATGAAAGTCAACTCATGTTGACAGAATTCAAATAAAATAACAGAAGTGTATAATAAGAGAGAGAGAGAAATTCTAAGAAAGGAAAGCAATATTTTCTATTGAAGTTACAAGATCCCATACAAACCAGCAGGTATTCACTTTCTAACTGTAGCTTAGGTATCCAGTTTGTAATTTTTTTTTGCATGTGTCTATACATTCCATTCCTGGATGTACTGGTTTTGTGTTTCTCCTTTTGTAAAATCTACCCAGCTAAAACTAGCTAAAATCAGAGTTGTTAATTCATTTGACATATACATCACATTGTACACCATAAATACATACAATTGTTATTTGTCAATTAAAATAAAATTAAACTTACGAACAATTTAAATAGATGATCTTGTTTTAGCAAAGCAGATTCAAAAGAAGTTATGTTTGTAAGTAGAATCTGGGTAAATTAGTAGGACTTAATTCAATCAAATGACATATAGTTCTGGGCTAAAATTTTATGTGGCAGGTGAAAGAGGTCTTCCTAGAAATCCAGAGAGTACTGTTAAGGGTAGGGTAGGATCTAAAACTTTCATAGATTATTAGGGAAGGACAAATAGTTCTAAAAAGTAATAATAAGAGAAAACAGGTGAAAGAACATGAGAACTATGATAAGTAACCAGCAAATTAGAAAACTGCTTATAAGACAGTGCAGATCCATAATCCATAATTTATTATACGTGACTATTTTTATAATATTTGCATCAGACCTTGGACAGGAACAGTAATCTTTTCTAAATATATTTTGAACAATTTAAGTCAAATTATTTTTGCTTATGTCTCTTTTAAATTTTGAGAGTTTATTAGATATATGATAAGGACAAAATAAGTAGAACCCTTTATGAAAAAAGATTTAAAATTAGCATTCTGGGAAGCTATTATGTGAGGTCATTAATGGCCATTTTTATGGTCTCATGTGTAGTAAAAACTTTTTTGAGGCAAATACTTGACTGCAGGAATAATTTTATTCCACTTTGCCACCTATTCAGTCATAAATTCTCATAAAACATTTTAATTCCACAATAAAATGATAGCCATAATCTCTAATCTGTTTTTTCTTTAAGGCATAAATGTATAATTTTTTGTTTTTGTTTTGTTTTATTTTTTACTCAAGATTGAAGCCAGAGACATTTTACTTCTGAGCTACAACCCCAGCACTATTTTCTATTTTAAGTGGGGGTCTCACTAAGTTACCCCACATTGCTGGCTCAAATCTGGGATCCTTCTCTGTCAACTTCCCAATTACTGGAATTAAGGCTGTTTACCATCACCCCATGTGTACTTGTTTTGAAATATTGAATCACTGGAGTCCATATGCTTTCTAGAGAATATGTTACCATCTTGGTAATCAACATCTATCAATCATTTGAGAAAAAAAACAAGTTAAAGAAGGATAAGTTTTAAAAAACTACTTATTTAAAAAAAACTAGTATGCCCTAATATCTGAGTAATATTTCAGTTGGAAATATTTTTATTTCTAAAACTATGTTCCTAGTTTGTCAGATAAGAGTTCCCTCTGAGTTGTTTACATACATGGCTTTGTGGAAGAAACATTATGAGTAGATTAGTTCAAACATGCCACTCATTTGGTCTAAAAGAGCATGTCTAATTTATAAGAATGAAAAAATTCCCTCACTATAAAATTTTATCAGTTTCTAATATTTGAAATGAGATCAAAATTGACTATCAACTACAACTTGAGTTGAAAAGGAAAAGCTAATAGGTACTAGAAGAATTACTAAGTAGGTGCTATGATGGAAAATATTTGTCCACTTCAAAACTCACATTAAAATTTAGTTGCCATTGTGTTGTGTTGAGTGCTGGGAACTTTGAGAAGTGATTAAGTAAAGAGATTTATATGCTTGTGAATGAGATTAATGTCATTGTAAGAGGGTTAGATTGGCCCCCTTTTGCCTCTTTTTCCTTGCATCTTTTGTCATGTGATAATATAGCCAGAGGTTCTTACCAGATAAAGTGCCTTGATCTTAGAATTTCCAAGTTCTAGAACTATAATAAAATAATTTTATTTTTCTTATAAATTACTCAGTGTATGCTATTCTGTTACAGCTACACAAAGCAAATTAAGACAATGGGGAAAAAGGAAATTTAATAAAACCATCTTATTACTTGAAGCTGACATAATGATGTATCATGTTAACTTAAGTACCACTTGACAATTGGTATAAATATCCATTCATACATGAGTAATAGATGTGTATATGGGGCAGATCTGAATAGTATTAAGTAATAGATTGAGTTTTCCTTGAAATGGCAACGTTTCTTGCTAAATAAATTACAATCCCTACTCTCTTTCAATTAGTGGTAATCATGTGGCATATTTCTAGGTTAACAAGGCATAAGAAAACAATTCCAATTAAGCACTATTTTTTCCTGTTTACTCCCCCTTCGTGCTGCATAACTGGAGTTAAGTGTCATGTTTAGAGTTGGTAAAGCCCATTTGTGACCTTATGGATACAAATTAGAAGATAAAGGTGGTAAAGTAGGTTAAAGCAATCCCAACTGATACAGTCTACAAAAGAAAACCAGAGAAGTATAAAGTCCTGGTCAGAAGATATTGACTTAGGAAGAAATGCCAACAGATCCTATCTTGCCATATAGCTAATCATACAGGCTGATTCAGGGACTTGTATTCTTCATTTACAAGTAGTGGGATATTTGACAATGCAGTATACTTCTCCCTGACTTTGATCATGTCTAAAATCAAGAAGCTAACGTAAATAATTTAGTTCTAACTGAGAGGATAGGAAGTCGAAATGTCAAGGTTACATTTTTAATATTACATATTCAATATTATGTTCTTATAGGTGCAAATTTAAATTATGTATGCCAGAACTTCATGACCTCTGCCAGTTTGAATTGGAAAACATGTTCCAATGAATATTCATAAAAATGTCATATTTTGTGGGGAATGCATCACATTTATGAATTTATCAAAAGGATATGTAGTTTAAACCGTTCTTCTAAGTGGTATTTAAAAGGATTTACAAAACCATCATTTTGTGATTAATGATCAACATCACAATGCAATGGCTGATGTACCTGGAATTTTTTTAATTTCAAACATAAAGTTCTGTTCTCTGACTATATATTTTACCAATTATTTGTAATTATATTCAGAATATAATGTGAATATGTCAAAATCAGAAACCACTTCTTGAAAGTTTAAATAAGAATTTTTCCTGATTCTCATGGCTTTTAAAATTTTATAGAGCTAGAACAATATATTTTTGTTTAAGAATTTAAAAGTAGACTATTATACAAGTTGAGGCTCTGAGTTCTTTATAGCTATGACCTTGCATCACTCTATGAAAGTGCTTCTTTATGCATCTTCAATGTACTCTCAAATTTTTACAGCCCAATCTAATAACTGTCACAGAGGTTTAGAGGAAATATATCCAGAAATCTGGAATGGTGGCTTTCATTTCAGATGAGTCTCAAAAACTCTTTAGTTCATATGTAAGTATTCTTTACTGTATGGTATACCTTCTCTCAATTTCATATTAAATGCCAATTAAAATTTACCAAAAATAATTAAAATATAAAAAAACTTTTCAAAACAGCAGATTAAACTGGTAAATGATCTGAAATAATACACAAAGTATAAACTGTCTCATTATAAAATGTCATATATAGTCAATGTTCAGGAACTGTATTTCATTTTCACTTGTTTTCATAGAGGAAATATAACATAGTTAATTCACTGTTGAAAATGTGTTCCCATTTGGGGAAATGGGGGAGTTGAGATGAGTTTTGGGGTGACATTCCTAACTTCTAATAGAATGTCATCAACTTATTCATTGTTTATCCAGATGGTATGAGATAATACACCATATTGATGCTGTCTTATATGTGCTAATAGTAACACATTGCAAATACTGTTATTTATTTTTCATCTCTTCCATCTAATTAAATTCATTGAGATTCTACATAGGTGATTTGAAAGCAATGCCATAGAATTTTTCTTTGTCAGCCCAAAAGATGTTAGAATTCTAAAAAGAAAAATAAGGAAAGCAATACCAAAAAATCCAAGAACTTTTATCTATGATAAGAATGAACAGAAGCCGTCAGCTGTTTTCACATTTTTTTCATAAAAATTTCTGCTATATTCAAAGCTTATTTCCTCATCCTAATAAAAGAGAATGCACGTGCTTTGATATTTACTAATATAAATGGCAAGAAATAAGAACAATTTGATACTCTTCCTATTGTTCCTACTCTCATTACTTTTTTGGCTTATTAATTTTATTAAAATAATTTTTGCTGACTATTGGATGATATCAATTACTACTTTAAATATATAGCCAGAGGATGTAGCTCAGTGGTAGAACACTTGCCTAGCATGTGTGAGATTCTGAGTTCAATCCCTATCATAGACAAAAATAAATTATATGTAATATATAATTGTATATAAATTATATATCTATATCCACACACATAAACTTACAACTGATATTTTCATTCTTTATTGTTCTATTCTTTTTGAAAAGATCATTATACTTTATTTTAATGAAAATTGAAAAAAGTTTTCAAAGGGTTGAAAATAAAACATTTTAACATTGAGAGTGATTTATGTTATATGCATATATCAGTAGGCCATAAGGGAACTCATCATTCTGCATATTTAACAAGTAGAAATACTATTTGAGTAAAATATAAATTATATCCACATTTTCTTCCATCATTTTTTTCTCTTTGTTTTCACTAGACAGAATGACTCCTAAATAAAGAATTACCGATGAGGAAAATCGAAATGTTAGAAAAAGGGGAGGAAGATAGGTAACATTTTGCTTAACAGGCCGTATTTGGTATAATTCTCTTATTTGGTTTGTGCCACTCTGCTGACTGTTGACTGGTTATGGGTAGCTCCACACAGTGAGTGAATGTTCCCTGGCTCCAGTCAGAATATGTGAGGGTTCCCCTGATGTCACATTCCATTAAGATGGTCAAAAGTCTCTATCACTACCTTCTCCGTCTGCTCATTTTCACCCAGATGAAATCAGTTCCAGTGCAACTTGACTCAGTCCTTCCTTAGAATATCCCAAGGAGGGAGCACCTTGACACTGTGAAAGTCTTCCTCTAAGTACTACTTGAGTGGAGCTATCTTCAAAGCTTATTTCCTCTTCATTGCCATCCAGTTTCATATGTAAGATTAAGTCTCCAAACCAGCAGAGATTTCTGTAGATTCCACTGCTAGTCACTTCTTCAAGCACTTAATCTGAGAATTTTGGGGCCTACTAGAACTGCTCTGTAAACTTCTTTTGTGAGTAGAACAGACAGTTGGCCATGGGCATAGATGAAGCCCATTGGGTTTCCACCTGGATATGCTTAGAATATCAAAGCTGGTTTCTCCCTCCATTTTCTTATTCTAAACTACCACTTAAAATACAAAGTGCTTTGGTCACCCATACTTTATTAGGTGCACACTGTTCTAAGCATTGTGGATAGAGAAGTAACAAGAGAGTGACATGGAATAAGCATAATAAACTAATAAGCAATAGCTAGTATATTATAGAGTCTCACCAATAATATAAAATACATATTTTTCTCTGATCTGTTTTCTATTGAATCTGACTTTGTTCCTTAAGCCTTTCTTAGAAAGATTGCATAGTTCTCTGGCCATTATGTTTTGTAAATGTTACTTTTTCCCTGTTTTAAACTTCTATCTCATGTCTAATTTATAGCCCTAAAAGCTCTCATTTCCTCCTATAGGCACTACTACTAGCTCATCCAAATTATTGGGAGCAGAAAGGAGTCAGAGACAAAAAGACAAATGTTCCTTTTCCCAATGTGTGTTTGTTGTCACTTTTCTGGAATATATTGCTTGGCAGCTGGTATGTTCTCTATGTCAGGCATCTATATTTTGGTATATTGCCAGGCTCTGATACTATGTTTTCATATGACATTTTGAGTCCCCTAACATCATATTTTGGGGGACATATCTCTAAAGCTGCATCTCTTATTGTTCCCAGCTCCAATAATGACACTAATAACCACACAGCTGGTAACACTTAGGATAAATTCATGCAACATAGTTAAACACATAATTAAACTGCAACTATCTGATAGGATGCCCACTTGTTAGAAACAGCTATGCTCCTGCTTCACCAATTACTGAGACTTCAGGTGTACCCAAGAGTATCTCGCCTACCCTCTTATCAATTAATTCTACTTCCTTTAGATAGGAACATTGATGTTGTAGCCTGAGCAGCTATACAGTAGAAAGCAGAATGCTAATTTCCCATTCTTAAAAACATTCTCAATTTCTACCCTTTATCATACTTGGCTTTGTAGAAGTGAGTAGGACCCTCCCTCTCTTCCACAGCCATCTTTATGCATTCTTTATGGGAAGAGGAGAGGCAAGAAGAGGACTGGATTCAGATATTCCTGATAAAGGGGCAACCTCAGCATAGCTACCTTCTTTGCTTCCAGATTAATATGGATTCCACTTCCCTGAAAGGTGTTGCATTCAGCAACACTTGAAGTTAGAATTAAATTTGGAAACTGTTAAGAAAGAATTTGGATGCAGACCAAGGGCACTCAGAAAGTGAATGAAAATCTTTTTGAAACTGTTGTTGGTGGTAGAAAATCTGGCATAGGAAATATGTCTGGCAGCAAACATCCTTTGTAACAAGAAATCAAATGTTCGTGACAACATTCTTTGTTTTACGATAAATTATTTGTGTCTTGGCTATTAATTGTTTCAGGAAATACACTTATTGAGAGTTAGTCATCTTTGTATAGCCATACTAGGCACAATGGGAACACAAATGAATTAGATTCAAAGTATGCATTTGGCATGGAATAGCCAGGGGTCAGATAAGCTAGCAGATGTGTAACTCATGCGAGGTGACAAGGAAAACACACTCTAGAAAAGGAAATAAGACAAGAGAAGGCACAAAGAACAGAATAAATAAGTCAACACTAAGTACATGAATGAATTTGTTCTGATTAGTTTAGATGGAGGACAGAGAGACTTTTGAGGAATGTTGGAATAGGAAGAAGTTTGAAACATATGGTGGGGGATTAAGAACACAGGTTCTGAACACATAACTTTGGATCTGCCCCCAACTTTGTTTATAGAAACAGTACTTTTCTGAGCCAGGCATGGTGGTGCAGGTAATCCCAGTACTTGGGAGGCTGAGACTGGAGGATCTGGGTTTGCTGCCAGCCTCAATGAGGCCCTCTGCAACTTAGTAAGACCCTGTTTTGAAATAAAGAATAAAAAATAGGCCTGGGGGTGTATCTCAGAGGTAGAATGCCCCTAGTCCAATCCCTAGTACTGCAAAAAGAAAAATAAATAAAAAGAAACAGTATCTCTGACGGTCGCAGTTTCCTCAATGTTTATAACCCAAGTGAATTAAATGAGATAATGTGAAACACACAGCACAATGTCCAGGCAAAACAGCAGCCATTGTTTATATCACCATCATTATTATCTTAAAAGAAGCAAGGGCTAGCATGAGAAGACCTTGACAAATAGATGAGTTTGTACCTGATGCTGTAGACAGTGCTAAATTAGTGAGTAGATAAAGTGATAAAATTCTGAATAAAGTGATATAATTGCATTTTATAGCACATTAAAGCTAAATTGGCAAAGATTATTAAGAGTACCTGGTCTCTACCAGGTACATGAATCTGTATCAAGATAGAAGCTCAGATTAGAAGTTGGAAAAACTCTCTTGAATTTTTAGAAATACTATATTTTCAATAATTCAATAATGCAGGCACTTAAACTTCCACATTTCCCTTTTCTAGCAATACAGGGCCATTTTATTAATTATGCACATCATCAAAGGCACAGAGTAGAGACTTGGAAAGGCAGTGGAACACAAATTAGATTTTTCTACTTGCCTGGAAAAAATGTAATACTCTTGACCAACTCAAGGCTTCTCCAGGCTTTCATTGTTTCTTGACAGTCGCTCTTCCCTGAATGGGGATTACTATCCTATATTCTGGGAGAAGGAACAGAGAGGGAAATTACCACACAATGGACAGTTATGCAATTTCACAGCACAACTCTCTCTGGTATATATTAAGTATTTTGCATTTAATTTGTAGATCAAATTGCATATTATTCTAATTATGCAAAGCTGCATTGAAAATAAGTGATGCATGTGTCTCATTTCTTTCAGAGGAACACCACTAATTACTAAATAATGGTTTAATGGTTTGCAACTGTGTTAAGCACATACATGGGATATCACAATATAACAACTTTATGTCTATCTTCGGCAGTAAATGGTCAAGCACAATCTTCGATACATATATTTAAGAAAGAGCCACAACTTACAGTAGTTGGAAAATAAGATTATCAGGTGGCAGATTTAGTTTGAAAAAATTCTATTACCAGAGTAAATAATTTTGCTTTAAGTAATTAATAAAATTTAAGCATGTTTTGTTTTCTATCTAAAATATTAATTCCCTAATTACAACATGTGAAAAATACTTCCTATCATGAAATGATTTGAGAGTAGAAACTTAATACATACTTTCTGATGGCAGCTGTGAAGAAATTAATTCTCTAGCTTATTGTATTACTCTATTGTCATTTCAACCAGGCAAGATAGCAGGGTTTTTTTGTTGTTGTTTTGTTTTTCTTAGAAGTTCATTTCTTTGTGTAAGGTTTATGTGAAAATCCATGTAGTTGAGCTCAGAGTCTTTTGGAATATTTCCCTTCTTTTGGAATATTTCCCTTAGCATTATTTATGTTCTCATTGGTGTCACATTTTGAGTACATATTTCAGTGCCATAGTTCTCAAATTTTATTGCATTTTGATTTGCAGAGTCAGCCAAAAATAAGTGACAAAGACACTGGATGAAAACAAAATGTTTCTATCCTTCAAAAAAAATTTTTTAATTAGAAAAGAAAAAGACCTATAGCAGTTTTTCTTACCTTTCTCCACTTAGCAGTGTGACATTGAGCATTTACATTCCTAGATGGCATCAGTACGGAACGTGAGCATCTCTTTGAAATCAGATTTTTCTGTGGCCTGTCAGATTCTAGGGTTGGTGGAAAAAAGAGCTGGGTGGGTGGAACAAAGTCGTGAAGGATTGTGGGAAATGTAGTATGCTAACTCAGTCACAGTGATCCACATAAAGCTGAAAGGACAGTAACATTTAAGATGCAGAGATCCTGATACCTGAGCTGTTTTTGCCTGTGCCCTCACTGGGTCCCCGGAAGAAGAAAATCCTGAACATGTAATAGAAGGTTATAAAATCAGCCATTGTTCTATGCTTCTGTGCTCAGTACCTTGGAAAATGGATTTCGATATGCTTTGTGCTTCTACCTGGAATAGTCAAACAGCCTCCTATCTGGGGTGAAAGGAAACTTCCTAAATACTGATTCAGTTCTGTCAATCCTGAACAGAGCATTTCAGAGAAGACTGAAGCCCTGATAGCCTTCTTCTAGATTCACAGAGGGTGTTTTGCTTGGCTCACATTATATATTAAAAACATAAATAAATAAAGTAAATAAAAAGAAGGGAAATATTTTAGTACAACTATACAATATGCTTGTGGTTTGAGCTAAATGTTATTGCAAGAGTCAGAATGTTACAAAAAATTTAAAGTTTACAAGGTAAAAAAGTTACAGTAAATAAAGTTTAATTTATCATTGAAAGTTTTTAAAATAATTTTAGTGTAGCCTAAATGTATAGTGTTTTTAAGTTCATGGTAGTGTACAGAGTTGTTCTAAGCTTTCACACACACTCACTGATTCCCCTAGAAAAACTTCCAGTCCTTCAGTCCTCAATTCACGGTAGTGCCCTGTGCAGATGAACCATTTTTTATCCTTTAAATAGTATTTTTATTGTACCTTTTTCTCTCTTTAGATACATGAATAATTGCCACTATTTCACAATTGCCTACAATATTCAGTACAGTAACATGCTATACTGGTCTGTAGCCTATGGAGGACAAATAAGTTGTACCACTGACCCTGCATGTGTAATATTCTGTACCATCTAGGTTTGTTTAAGAACCCACTATCATTTCTTCACAAAGACAAAGCCACCCAAGGACACATTTCTCAGAATAGCATCCCAGTTATTAAACAACACATAACTATAAATTCTGAGTCTTCTAGGAAATTAGCAGATCTAGCAGTGCAATATCAAATTCAAATTTCCTCACTGTTACTACTGAATAGAATCAAGAGAAGCATGCCTTTGAGCCTGGACATATTACCCTCCCTCCTCCCCCGCATAGTTCCACTTGTCTCACTGGCATTGGTGACAACTATGGTATTGACTGGTGTTTAACACTAACAACCATCAACCTTGTAACTCATCTTACATATTTAATCTAGAACAACTTTTTCTAAAATCAGATATATTTTTGTTACATTAGAAGACCTATTAGGAATTTGAATGTGAGTTACATGCTTGTTTTTGGCTCCCCATATCTACTCAGCTTGATGTGCATCTCTTGTGGTACCTGCCATTCATGGAGCATGTGCTAATTGAGTGTCTCCATGGTGCCCCACACTGGAGTAGTGGTGGTTGTCAGTGGAGACAAGGGTGGAAAATTTGCAGTCCTTGATCTCAGGGGTCTCTGAGGAAAGAGACAGATAATAGAATTTGAATCCAATCTAATGTAAGTAAGGAAGGTGCAATAAAATAGTATAACAATAAAATAGTTCTGTTAGAGAAGTGCAGAAGAGATCAACATCACTGCACGCTAGGCTTACAGACCTGAGAAGCTTCCATAGGGCACGTGCCCCCGGGGACCATATGTTGAAGGACTTTATGAAGCTTTCTACATATACATTTAAGGTTTATGAGAACAGCAATAATATTCACAATTTTTGATACTCTTTTACCTTTTGCTTTTCTTATAGAAGCTCCCAGAAACTCTGGGGTTCCATGTCTTCTTCCCAACTTCATCTTTCTCAAGATAAAACCTCTGTACAGACAGCTCTTATTTCTTCCTTTCTTTTATTTCCCTTAAATCTCAGAGTTACAAGAGACTTTAAAGATTTCAACTAGCTCTCCAGTTAAATGGGCAAAATGGTAAAAAGTTCTTGTGTTGGCTAGGCTTGAACAATTTACTTAAGTATATGTTTTCTATGTTATAAGCAACTGCCTCAAATGAGCCATTTTTTAGAAGATGTGGGGGGTGTGTGTGTGTGTGTGTGTGTGTGTGTGTGTGCGTATGTGAGTGTATGTGTCTAGAGAGTACAAAAACAATGATGGAACATTGTCTGAACTGTTAGGATCATTTACAATTCAAAAATACTGACATTGATTAATCATTTCCTAACACCCAGGCCTATTATTAATGTAGTAAGATGTTTATTGCATAATCTAACATTAAGCTTTTCCATATATTTTCTTTTCCCAGTAGTAAGATGTTTTATTGCATAATCTAACATTAAGCTTTTCCTTATATTTTCTTTTCCCAATTAATTAAAAATGATTATTTTTAGTAATTTATAATGTATGAGATGAAATTAATGTACTTAGTTTCATTTTAATGCTCTATTTATAAGTTCCAGAAAAGATGGCATTTATAAGGATAATTGACAGAAGATGAATTATCATATTAGGGTCTGTAGCAGGTCTGGCCAAACTATAATGTTTAGAGTAGGAAATAGATTTACTGTCTTTTGAGTAAAAGTGGACTCTATTTTGTCAAACTGTGGAATTATTTGTTATATTCAACCAAATATATGTACATATATGTGCATGTACATATAGTTTTGATTTTGATTTTATTTTTGTCTGTCAGAAAAAAGCTCAAGTGAACCCTATATAGGTCCCCTTTAAAGGAAACCACAAAGTAAAAATAGTTTCCCAATGTATGTGAAAATTTAGATATTTTAGTACTTCCTACTCTCCCCTGACATATTATAAAAGGTATTAAATTATACTTTAAATTCAACAATTCTAGATGTTTAACATCTAAGCAGAAAACATCTAGCATTTTAAACTATACTCTTGTGTCCCTCTTCCCAATAATTTGACTTAATAAATTGGCACTAATTAGTAAAATCCTGGTGTACTCTTTATGAGACACAAATATAGTAAAATTAATGTACTTAATACTGAATCCTAATTTGAAAGGTATCAATTAAAATATCTGAATAAGCTTTGGCTTTATTACTTTGAAATAAAACTGAAACTTAATGGAGGAAGACTGTGGACAGTGCTTTCATTTTAATACTTTTTTGGAAGCTGCTTTGTAAATTTCAGATCATAACTGTCACCTATTATTTCACAGTTCACTGAAGAACAGAAAATTCTGCTTAAATTACCACCCACATTCTTCTGTTGCTCCAATTAAATTCCTTCATATTGTTTCCCATGGTTATCACAATGATACTCTTGAGCTCACTGTGTGGTACAAATGCACATCTTTTAAGTATTTACTGTTAGAATATATAACAGCTCTAGTTGAGAGAGATTCTTGGTTACCTGAATGAGCGCAGAGTATTATATGAATTTGGATAAACAAGAAAGAAGCAAGCAGAAACCTGTTCTACAAGATAAGGATGGATGACAAGAAACCGACTTGGTGAAAGAGAAATTGCATTAAACCTAGATGGGCTTCTCTCAGCATATAACATAGTGTCTAGGTATCTCATAAAGCTCACAGAACAGGATGCAGAAATAGAATGAACTCAGACACAGGATGGAGTGTGTTATTCTTGGTAGATCATAAAATGAAAGGAATGTGTAGCCAGAGGTAAAGCTGGTGAAATATTTCAGGTCAGGGGGATCTAGTTTTTCCACTGTATGGTATTTACACCTGTTAAAGATGAAAGTTACTGAAGGGATTTATGCAGCAGTGTTTTATATTTACAATTTGTATCTTACTTTGATTATTCCTGCAGCTGTGTGGATGACAGACAAGAGGGCTTACACCAGAAGACAAGGATTACCATTTGGAAAGTACTGCATTTTCTGAGAGACTGACAAGTGTCTGACTAGTGGGAATGGGATAAGGAGATAGGTGATGATAGATTTGAGATTTAAGAAATTAAAAAACTATTTGATGTGTAGCAACTATAATGAGAAGATGCTGTGTTTTCAACATTGACCTTCACTTCTCTTCCAGTACTCATGGAAAGACTGTATTTTTTTAGTCCTCTTTGCAATTAGGATGTTTTCATGATTGTATACTGGCCAGTAGAATATGATCAGAAATGTTATTTGTGCCTCCATTTTGACCCAAATAAACTGTCTTTTGCAATTCTCTAAAGTCTCTTTATTCACCTGGATGCCTACAGTTCTAAGGAGTACTCCAAGATTCCAGCAAAGGTAATACCACTTGATAGGAGGAAGCTGCACCCCTAAATGACTAATAATCAAAGCTAGAAAGACTACTATTTATCTGATTGAATTTGATTGTATTTTATGGGATTTGTTTGTTATAAAAGCAGACTACCTTGATGAAAACATTATCGGAAAGAATGAACCAAAAAGAACCAAATGAAATGATTAGTTCATTTTTTTTTTGACATAGTGAATTTGAGATGACTATGGATAGATGAGCAGAGAGGTGAACTCCTAAGGCAGATGAGGTGGTACAAGAAAGCAACTGACTAAGGAACATAGTAGGTCAAGGATGCAATTCTAGGAGCACCAATCGTTAGGAGTGAGATATACAAGAAAATCAAAGAGCTGAGGCAGGAGCAAATCAAGAGGGACTTGACTTTCCATTTTAAGGTGTTAGGATTTAACCCTTCAGATGATAGGAAGTCTCCATGGATTAAATCAGAGAAGTAAAAAGTGAGATTTGCACTTTATTTAGATTATTCTCTTAAAATTTAGATTATTCTTATACAAGATAATTAGATAAGATAGTCAGAAGGTTCAGATGGTATTTATGAGTATAAAATCTTGGAGAAGAGTTGAGGCTGTACTATAGTGATTGGTGTGAAGCTGTTTTCAAAAGCAGGTAAGTGAAGTTTCAAGGAGAGAAAATGCATTTAGTGGAAAGAACAGTCAAAAGTGTCAAATGCAAGAGAGGCTTCCATTTTTATGTTGTTTGGCAATATGGCAATCAGTGGGGACTCCAGCCATATTGTGATGGGGTGAAGAGTGGCTGGATGTGGGGAACTAGAAATTATAAAAGTGGACAAGCTGAGAATATGAAGGAAAAATCTGGACTGTAGTCACTGTCATATTTTTAAAGTGAAGTGATTTTTATGGTTGACTTTTATTAGGATGGAAAAGATATGAAAATACTTATATGAGAAAGGGAAACAATTAAAAGATAAAGAGAAAACTTGAAGAGTCTACAGAAAGAAGTGATGATGGCAAAAGCAAAGTGCTAGGAGTAGAGTGGAATGGCAATCTAAGTTCAAATTGACAGAGTTAACTTGAAAAGGACAGGAGGAGCATCTTATTATTAGAGTTTAGAGGAAAGAAAGTGAAGGTCTACAGTATTTTTGTCTGTAGGTGTGGACATCAGAGGTGAAATTGTCCATACCTGATTTCCTCTGACTTCTCTAAAGAAGATGAGCACAGATGTTGAATGATGTGTTGGAAAATCCATGTATGCAATGGTCACCTAATATATAATTCCCATGGCAATCAAGGGCAAATAGAAGGCTTTATAGGGATGAATACTTTTTTCCTTTTACTCAAGACACTTTGATGCTATGGGTAATGATTGGAATCAAATTTCAAAATCTTAACTATAATGCTTAATTAAAATATAATTAGGTTTTGGTTTCTAAAACCAATGACTTTGCAGTGATATTGAGATTTAAATGCAATGATATTTTATGATGAATATTGCAATTGTTGAGCATGTTCTACTGATCATGTGTATAAAAATATTTACAATAAAATTTAAAGTAAAAACATGGGATGTATACTCATTTATGGAGCAGCCTTTTCCTGTCCTTTTTTTTATTAAGTGCATGTAGGAATATGCGTAGACAGGAGAAATTTATTCCATTAGTAATTCTACCTCTCAATTCTCATTTTTCACATATCATTCCATAGTATGAATATTGGCCCAGAAACAATTCTGCCTGAAATAGAAAAAAAATGGTATCAACTCTCGGTTCATAGAAAAATTTCATAAAATGAGATTGCCTACAAAATAAATCTTAGGTGATGCTGATGACAAAATCAATACCATTTTGGAAATATGAAACATCACTTCTCCCAAAAGTCTTTTCCTGAAACATTCAGGTTAAGTTGGAAGCTTCTCCTCAGTGCTTCTTCACAAGCCAAATATATTTCTGACATAGTAATCTGGGAAGTAGAATTAGGCTCTCATATCTGCTTCCCATAATTAACTCATGTCCTTGAGAACAGGGACTGCAGCTTGCCCAACTATATTTCTAGAATTTTGAAGTATGCTTGTTATATTATAGACAATCAGTAAATAGTAATCAAATAAAATATAAAAAGTATTTTAAATAAATAAATGGATTAATATTTTAATATTGAGATGTTTTTCATTTTGTTTGTTTAGCACCAGACCACACAGGTAAATCTATGATTTATTTCCTCAAAATAGAGACTAAGCAAAAAATAAGAAGAACATAAACTTTTCTACTGTTGGAAAAATAATATGAATAGGAACATACATCTCATTTACACTTATAATAGCTGCTATATTATTCCTATTTTATTTGTTTGGAAACACTAAGAAAATAGGAGAAATGCCAAGAAATTTAAGGATGCTATTGCATTCAAAAGTAATGCTACACTACACAATGCAGTTGACCAAAAAAAAAAAAAATCTTTATGGTCTGGTGCTTTATAGTTTAGAAAGAGAAGCTGAATCACAAACAGGAATGTAAATCACTCAATACATGCTGGTCTTATATCATTTTCTTAGGCTGAGTAAGCAAACAGGAAACATAAAAAATATTTTTGCAAATTCTTAAGGATTACAGATTATTTGAGTTCTTTTATTATTTCATTTTTGAGTTTAGTTCAATTTTGTGAAAAAAAAGATGCAAAGAGTTACTGAATAGCCATTCTACTGCAAATTCATTAAGCCTAGAAATAGAAATACTCATTTCATAAATGTATCACTTCTTACTATTAATAAAAAATACTAGTTCCACTAATTGTCATTAGTGTACACATTAAAACTCTTATTAAAATTGAACAATTTTTCAAATATTGAAGTTACCTTCAGACTTGAAATTTGCAGATTTTCCTAAAGTGGTAGTTTTAACCTAATTTCAAAATGATTGATCACTTTAATGCATTACCCAATATATTTGTACTAATTTTGAATTGTTTTACCATTATTTCTTTCCTCCTGTCAATTCATGGTGTTAGTATTGCTAAATAAAAGACACTCTATTGTAAAGTTTAAAGATTATTAGAAATGCAGGTGCTAAAAAAAGGTATGCAAGTTCTTGATATAAGGTGCTTCCTTACCAAGACAAATATAAATCTGAGCTTCACTTTTTCCATCTATGAAATGATTATATTATGAATTATTCTATCTCCTTTGAAGAAATTCTGTGACTATCAAAGGATATATTCAAAATGTAATTATTATTAAATACTGGATGACTTTATTTCAAATTATTTTGGAAATACTACTCTATTGCCTGCATGTAATCACATCTTTTTTGTTTTATTATGTTTTGGGGATTTTTCTTTATAAATGAAAACATCAGTAAATAGAAATAATATATATGGATTTAATGCACAAACACAAAACTCACATTTTGCTTTAGTCAAATTATTTTTACATTTTCCCTAAAAAACTAATTTAATTACAAGTAAATTTAACAAATAAAGAATTAGTAAGGTACTTTTCCTAACACTTGCATCAGAAATCAAAGGAGCGAGACCAGACCAGCCCTGATTTGTTATTGTTCATAAGTTTTAAAAATGGAATTTGGAGGCTGATTTACAAAACCTAAAATTATATCACATCATTATTCATTTACTTAAAGACCTGAGCTTTTGAAAGAATCCAGTACAGGTGGTTCAGATAAGTAAGCTTATCATTGTACATCCTGATACTCACAGCTCACCTGAGAGTAGACAGGTCCCTCTCTGAAGAGATTACTGTCATATATTCCTTCTAGTTTTGATTTTTTTTGATAACTAGTCAATTTTGGAATAAAGGAATAGAAGTTAAGGAATACAACAGAAGGGAACACATTTATTCAACATCCCTCCTCAAGTACATATTGGCCCTCTGTTCATTGGTAGGATAGGATTTCTTTAACATCCTGTCATCATGTGGGCTATGGAGGAAAGAGGTCAATAATAACCACCTGGAAATAGACGAGTTGAATGGTCATTAAATGAGGGTTATATGATGTCATGCTTTGAGTTTTTCCTTTTAGCATTTTCTTCACTGTCTTCTAGACCTAATAAAGTTAATTAAACAAGAAAAATCTCTGCATTATGATCTTGTGGCTGCTATGTCAAATTACTATGGTTAGGTGGTTTAAAACAATAGAGATTTATTTTCTGGCTGTTCTGGAAACCAAACATCCCAAATCAGTGGTTTGAAATTAAAGTGTCAACAGGTCTGTGCTCCCTCCACAGGATCAAGGAGAGAATCTGTTTCTTTCTTCTTCCAGTTTCTATTGGGAGCTGACATTCCTTGGATTGCAGCCACATCACTCCAGTCTTCAAAGCTAGTATATTAAAATATCTGCTGTAATTTCATATATTTTTTTCTTCTGTGCATATTATTAAATATACCTCTGCTTCTGTCATTTAGAAACACTAATGACCCAATCAGATAAGCTACAAAATTTTTCCAATGCAAGAATCTTAATTTAAATGCATCTACAAAAACTTTCTTTATAAGGTAACAGTTAAAGGCTCCAAGAATTAGGACTTTATGTCTCTGAAAAGACACTTTTGTACTTATCACACTCTTTCTCTTCATAACTTTATACTAATATCAAAGAAATGCTGATCTGGGTATGGTGGCATATGCCTGTAATACCAGTTCTTGGGAGGCTGAGACAGGAGATTGGCAGGTTAGAGACCAACCTCAGAAACTTAGTGAGATTCTCAGCAACCTAGTGAGATCCTGTTTCAGAACAGAAAATAAAAAACTTGCTGGGGTACAGTTTGGAGGTAGAATACTCCTGTGTTCAATCTCCAATACCAGAAAAAAAAGAAAAAGAAGAAAGAGGAAGAGAGAGAGAGAAGGAAGGAAGGAAGGAAGGAAGGAAGGAAGGAAGGAAGGAAGGAAAGAAGGAAAGAAAGGTCTGACCATTTAATTTGAATCTTCCAACATACTCTTCAAAAGATGAGAAGGAACAAGTCAGAGAAATCCCATACCCATAGCACTACTGAAAGAAAAGAAATACAATCTTCAAATTCCCTGGAGGCATAAAAGGCATTTTATCACTGCTAGATAATCAATGCAGTCCAGATAACACAGAAGAGAGAAGAAAACTGAAGATTAGTCTAAAATAATTAACAAAAATGAAAGTCTTTGTTAAATGCAAAAACACTAAAAATGGAGATCAGAGCATTTATTTTGAAAGGGGAGGCAAATCTTACAGGTCTACACAAAAGCTTTAACATAAATGTAATAGTAATTTTATAACATTAACAATTGAAAGTATCACAAATGTCTATCAACAGATGAACATATAATCAAATATGGTATTCCATTCAATTGAACATTCAGCAATAAAATAAATACCCTATTTATTAATAGGGTATTAATATTTATTTATACATCTATTAATCCAGTATGTGCCATCTCTCCACTCACAACAACAGAGAGCGGACAGAGAAACAGAGACTACCGTAGATTCAGAATTCACCTTTGTATCATCTGCTCATTAATACTTCCATTGAGCCCTGATAATAGAGATCATTAAAATGTTTCCACATTTTCTTGAATTAGCTCTATTTGTGAAATCATCTTTTGTTACTTGTATCTTCCTGACTTACTTACCTGATCACTATAGCTTTGAGTACTTCTCTGGGATCACTTAATAATAGTACTTACAGATTTTGTCTATTGGGCTATAATTTGAATCTTGCTATTACTGATTATTACTGATAAGTACTCTTCCATAGCATCCAAAAATCAGTCAATTCTTACCCTCTTAACTGCTACAACTTTGATCCAAATCACCATAAGCTCTCATTTGTAGGGTTGAAATATTCCTTCCCTGCTTTTGCATTTGTTGATCTACAGTCTATTCTCTATTTTAAAATTTAAGTCATATTATGCTTCTTCTTCATTCACTATTTTCCAATAACTTCATAGCTCATTCAGAGAAAGATACAAAATTCCTACAGTACCTACCATAAGGCCCTCAGATAACACAAAGGATCAGATTTTCCAAATCATATTTATGTGAATCAAAGGTCTCACCCAGTATCAAGCTTCACTAATAATTTCAGAACAAAATTAATCATAAGGCACAGACAAAACAAGGGATGGTATTCTCCATGTCTTGTCTCACTAAATCAGAATTTGCTCTTGTTCAACTTAATACATGAAGTTTCTTAGTAAAATATGCACCTACATTATTCCCTCAAATATTTTTCTTTTTTATATATTTTATATAAATATATATTTATTATCTTTTTACATAATAATTGGTGCATTGTAATCATACATCCTTGTTAGGTACAAGTTGATAAAGGCATATATGCACACAGTTCACATTTAACCCCTTCCCCAATTCCCATCCCACTGCCTCGCCCTCACTCCTTCTCAAGTTCAGTTTAGTGATTGACCTTGATATACATTTGTGGAAGTACATCATGTGCATTAGGGTGTCCATCTGCTTTGGTTAAGTTAACTTCTTCGCTTATCAACAGTTTCTTCTTTTTCATCTGGAGACCCTCTTATGCCCCATCTTCTCCCTAGCATCCGCATATTAGGGAGAACATATGCCTTTTTACTCTTTGTGACTGGCTAATCTCACTTAACATAATGTTTTCCAGTTGCATCCATTTCCTTGCAAATAACATGATTTTGTTCTTCTTTATGGCTGAGTAAAATTCCACTGTGTACATATCCCGTAGTTTAGTAATCCATTCATCTGTCGATGGACATCTTGGCTGTTTCCATAGTTTGGCAATTGTGAACTGTGCAGCTATAAACATAGATACACATATGTCAGTCTGATAGTTTGGTTTCCATTCTTTTGGGTAGATACCCAGAAGAGGTATTGCTGGATCATATGGTAGGTTCATTCCCATTCATCTGAGGATCCTCCATACTGTTTTCCAAAGTGGTTGCACTAGTTTGCAGTCCCACCAACATTGTATTAGAGTTCCCACTTCTCCACACCCTCCACAGCATTTGTTGTTGTTCCTGTTTTTTATGATTGCCATTCTGATTGGAGTTAGGTGAAATCTTAAGGTAGTTTTGATTTGCATCTCTCTGATTGCTAATGATGTGGAACATTTCTTCATACATTTATTGGCCATTTGTATTTCTCCTTTTGTGAAGTATCTATTTAGATCCTTTGCCCATTTTTTGATTGGGTTGTTTGTTTTCTTAGTTGTGAGTTTCTTGAGTTCTCTGTATATCCTAGATATTAGACCTCTATCAGAAGAGTAGCTGGCAAAAATTTTTTCCCACTCTGTGGGCTCTCTGTTGAGGATCTTGATAGTTTCCTTTGCTGCACAGAGCTCTTCAGTTTAATGCAATCCCATGTATTGATCTTCCTTTGAGTTGCTTGTGCTTTTGGGGTCTTGTTGAGAAAGTTTTTACCTGTGCCTATGTGTTGAAGTGTTGGACCTATGCCCTCTTCAAGTAGCTGGATATTTTCCTGCATATGGTTAACCAGTTTTGCCAACACCATTTGTTAAAGAGGCTATCTTTTTTTCAGTGTATATTTTCAATGGATTTATGGTTGGCATACAGGAAAGCTTCTGATTTTTGAAGATTAATTTTGTATCCAGACACTTTGCTGAATTTGTTGATCAGTTCTATAAGTTTTTAGTTGAGTCTGTTGGGTCTTCTAAGTATAGTATCATGTCATCTGCAAAAAGAGGTAGTTTTAGTTCTTCTTTCCCTACTTTTACCCCCTTGATTTCCTTCTCTTGCCTTATTGCTCTGGCTAGAGTCTCAAGTACTATATTGAACAGAAGAGGTGATAATGGACATCCTTGTCTCTTTTTCTGTTTTTTTGCAGTTTTTCTCCATTTAATATGATGTTGGCTATGAGTCTATTGTATATTGCTTTTATGCTGTTGAGGTATGTTCCTGCTATTCTGATTCTCTGAAATGCTTTTAGCATGAATGGATGTTGGATCTTGTCAAATGCTTTTTCAACATCATTGAGATGATCATGTGATTTTTATCCTTAGTTCTATTTATGTGGTTAATTATATTGATTGTTTTTTGTATGTTGAACCAGCCTTGCATCCCTGCGATGAATCCGACTTGGTCATGGTGTATAGTTTTCTTGATATGGTTTTGAATGCACATTGCTATTATTTTGTTTAGCAGTTTTGCATCTAAGTTCATCAATGATATAGGCCTATAGTTTACTTTTTTTGAGCTGTCTTTATTTGGTTTTGGTATTAATATGATGTTGGCTTCATAGAATGTGTTTGGAAGAGTCCCATTTCTTTCTATTTCATGGAATAGTTTGAGGAGTATTGGGATTACCTCTTCTATAAATGTTTTATAAAATTCACTTGGAAAACCATCTGGCCTTGGGCTTTTGTTTGATGGTAAACTCTTTATTGATGTTTCTATCTCTTTGCTATTGGTTGGTTTAAGTTTTCTATATATTCTTGACTCAATTTAGGAAGGTTCTATGTGTCTAGAAATTTGTCAATTTCTTCTAGATTTTCCATTTTGTTGAAGTATAGTTTTTCAACATAGTTTCTGATGATCCTCTGTATTTCCATACTGTCGGTGGTAATATCACCTTTTTCATCTCATTTTGGTAATTTAGGTTGATTCTCTCTTTATTTTGGTTAGGTTGGCCAATGGTTTATCTATCTTGTTCATTTTTTCAAAAAACCACATTTTGGTTTTGTTGATTTTTATTGTCCCCCGCGCCGGACCCTTGCCCGCGAGGGCCCGAAGAGACGACAAACACACAGGAATGGTGCAAGCTTCTTTATTCTTCTCTCTCTCTCTCTTCTCTTACTCCCTCCCTATTCTCTTACTCCTTCTCCTCACGGGAGAAACTCCTTCTCCTCTTTCGTCAGGTACAGGAGGAATTGTAAAGGGGAAAACCAGTGAGTCTGTCAGGGAGTATTCACTCAGGCAACTTCAGTAACACTCTCTCCTATTGGGCACGCACTGTCCACGCTCTGACGTGCTGGCACATGCGCTCTGACGTGGCACAGCCCTAGGATGTTACCACGTGCAGCTGCTCCTGGCACTCTGCCAGGCGCCGTCTTGAGGTCTCTCCGGGCCCGCTGGGCTAAGACCCCAACAGATTTTCTGTATTTTTTTTTATTCTCTCATTAATTTCTGCTCTGATTTTCATAATTTCCTGTCTTCTACTAGCTTTGGGGTTAGACTGCTCTTGTTTTTCAAGGGCTTTGAGCTGTGTCATTAGGTTATTTATTTGGTGATGTTCAGTTCTTCTTATGTGGGCACTCAGTGCTATAAATTTTCCTCTTAGTACTGCCTTCAAAGTATCCCAAATGTTTTGATATGTTGTGTATCTGTTTTCATTGGTTTCTAGGAATTTTTTAATTTTTCCCCTTACTTCTTCTATCACCCAGTCCTCATTCAACAATGTGGTGTTCAGTCTCCATGTGTTTACATGGTTACTCTGGGTCTTCTTAGAGTTGATTTCTAGTTTCACTCCATTGTGGTCTGAAAGGATGCAGGGAATTATGTTGCAGTTTTTGAATTTGCCAGTGCTTTCTTTGTGGCCCAGAATGTGGTCTATTTTGGAGAAGGTTCCATGTGCAGCTGAGAAAAATGTGAATTCAGCTGTAGTTGGGTGTAAGAGTCTATATGTATCTGAGGTATCTCTACTGACCTTTTTTTTATAAAATTGGTTTAGAGATGTCAGAGGAGTATTGAAGTCTCCCAGTATTAGTGTATTGGGATCTATGTGTGTGTGTTTATATCATACAGAGTTTGTTTTATGAAAGTGGCTGCACCTATGTTTGGGGCATAGATGTTGATAATTGTTATTTCCTCTTGCTGGATTGTTCCTTTTACTAGTAAAAATGACCTGCTTTGTATATTCTGAGAATCTTAGGCTTGAAGCCTAATTTATCTGATATCATGGTTGCTACTCCTGCTTATCTTTGAATTCCATTGGCATGGATTACCTTACTCCAGCCCCTCACCTTTAGTTTGTGGGAATCTTTGCTTGTAAGGTGTGTTTCTGGAAGGCAGAATATAGATAAATTCTGGGTTTTAATCCATTTTGCCATCTTGTGCCTTTTTATTGGGAAGTTGAGACTATTTATATTCAGTGTGGTTATTGAAAGATGATTTTTAATTCCTTACATTTTGGGTTTTGACTTCTGTTTTTCATGGTGTTTATTCTTCTTTGCTTAGTTGTTTGATTCCTGGAAATTATTGTTTCTCTGGCTCTGACATTTACTTGTTCTTCTTTGTAGATGATCTCTTTGAGTATTTTCTCTAGTGATGGTTTGGAAGACATAAATTCTTTCAGTTTCTGTTTGTCATGGAAGATTTTTATATCCCCTTCAATTTTGAGAGAGAGTTTTGCTGGATATTAGAATCTTGGCTACAAGTTATTTTCTTTCAGAGTTTGGAATATGTTACTCCAGCCTCTCCTGGCTTTCATGACTTCTTTTGGGAGGTCTGGAGAGATTCTAATTGGTTTGCCTCTAAATGTCACTTGGCCTTTTACTTTTCTTGCCTTTAGAATTCTCTCCTTAGCCTCTACATCAGTCAACTTGATTATTATGTGGCATAGTGATACTCTTCTTTGGTCTTGTCTTGAGGGAGTTCTGTATGTTTCCTGTACCTGTGAGTCAACTTCTCTTTCTATGTTTGGAAAGTTCTCTGATATTACTTCTTTGAAAAGGTTGTTTATTCCATAAGTTTCAACTTCTAATCCCTATTCTATGCATATTATTCTTAGGTTAGCTCTTTTAAAATTGCTCAGATCGCATCAATGTCTAATTCATACTCTCGAATTTTTTTTCTAAATTGTGTACTATGGATTCATTTTTGGAATGCTCATCTTATGAGAATGATATTCTATTTTCCATGTGGTCTAATCTACTGTTTATAGTTTGTATTTATGCTTTCATTTCAGTTGTTGCATCTTTCACATTCTTCACTCCCTTGAAGGCTTCTCTTTGATTACTGTTCAAGGTGTCAGGTTCTTTGTTTATTTGTTCCTTTATTTCTTTCCAGCTCTCCCTGCATTCTTTCCAAAAATTCTGTATTGTTTCTAGTATTAAAGATCTGATTTGTTCTTCTGGCACTCTCTGCCACTCTGGGTTGATTAGATCTATTATTGAGGGGTTGTGGTGACTCATTTTTTTCTTTGCTATTTTTCCTTCCCCTGGTTCCCCTGTTGTTAAATTTATATCTTTGCTGCTCTTGCAAGTTTTCTCACCCAATCTCTGCAGTGGGGGTTTAGAGGTGTCTGCTGATATATACAGGGACAGGTTGTGTTCAGTAGTAAGGGTTGGGTGAGAAATCACATTGATGAATGCAAGGATAGGGTAAAGTAGGGGGTATGGTCCAGTGGAATAAGAGGTTGAGTGTGTTGAGGTGATATATTGTAAAGATTAGAGATGGTAGATATGTCGGGGAGTTCTGGTAGTTAATGTAGAGTTTTGAGTGTGGTAGTATGAGATTGTCTTGATATGAGACAGGGAAAAAAGTAAAAGTAAAAGAGAGGAGGGAAAGTGTTGAGGAGAAGAATATAGATGGGAGAGAGGGAGGGAAGCTTGTAAAAGGGATAAGGAGGAGATTCAGCAAACTAAGCAAGAAATAACAAAACAACCAATCATCCAAACAAACATAAATAAATCAAGGCAATACAAAATGAAAACAGATAAAATATAACACCAAAAAAAAGAAAACAAAAAACAACAACAACAACAAAAAAACCCCAAAAGGCAACAACAAGGAACAAAAACAGAAATCCCGCTAGTTCATAAGTACAGAGATTAAATTTTCAAGTGTGTCTCTGGTATTTTTATTTGCTCTGTCAGTGCAGGCAGGGGGTTATGCTGATGCCTCTACCGCTATGAGCTTGTGTCTCTGAGCTCTCCACAGGGCCCATCTGCATCTCTCTCTATCTCCCTTCGCTGGTGGCAGGAGTGCAGTCTAAATGCAGGGCATTACCAGGGTGCCTGGAAGTTCTCTATGCTGTGTATGTACTGGGTCCCCCCTGCAGTTCTGCTCCTACCCAATCGCTAGGAGGGGAGGTAACTGAGTCTGTCCTTTGTATAGGGGCCCCTGCACCCTGAGGGTGCAATCCAACTTACAGATACCTGCTGCTCTGGCTCTAGCGAGAGGGGGAGCTGGGTTTCCTCATCACAGGCTTAAGATGGTTGTCCCAAGTGTTCTTGATCACTGTTGAACCTGCAAGAATATGCCGCCTGATTAGGGTGTGGAGTTCTGTAGTCGCTTACTCCACCTCTGGTCACTGGGGTCGTAGGAGGTCGTTGGGGATCTTGGTGCTAATAGACCCCACTCTGGGCAGCAGGCAAAATGGAGGCTGGCAAGATGGCAGCCGCCGGTTTGTAGAGCGCATCACTGCCATGTGCACATGCTGGCTCCTTTGTTCTTCCTGGGTTCTGTTCAGCTGCTTTTGTTGTTTTATTCAGTTTTTTTGTTTGTCTGTTTGTCTGTTTTTCTTTGCTGCTTTGCTTTTCTTTCCTTCCATCAAGAAACTGCTTTTGTGGCAGTTTTGATTCAAATTCTGCGGAGCTGTTGATCGCTGTTTCGGCTCTGGTGGGAGAGGTGAGGTGAGCTGGGGTGGTCTCACGGGGGCTTATGCTGCTCATCCCATGCATTCCGGTCACTGTGGCAGATGTGGGGATCTCCCACCTGGTTAGAATGTGGAGTTCTGGAGTCACTTACTCCATATCTGGAGTCAGGCTGGCCACCGCAACTCTGCAGCTTGCGCTGCTGAGGCAGGGTCAGGCTCCTTTAGTCTCCCTGATCCGCTTTCTCTTTAGTTGTAGTTCAAATTTCGCTGTTTTTTTTTTTTTTTTCTTCCATCAAGAAGCTGCTTTTATGGCAGATTTGATTCGAGCTCACAGTGCCTGAGGAGAGGTGTTTCACTCAGACGCCATCTTGAAACCGGGGATCAAAATATTTTTCTTTTGATTATGAAGTATCTTTACTTTTTTCTCAATGTTATAATGTTTGCTCTAGAATTATATCTTATTAATTTAAATTTGTTTATCATATATACAACTAAATATACTAGGTATATTCTACTGAAAACATTCCATAAACAAGAATTCTTCCATTAGCAAATAAATGTTGACTATTTGTTTGTTATCAATATCTTTATAACTGATGGATTCCTCTTTTTTTTTCCCCACTGTACTTTCCCTGCAAAAAGAGAGAATTGGTTGCAGGCTTGCTCTTTGTCCATTCTTCTCCCACTCCCCAGGTTCTCATTAGATTTACTCAAAATTTTTTTAAATAATTTTGGACTAAATCTCTCTATTAATAATCCCATCTGAGTGAGTCGTGGTGGTACACATGTGTAATCCCAATACTTGGGAAGCTGAGACAAGAGGATAACAGGTTCAAAGCCAGCCTCAGCAACTTTGTGAGGATCTCAGCAACTTAGCAAGACCCTGTTTCCAAATAAAAATAAAATAGGGCTGGTAATGTAGCTCGGAGGTAGAAGGCCCCTGGGTTCCATCCCTAGAACCACCAAAAAAAAAAAAAGAATCTCATCCAATTTATTAATTTTCATCTTTTAACCTAATATAAAACCTAATATCTAATAGAGATAGAGAAGAGAATGTCAGTTTATTTTCTCTAGTTTTGTTTCCCAAATTTCTCTTGATTTTATAGGCTGTCCTCCATTAATTTAATCACCTAGTCATATAACTAATATTGCTATAGAGTATGTTATGTATACAAGGCATTTTATTGTATTCTTGTACTCACAATTGGAAAAAACATAACTTTCCTGCTGCTTTTTACAGACACTAGATATGGAGCATAGCCTGCCTTATACTATGTCAAACAGTAGCTTTAGTCTGTGGCTTGCCCTGAATGACTCTATCATATAAAGCAGCAGTTAGCTTCATTTTGAGTACCAGTGCTATGGCAAAAGACAGGTGATAGACATACAGAATTTATCTAAAAAGGCAACCTCCAGCTTCACAGCTCAATCAGAAGGCACAACCTGATGAATAAGTGAATCATCCTAATAAAAACTTACCACCTGCAAACTTACCAAATTAGATCAGAGGCACATGAATACATAGACTTATCAACCCATAGCAAGGAAATCAGGTCTGTGAGCTTATCAGACACACCAGACTAATGAATGATGTAACCTCCTCACTTGAAACATATAAATGAAGGGGCATGCAAAAGGGCTGCACACAACTATCAGCCATCTTTTCAGACTATCTGGTAAACACATCAGGAGATCAACAAGGACAAACTTTCAAGGCTGAAGGTTCAGCTCAGAGCAATCTCCCTGCCTGACAGGGTCCACTCAAAATAGCCTACCATCAGGACCTTGAAAAGCTCCATGCCTTGACAGCTCTGTGACAGGGTTTCTTAACCTTAGCTGGACACCTGCAGTGACTCTCTTACTTCCTTATCAGCTGTCTGCTTTTGCTTTCAGTTTTTGCCTCTTTAAATCCTACAGCCTCTGTTAACCCTTTCCCAGCCATTGTTATTATTATTATTATTATTATTATTATTATTATTATTATTTTAAAGTATTATTATTGTGTGAAGCATCATGTGAGATTTGAATGATATAGGTTTTAATAGTTGAGGTTGTAATAAAGTAAAAGAACTCATGATTGCTCTGCTCTTGGCTACCAAGTGAAAATGAGTACTCAAGGAAGTAAACCTGATAAAATTGATGTCAATTATAAATTTACTGTTACTCCATAAATTCTGACATTGTGGAAAACATATGAATGTGTCTATGTTAATGATATGGCTCCCTCAAGACACTAGACTCATAAATAAACTGTCATCCTTCTGTAATGTATACAGAATTCTTGTGGGAACTCAAAGGAAGAGCTTGTTTTCCTTGAGCTGATAAGTTCTCTGTTCAGTCATATAGTCAAAATTAGCAACAGTAGGTGATGTTCCTCCCACACTTTGCTTCTTCTTTCTTTTTCTTCATGTATATAAAATATTGGATATATCTTCAATGATTATTCTTTGAATCAAGGACATTTTGTGGCCTGTCTAGCGTGCTTTATGACAAGAGAGGGCTCATATTTCATTTTCTTTTCCATAAAATAATTAAAGCAATGTGCCATTGGCAGAGGTATAAGCACTGAATAAGAGAACATGACTGAAATATGGTTCAATCTCTGGCCAGGAAGTGTTGCTTGAGAAGCCCGTATGGCAGTGTGAATAATTACCCAGAATCTGGAGTTAGACATCTTCAGATCCCATTCAGGCTCTACCACTTACTATCTGTATCATCTGGAAGAAGTGCTTGATCCCTTTTGTTTCTAACATTTTCTTTTTATGTATAAAGTGAAGATAACAGTATTCATTTCTTAGAGATGTTTAGAAATACAATGTAGTAATTGCATATAATTCTCCAAGGAAAGTATTGACACATATAAGAACACTATTATTTCTATTGTCCTTCTCTTTGTCTTCTACGCTTATTTTATTTTTATTTATTTTTTTATTTTTATTTTTTGTGGTACTAGGAACTGAAGCCAGAGGCATTCTACCTCTGAGCTATACCCCCAGTCTTATTTTTTATTCATTATTTTTGAAACAGAGTCTCACTAAGTAACAGATTAGCTACAAACCTGCAATCCTCCAGTCTCAGCCTCCCAAGTACTGGGATTACAAGCATGTGCCATACCTAGCTTTCTTCTACACTTTTTTAAAGGAGTATGGAAACATAATGATCAATTACAATGTCACCTAACTATGCAGTCTGCTTAGGCCCTTACTGTATACAAATACTCCTGTTTTATTCTGCTTTTGGCCCAAACACCTTACTCTAATGCTTAATCTTCATACTTCATCCATATGTGTTTGCTTTTTTTAAAATTTTTATTTCATCTCCTGCCACATAATTTAACTCTACATTAAATCATTTCTTCTGTAATCTCTTTATGCTTCCCTATTTGCTTATTGAGTTGTCCCTTAATAAACACCAATAGCACTTCCCAATATCATCTTTATAAATGCAAATATTCAAAATAAAGAACATAATACAGCAGTATAGTTTTGTTAAGATTAGTACATTTTGCATGTAGTATATTAATAAAACCTCAAACTCTGAAAAACTTAATAAAGAGATATCAGTTTCTTTCTTCCACATCAATAAACTAATAACTCCTGTTGATATCAGTAGAAATTACAGGTGAGGCAATGGACAAGCGATATACTACAAACAATATAAAATGTCTTCCCACTTCATCATTAAGATGTCAGTTGTTAATTGCATTTTGAAAGAATTAAACTGAAGTTTGATTTATAGATCATTACAATTCATGCTCTTAGAATGAAAAATGGTATACTAGTAATACTATCATCCTAACATATATGAAAATGTCATTGAGTTTCTTTTATACTTTGATTATTTATGTCTAGAAAATTTCAACGTTACTTTTCTAGGCATAAGACTATACCAGTAATAAAATTTGAATTGGTATCATTCATTGACATCACAAATTTTTATTGAACTTAACAATGTAGGATGGAGTTATGCTGTACAAATTAGATATAGCTATGGCTGGAATCCAATTGATAAAATCACCTAAAAATCAGTATTAGATATATTTTCTCAGCAATCCTTTTCCATATATGTTCATCCCCATCGGCAAGGTAAAATAATAAGATGGAAGATAATATATGGAACTTTTCAGGCAATTGACAGTGTTAAATCAATAATAGACCTACATATTTAGCAAATGATAAGAAATAACTCAATTTAAAAATGAAAATAATACATGAGCAGGCTATTTACAGAAGAACTGTAAACAGTCAATAAAATATGGTCAATCTCAGACACAGTTAAAAAATGATTAGCAAAACTGCAAATATCACATTCTTATACCTTAATGATGGAAAACCCTAAATTTTGGTCAAGATACTTTGCATTATCTCTCTAAACAAAGAGAGAGAGAATATATATTTTCACACCACTATCCAAACTATAATGATCTCTCATCTACTATGAAAGTACCAACTCGCTGTGTAAGCGAACAATGTGCTCACTGCAACATAGTTTGTAGCATGAGGAATAAAACATTAAAACTGGGTGGCCACTGTGCAATGTGAATGCGGTGACCTCCTCTCCTCTTTTCATTTATTCTGTGCCCTGGGAGGCTGCTCTGTAGGAAGTGCATTGGAGATTCCTTCACATTATCAGAGAGTCTCCCAGTTGGACTTAGGTGAAGGAAAAGAGGAACATGAGCCAAATTATTTATTTCCCATATTCCTGCTCTGCCACATTTCTGCAGATGGTCAGTACCCTCCAGCCAACGCCTCACCTCCCATTTGGCGATTACTCCTCCTGTTGTTCTCTTCCTGGTTGCTGACGTCTGCTCCTTTCTCTGGTCCATTTAGGCTTCCTGGTGGTAGTGGCTTCCTAGACTTTCCAGTCCCTTGTTATTATGTTGTTTTTTTTTTATTTCTAACTCCTTTGTAAATAGTCCTTTTATTAAGTTATCTTCAGCTTGAGCACAGCATCTGTTCCAGCTGGGATCTTGATTGATATATCTATCAATAAAAGAGTACTTCAATAAATTCTCACATAGCTATACTCATAAAGTATATTAGATCTATATGTGCTGGCTTAGAGGAATAAATGTTTGTAATTTAATGTAGAGTAAGAAACAATTTAACATCAAAATATGCCATTAACAACGTGAAAAGACAGGCAGAACATGAGGAGCAAATAAATGTGACACAAATAATGGAAAACAGTAGTCTCCAAATTATGCAAGAAATCTTACAAATCAATTAGAGAAAGACAAAAGTCTCAGTTTTAAAAATATGTGACAAATGATATGAACTAACAAGTCACACTAAAAAAGATGTAAGTGGCTAGCACACATCTATGAAAAATATTCTCTATTACTTACAATTAGAAAAATATAAATAAAAAATAAGTGTTGTTTTATACACATCAGATTGACACTGTCTTACAGTATGAAAATATTAAGAATGATGATATAGAGATGATTAAGAGGTGATATGAAGCAAAAATAATCTTTCTATACAGATGATTTGAATGTAAATAAGTTGTAACAATAAGTAAATAACTCCATACTATAAATCTGATAAAACGAGAGCGTATGTCTGTTTTGATGTGGTAATTTCATGCCTAGATACACATTTTAAAGTAGAGGTCGGCAAACTTTAGTCTGCAACAGAATCCACTAGAAGTATTGCTAAGGTAGAGATTGCTGTCCCTACAACCAGCATCTATAACTCGGTAAAGCCAGAGTCAGGCCCAATAATTTATGTATTTACAAAGTTCCCAAGTTTCCATAATGCTGCTGATCCAGAGCCCTCACTCCCACACTTTCTGAACTGCTGCTCTAAGGAAACTCTTACCCATGTGCATAATCGAATATGAAAAAGACTGTTCATTGCTACATAGTTTGCAATAGTGAAAAATTGGAAGCAAACTTCAAACTAATGTATAGAACAGACACATAACTTGTAATATAGTCATAAAATTAAATATTATAGACTGACTCAAACAAATGGATAAAACCATCTGTAGCAGCATCAACATAATAGTCAAAAATCATTTGGAAAAGATTAACTTAATATGTTATCATTTATATACATTTTATAGCAGGTAAAATAAAAATGTGAATTGTAGATAAACATTTGTGTGATATAGTTATGAAAAATGAGAAAATAGTAAGTCTAAATTTAAAATACTGGCAAAATCTGAAACAGGATAAAATGAGACTGGGAGGAAAGTACCATGGGATTCAATTTACCCTGTAATGCACTGTTTCTTAAAGTATTCCATTGATATTCACTGTTAGTCTCCATAACTTTTTATTCATGAATGGATATTCACTATGTTAGTCTCCATAACTTTTTATTCATGAATGAAATATTTTATTAAGTAAAAATAATTGACAGAATTATAGCACCTTGTCTTATTTGTGCCACTGACCTCAGCTAGCATATAAAAATATAGATATATAATATGTAGGGATATAGCTGACTTTCATGTATTAAACTTGTATCCTGCAACTGTGCTGCATTTACGTAAAAGTTTCAGCAGATTTTTTTTTCTGTAGGTTGTTTAGGATATTCAACATAGTCATACATATCTTGTGAACACAAACAAATGTGTTTCTTCATATCTAAATTTGTTCCTTTGTATCTAACCTATATGCCTTTTATTTCTTTTTCTTCTCTTGCAGTATAGTGTTGAATACAACTAGTGAGAAAGAATATTCTTGCCTTATTTAAGATCTTTAGGTGTGGGGACAAGGCTAAATGCTGGAAGATTTTTGTTTGTTTGTTTTTATTATTATTATTATTATTATTATTATTATTATTATTATATTTTTTGCACTACTTGGAATTGAACCCAGGGGCATTCTACCTCTGAGCTACACCCCCAGTCCTAGTTTTTATTCTTTATTTTGAAATAAGGTCTCACTAAGTTGTGGAGAGCCTCACTAAATAGCTGAGGCTATTCACGAACCCGGATCCTCCGGTGTCAGCCTCCCAAGTACTAGGATTACAAGTGTGCGCCACCACGCCTGGCTACCTGTAGGTTTTTTTAAGACTCTCTTTTAGGTTGAGAAAATGTCCTTCTTTTCCTCATTTGGTGAGAAAGATTTTAATCACCAATTTTACAAATGCTTTTTTGCACATATATCAGTATGTGCAAAAATATGTGTTTTTATATTTAGTTATTGATATGCTGAGTTACATAGATTGATTTTGAAATATTGAACTATCTTTATGAGTTAGTTTGCTATCCCTAACCACAAACCGAATGGCCAAATAACAGAAATTCTTGCACAATTCTGGGGACTAGAACTCCAAAATTATAGTGTCAGCTGAGCAATTCTCCCTCTGAAGGCTCTAGGGAAGATCCTACTTTTGTTTTTTGGTATAAATGTTCTTAAGGTGGGTATTTTACCTTATGCAACCCTATTTCATCTTTATAGGAATTATCCCCAATGTAAAATTCTAGGATTTGTGAATTAATTAATATATAATATTTTTGTAAGTTCAGCCTAGCATTAGGTGTTGTGCTTTTGGAAACTATTTACAAAACGGAGGCTATCGGCCTAGGAATAAAAGTAGAAGACTGCATGATACGAGTAACAGCTTTTGCAGTGAAAACTTGGAAAAGGTCATCAGAGACAGGAGAAAGGACAGCTAACCCTTTATGTTTTATTCATGTCTGTAAAGGAGGATGGTTGTTAAGAAATGTAGCAAGAAGGTAATGTTAACTACTTGTGTTTTCATGCATTCTTCAATCCACAAATATAAAATATTTTCAAGTTAGCAAGGACAACAGATTGGATTGTTTTCTACAGTCTTCCTATACCCCTGGGCCACTCGCCCAAAATTAATCCAACTCTGACTCAAAGAGTTCAGTGCCATAAAAAGTGAAATGCAAAAACCATGTGATGAGAAACAAAATGCAAACATTTAGAAGGTCTTCTCATATGCCTATTACCTGTTAAATGTGCAAGCAATTTATCAGTGTGTTAATGAAAACCAGGGAAGGGGTATTCTGAAGTTTCCTAATTGTTGAGCAGACAACATCTGGAAAATAATTGCAATTGCATAGTTATAATAATTTAAAAAGTGAGCCTTAAATTATAACAATTTAAGAATTACAGGTATGGTGGTGTACACCTATAATCCCAGTACTTGGGAGCTTGAGAGAGAGGATCACAGGTTCAAAGTCAGCCTCATCAATATAGCAAGTTTCTCAGCAACCTAGCAAGACCCTGACTCAAAACAAAAAATAAATAAATAAATAAAAAGAGCTGGCGTTGTAGCTCAGAGGTAGAATGCTCCTGAGTTCAATCCCCAATACCACACACAAAAAAATAAATAAATGAAAATAAATAAATAAATAAGAAGTGAAATGTCATTGACAATATATTCATTTAGTGTGCAATATTTATAGTTTTACTTTTGGTGTTTATAGAAATATAAAGATTTTGATAAGTTCAATACAGATATTGGCTTCTCTAAACATAATTTTATATATGAGCTTCATTTTCTCTACTTCTTCTACATCAACTTTTTTTTCCCTCAAGCATTCTCAGAAACTTGTACATTCAGGAAGAAAAAAATTCATACGTGTGTGTGTGTGTGTGTGTGTGTGTGTGTGTGCGTGCGCGCGCGCGCGCGCGCACCCACCCAAGTGCCTGAGTACTCAGTATTATGCACTAAACTATTATAAAATAAATGAAGTAACATCAAGTATATAAATGAGTTATTAACTATATGATCTTAGTTGTTTTGTTTTGTTTTGTTTTGTTTTGGGATACTGGGGATTGAACCCAGGGCATTCTACTTCGGAGCTACAACTCCAGCCCTATTTTTTTTTTTTTTCTTTATTTGAAACAGGGTCTCACTAAGTTGAGGAGGACCTCACTAAGTAGCTGAGGCCTGCACTCCTCCTGTGTCGGCCTCCCAAGTACTGGGATTACCAGCATGAGCCACCACACTGGCTATGATCTTAGTTTTTTAATGACATTTTCATGATAACTTTAAAGGTCCTACAAACTGAATTCAAGAAAATTTGCATTGTTAGTATAGCCACAAAACTATGGCAACTCTTTCTTATTACAAAACAATTTAAGAGATAAACACTAAGATTTATGAAATTTTTAGAAATTTAGATACTTTAAAATTTTTAGAAATTTTCTTTTTGGGGAATATAATTTTGTAGTTATTACACACTGAAAAAAATACTTTATCCTGTATACTATACAATATACAACTATTTTCCCTAAGGATTTTGCCCATATGTAAGTAATGGCTAATATCTCTGTTCACTATAGAGAAGATCTTTTAAAAGTTACTGCATCTGAGGGAGCAGGGTGGGAATTGGGGGAAGGGGTCAAATGAGAAATGTGGACACATATGTCGTTATCAATTTGTACCTAACAAAGATGTCTGCTTACAATGCATGAATAAAAAAAAAAAAAGTTACTACATCTGATTTGAGAGAACCTTATTTCCTAAACATGCCTCTTTGTCAGCAATCCAATGGCCTATAATATAAATGAGTAAAGGTTTGCAGGATTAACGATAAGGCATGGTAGGGCCTGTACTTAACCTGACACTGCATGCCTGTTAAAGTGAACCCTCTAGTGAGTTTCAGTAGAAAGCTACTGGATCTCTTGAACTTTCAGCAGAAATCTTAAACCCAAGAATTTTTAATTTAACTATCATAGCTGTGAAATGTTAGAAGTGAACTAACACTGTTTCATAAGTCTCTGCAAGCCAAATAAAATCGTGGGCTCCTTCAACTCAAGGATTGTCAGGTTCCTCCCTACCTCTGTCGTATATTTTCACCTCAGGTTCATGCTCACAACTTCAGATTTTTCTCAATTTATGTCTTCACTAGTAGTTGAATATCTCCCTTTGATGAAGTAATGTCTAGTTAAAGGAACCAAAGAGAGTTTTTAAGTTACAGACTTTTTTAAAAGGTATAAGTAAATGGTGGCTGTCAAATAGAGTTTTAAGGTCATACATTGGATAGATACCTGGAAGGATATCTTTAACTTACTTTCCAATCCAGAGCTCTGGTTTCACCTCATGCAACCACTTATTTCTTAGCAATGTATACATGGCCATCCTTAATCAGAAATTCAGGATTAGAGTAAGAAGCTGTGGAAGAGTCCCCAGTCCCATTAGTCATTTGGGAGTTGTGGTTAGTATGATTCAAATTTTTAGAGGAGACTACACACGCATCAGTCAGAACGAAAGTGAATATGAATTTAAAAACAAGAATAATGAACATTTCAAGTGAAAGTCAATCATTTTCTCAGCCATCTCGCCTGTATAGAGATTAAATGAAGTCATGCAAATGAGAAAACTTAGCCGGGTGTGGTGGCGCACGCTTGTAATCCCAGCATTCGGGAGGCTGAGACCGGAGGATCCGGGTTCGCAGCCAGCCTCAGCTACCTAGTGAGGCACTCCGCAACTTAGTGAGACTCGGTTTCCAAATAAAGAATAAAAAATAGGACTGGGGGTGTAGCTCGGAGGTAGAATGCCCCTGAGCTCAATCCCCAGTACCGCAAAAAAAAAAAAAAATGAGAAAACTTAGTAGAATATAAATACCTATAAAAATGTATGGGATTGTTATAATAAGAAATAATAGTACTATAAAATCTGCTTACACTGTATTGGTGAACTGCAAAGATATGCATAAGTATAATCCATGTCATAAATGGGAGGAGGCACAAAGTAATAGACACATGAAAAATGTTTTTCCAAAATTAATGATTTCTAATGAACTACTCTTTGTGTGTCTTTTAATTACTCCTGGGGTTTCTCTTCCATAAAATTTTAGGATTTTACTTTTCTTCATGTTGCTTAGTTCCTTCACTCTTCATTATTGAAATTATTTCAATTATCAGTTTTCCTATTTCAGTATATTACATATCTGTTTGGGATCCTACTAATAAGAAAAAAGAACATAAGCTTTCTACTTCGAATCAAATCAACTTTTAATTTTGTTTAATGAATAATTCTTACAAACGTGTCTTTATGAAATGCAAAGCACTTAGTAAAACAAATTAAAGGGTTGAAAGTTCTTGTGTTTTATTATTTGGCGTAATATACCACTGTAGACAAAATGTCCTTAAGAATTACAATTTAAGATTTAATTATTCCTGTACACATTTACAGAGAACTAAATCAAGACTTAATCCAAATTAAAAGTCCTAATACAGGAAAGAGAACAAGTTTTTAGGTTTGGAAGTACTAAAAGTTTGGGGGTTATTTTAAATTTAATAAAATACATAAGCATATTTATGATATTTTCTAAGATGCTCAAAACATCTGAGATACAATAAGTGGAAAAACACAACTTTTAGGATAAGGGCATTTGGTTCCAAATTAAATGTTATGAGGGAAATTTGCCTGCAGAGAATGTTATTCAAGTGTAGTGAACTTAAAAGAAGAAAAGTCTCCATATTGGATTTTATCCTATTCAAATCAGGAAGACTGCCTTGTTCATCAGATCCCAATGTCTGAAAGAACATTTGGGATTATTTGCAAATTCCTCCATGCAGTATTATTTTAAGTCAAACTTAGGAAAACACAGAACTTTTTAAAGCAAGTGATGTTTATAATAAAGATGTTTAGCTATTCTTCCCTTAACATTTTTACTTTAATTTTGTCTTGATGAGTAACAAAAACATCATTTCATATTCCAATATTAAAATATTCGTCCTAAATTCCAAAAGATGGAGATCTTTCAGGAGATTTTTTATAATTACACTGAATATTTAATGCAGTTAGTTCTATATAAATGTGCCTCCAATTAATGCAATTATATTAATCAAAGCAGAGCATATTAGAGCTTCTTGGGTTAACAAGCTAATTGTAATTTTTTACTTCTTAAGAAATATTTCCTGGCAACCAAGCCAAACAATACACCTTACAATGAACATTCAATAGTTTTTTGTTCGATGTAGTTCAATTGTTCATTTTAGTCTTATGTTCTCAACTCTATGGCAATGGCTTTTCCCCTTTTGCTTTGAATAAAAAGATTAACCATAATTACTTGAAAGGTGGTGCATTTCACTACATTGAGTTCATAATAAGACCGAATATTCCTGAGTCACTGATTAAAAGTGATTAGTACATCATCATGCAAAACAAGACTAAATTCACAGGTTGTATGAAATGGCCATTAGCTATATGAGTGACATATTCTACCAAAAATCCCAGGAGCAGGGTGATTACTGAACCAAAAACAATTTGAATCCAATACTAAATTACCCATGATAATCAGTCCTGTACAGAACTTTCTGACTCAATGACATAAGAAAGCTTTATATGAAAAAAGAAAATGTTCTTTTTTATAGTATTTTATGAGACAATCAAGTAGAAAATAGCTAACAATGTCCACAAGGGAAAATAAAACTTACACGCACCCAACAAAATTCAGCATATGACTTCATAAGTGTTTTAGATGGTGTTTATCAAAGGTCTACCTGCCCTTATAGCATACCTGAGCTGTGATCCATGGTATATTTTAACAAAAGACAAAGAACACAGTTATATTGCTCCCAAGTTGACTAATTCTTTTATTTATTTATTTATTTATTTATTTATTTATTTATTTATTTATTTGGTAGTCGGGATTGAACTCAGGGGCATTCTACCTCCGAGCTATACCCCCAGACCTATTTTTTATTCTTTATTTTGAAACCAGGTCTCACTAAGTTGCAGAGTGCCTCACTAGGTAGCTGGGTTCTGTGAAGGCTAACATAACATTATCACATCTCTCCAGCAATCACAGGAGTTTTGCATCATCTGCTTGAATTCACCAGGGTGCACAGGACAAGAGCAGCTTTCTAGTTTTATTGAAACCATTTTTAATAAAAAAAAAAAAAAGTAAATATAATTAGCAAACATGGAAATGGTTGGAGTCACTAGAGTCCTGGATTGTTAAACCTGGTATGTCAAATAATCTTCAGAGATCTAGCCTCTTTATTAGAGATCAGAGGTGGCTGCCCATCCATCCCCACCTACAGCTACATCTACTGTGGTGTCAAGGAGGAGCACTGTTGACAAACACTAAAACCACGTCCACTAAAGGCTGAGGGCCTATGTCACTAATATATTACTGCCATTGCAACTGTCCTTTTGTAATAAATTATACATTATCTGTTATCCAGTTTAAAGGCCTCTGCAGATGTTGCTGATTGGAGTGAGGATTATCACGTGGCATTCAGAGGTCAAGGCACCTTCCATGCTGTGGCTCTGCCTTCCTTTAGGGCTCCAGAGTTCTCTACATCCAGCAAACAAGTAGAGCAGTGGTTCTCTAACTAGTGTGTGTATCATTATTACCTAGAGAATGTGATAAAACAAAACTGACTTGGTCAGTCCTGAGAGTTTCAGAATCAAGAGATGGAGAAGGGCTCAAGGATTTGCATTTCTAACTATGTCCCAAGAGATACTGCTGCTCATTTGGAGACCACACTTTGAAACCTGCTGCAGTGAAGAACAAACCTGGAGATGACACACTTAGGAATGTTTTAGGGACAAGGCATGCACATTGACCTTAACACTTCCATGTATCCCCTTAGATATCACACAATGGGAGATCAAGAAATATGGTTTAATTTTATGTTGAATAAGAAAAGAAAGTGGATTTTGAAAAGTAGCTTGCTAGTCTCTGTCACAGAAGACAACAGTTCACAAGTATAACAATTATGGAAGAATTTTAAATTGACACCCTTTACTTTCTTTGAAATTGTATTCTCAAGTTCTCATAAAACCCATCTAATTCAGAAATCTGAAGGAGAGTCATATAAAACAGATCTTGGAAACCATACAAACACACAAACTCATGTGTGTTCAAAGTTACTCAATACAGCATTATTTGTAGAGGCAAAGGCTGATAACAAACATGATGCCCACCAGTAAGGAGACTGGTTGAATAAACTGGTAAATACATGAATGCAGATCAAGAGTTTGTTTTCTTTTTTTTTTTTTTTTTGTCTGAAATTCTGACTTGGCATAAATTTTAGTCTTCCTTATAATCCCTAGAGGGATCGTGACTACCTGATCTCTATAACATACTGGTGAGACATGCACCTTATCTATTTATACTCTTTTTACCTCTTTTCCGTGGTAGATTTGAGTTGGGGAGGTTGATTTGCAGAGTCATCAAACTTGGGAGGCTGAAACAGGAGGATTACATGTTCAAAGACAGCTGCAGCAATTTAGCAAGAACCTCAACAACTTAGGGAGACCCTGTTTCAAATAAAAAATTAAAAGGGCTCAGGATTAATTTGGAGGTAGAACATCCTAGGTTCAGTCCCAAGTACTACAGACACACATACAAAAAATTTAAAAAAGATATTTTATATATATTGCTATCTGTGATTTTATTTCATATTTTAATTTGCATATGTATTTTTTATTTAACCAGTGAATACTTTTAAAATCTTCAGTATTTTCCAAAATCCATTATGAAATTCTGAAAGTTATGAGGGAATGCTTCCTACTGAGTCGCACTAAGATCAAGAGTTCAGAACATACTGTGCTGCCCCTACCACTATGTTGACAACAGTTAATGCTCTACTAACAAATTAGATTCACAGAATTATTATTACATCATCAATTGCTTTATGTTACTTAGCTGCTTTCACAAAGACTATATGCTTCATTTGGGTTCATAACCATATATATCTTGATATACTTATATTGAATAATTGTAGCAATCAATGTCACTAATCACTTTTCAGGGATTATTATATCTTCCTTTTTTAGATGATTTTTTTTAAACTAGGTATTGAACCCAAAAGTGTTCTACCTCTGAGCTATACCCTCAGCCCCATTTATCTATTTATTTATTCATTCATTCATTCATTCATTCATTCATTCATTTATTTGAATAAAGGTCTTGCTAGGTTGCTGAGAGTCTCGCTAATTTGCTGAGGCTGATTTCCAATGCATTTCTTATTTTGAGATATTTATAGATTCACATAGGGTTGCATGAAATTATGCAGAGAAGTTCTGTTTGCCCTTAACCTCATCTTTTACAGGGCTAACATCTTGAAACATTGCAGTGCAATATCACAGCTAGAAGACGGATAATAATGCAGTCAAAATACAGAACATCTCCATCACCAGGAGGATCCTTCCTACTGCTCTTATTAGCCACACCCACTTCCCTTTCTCCACCCCTCAGTCCCCTGGACACCATTAATCTAGTCTCTGTTTCTATATAAGTCAAGACTGTTTTGAAGTTAAACATTTTGAGACTGGCTTTTTCCACTCAGAATCTCTCTGGAGGTAAATCCAGGTTGTTGTGTGGTATGAGTGTTTTACTACTGACTTCTTAAAGGTCATCTGGGTTGTATCTATCATGGCTATTATGGATAAGGCTGCTATAAACATTTGTACAAAGGTTTTAGAGTAGCCATGAGTTTTCATTTCTCTAGGATAAATGCTCAGGAGTATAATTGCTGGACTGTATGGTATTTGCATGCTTAGCTTTTTGAGTCACTGCCAAAATGTTTTCCAGAGTAGCGCTATCATTTTGTATTCCCACCAGCAATATGTGAGTGATCTGGTTTCTACACATCCTGGGCAGCATTGGGTGTTGTTACAATTATTTTTTATTTTAGCCATTGTCTTAGGGGTACAGTAATGTCCCATTCAGTCTTAATGTGTAAATCTCTAATGGCTAAGAATGCCAAACATATGTTTTATATGCTTTTGTGTGTATCTTTGTATGAGACCTATACATTCTAATCCTGTGAAATGTCTTTTGTCTACTTCCTAATGGGATTTTTTTGAGTGTTGAGTTTTAAGAAATTGTATATATTTTAGTCATTGTTGGACATGCATATGCTTTACAAATTTTTTCTCTCACTTTGTCACTTATTTTGTGCTTATTTTTCAGGCTCTTAAGGATCTTTAACAGAACAAAATACTTAATTTGGATGAATGAAGTGTAGTTCATTAATTTTCCGTTATGAATTGTTCCTTGGTATTCCTTCCAAAAGCCAAGAACGCTTTTCTAACTCTAGATCCTGAAGAATTTCTCCTATACTTTTTTTCTTATAGTTTTATATTGAAGTGTGAGATCCATTTTGATTTAATTTTTTAATAAAGAGACTTAAGCTCACTTTTTGCCTATAAATGTCCAATTGATTCCAAAACATTGTGGAAATGGTGATTCTTCAAGGAGCCCACTCAATCTTGGATTTTGAGCCTCCCAAAGAATAAACTAACTAAATTTTCTTTTTACTTTATTAAGTACCCAACCTTGTGTATTTTGTTATATCAACAGATAGTAGGCTAATACAATCTTAAACTTCTTTGAGGTTTATACTACTTCAAAATTATTTTTAGCTATTCTAATTTTTCTGTATAAAATATATAATATCTTTTCTTTATTTACCAACAAGCCCCTGGAATTTTGACAAAAAATGTTAAACTTGTATATCAATTTGTGGAAAATTGACACATTTTTATTAAGTCTACCATGGACCAAATATGACTCTATTTCTTTAGGTTTTCTTTGATTTCTTTCATTAGTTATGTGATTTTCAGTGTGGAAACACTATATATGTTTCATTAGAGTTATACCTAAGTTTTTCTTTCTTTTTTTTTCTTTTTATACTCTCTGTTTCAATACCAATATTAGTGATTTGTGTCAACTTTTTTTCCTTTATCAATGTTGACAGAAGTTTATCAATTTTATCAATATTTTTCAATGAAGCATCTGTTTCCTTGATTTTGTATGGTTTATCTCTGTTTTAACTTCATTAAGATTTGCTCTATATTATTTCTTTCCTTCTACTAAACTGGGCTTATTTTACAGTTATTTTCTGAGTTCTTGTGGTAGAAATTAATATTATTGTTTGAGACATTCCCTCTTTTTTCTAGCTCTACAATGAATCTTTATATAAACAATATCAAAAACCACAATAAAATAGTAAATGAACCAAATTGGTACAGTCCTCAACTGTCTCTAGAATCCCAGCTAAAAAGAACTTTGACCAAATAACTGTTTACCCTAAACATGTTACCAAATGTACAGAGTTGTACAGAAAAAAATGGCCAAAGAAGGTCTTTTAATTATATAGTGTTTTTAATTTTTACAGGCAAAAATATTAATCTATTTTTTAAGCGGGGGTGGGGGGTGCTTAAAGCAGAATGGACCTTAGATATGTTTCTATATATAGATCTTAACTGGGAACTCGTCCCCCTCAGCTCCAACAGAGAGGTATAATAATAGCTGTTCGTCAGAGGTTGGAAGAGTCAGGAACTCAGGGTCTGGGAGGCTGCCTGATCCAGACACACCACTGCCCGGCCATTCAGGGCCAAGGACACGTTGCCCATGGGCCACATCCCCGACTGCGCCTTGGCCTCGGCCGCTCAGCTCCTGAGCACCCACAGGTGCTGACCCTGCACCGCGCGGTTCATGAGCTGCCTTCCCCAGGCCCTGAAACAACTCCCAGATGAGACAGGGGACTGCTTTACAAACAGGGAAACTGAGTCTCGAGGACGTGGCCCCCCAGCCATAGAGCGGTGAGGGCAGGACACAAAGCTGGGCGGGGGACCTGGCTGTGGAACACACTGGTGACTCTCTGCAAATGGTAGCCGGAAGCCTCCGTGTGTTCCTGTTACTCAGATAGAGGGTCTGGGCACCTGAGATGGAATGTGAGAGACCACCCCCCACTGCTGTCTGCTCCCAGCTGTGAGATGCTGGGCGAGCTGCTCAGCCTTCCTGGGCCTCCTGGTGTGATGAGACAAGAAGCGAGAAGGCTGACGATGGCGTCTGGTGCCCCCAAAAGCTGCCGTGTGCTTAGAGCACGGGGGCGCGCCCTGCACAGGAGGCCGCAGTGCCGCCTGCACCTGCATCACCTGTGTCCAGGACAGTCGCAGCCCCGGCCCAGGGGAGACTCCTTGCTGGCCCCACAGTCAGCTTCCTATGACACAGACCTGCCTGGGGGAGTCCTGGCCTGGTGGTGACTTGCCCTCCACCACACCCTAGACCTCGTGTTCCCAGTGCCCTCGTCACAGGGTCCCCAAAGCCCTCCTCCTGCCCCACCCGGCCCCTCGGCCCCACACAGGATTTCCCTTCACACTCCTTCCTGGCCCTGCACCGGGAACTCCAACTCAGACACCCAGAGCCACCTCCCTCCCGGTGACATGTCCTCAGAGCCCCAAGACTAACGCAGGCCACTCCCTGCTGTGCCTCTGTGCTCACCCCTCAGAAGTCAGCTGGGCTCAGGTCAAGGGCGCTAGCTTGCCGGACATTTAAATGTGCCCCTCCCCAAAACACAAGGTGTAAATGATGGTACACAGATTGGGAGTCCAGAGGATCGGAGGCCAGGGGACGGGAGGCCAGGGCTTCAGGGAAGCAGGAACGTTGCTTCCCAGCTGCAGGAGAGAGCTGTCGCAGGTGTGCGAGGGAGTCTACACGGGAGAACTCGGTGCTCATCAGGAGGGTGTGCACCGTCCAGAACACTGACACGCATCGCCAGGCTGTGAGCATCCGTGCAACGTGGCTCCGTAAAGGGACGCACACTTTTTGTTTGTTTGAAGGATCAGTGATTGGTTGGTGTAAAGTAGGGCCGTGACCACCAAGAATAAGAGGGAACTGGCTTCTCAGAGCACTTTCCGTGGAGCGTTCTCTTCTGCGTCGAAAAAGACAATCCGAAAGGGACTAATTTGATGGTCCTAATTTAAGACTCTAGAGTGACTGTGACAATGTGTTCAGTTAGGTCTCAGAAACGGAGATGAGGAAAATATAATCGGAAAAGAGACAGAGAGAGAGAGGTCCACCTACATGGTCTAGAAATGAGTGAACGCTCAGCTCTGAACCTTTGGGGAACTTGTTGGTGTATAAATAAGACATAATGATGATTAAAGTACTCATCATTGACAAAAAAAAATTAATCTATTTTTTATAATTTTAAATTCACAATATAAAGGTAAGATAGTATCTTTACCATACAGTAGCTCTCTTAATTTTTTTTATTTAACAAGTATTATCATCCTATAAACATTTCTATATTATTCTATGTCTTACATTGCTGATAAATATAATAAAGCAATGGAGATTTTGGATTCTGAAAATCAACTACTTCCATTTGAGTCAATCATTATCCATATAGCTGTGTGATTTTAGGCAAAATTGATCTCTAAAATGGCATTTACATCACTAGTAATTTTGTGTATCAAATAAGATTTTCTACATTAAATCCTTAGTATATACCCTGGAATACATAAAACATACATTCAGGATTAGAGATTATTAGATAAAAGGATGAGAAGAACAATTAGGCAGAATTCTTGAAAAAAAAATTTCAGTGCTATTATCATTCAAGTTCAACAATTGCAAATTTATTCACATGTTCAGCCCTGCTTGATCCATTGGGAAACTTGTATCAGTGTGTCAGAAAATGTTTGTTTGATTTTCTCTGACATAGATTTCAGTGGCCAAGACTCCATTTCATTTGGTAGCTCCAATTAAAACTGATGGTCTCTTAGCAACCAGAGATGATGATATCTCTGAGAAGATGCATTTTATCTGTTCTGTACTCAGATCTCCTTTCTCATTACTGAAACAATATAGATATAATTAAAGCCTTTGCCTGATATTCAAAATGATATAAGAAAATAGAATGGCTGCAAATTGTCCTTGGACAGGAGGAACTTGCTCTCCACAAGCACATTGTTTATTACATTTGAGGAGACTCATGATGATCTGATCCATTTTCCCACCACCTAAAACATAAAAGGATGAATATTTGCAGAATTTGTTTCTTTGTTGGGTTTAATACTTAAAAAAACAAAAAAGAAAGAAAATAAATGACTAAGGTTTTCTTGAAGAAAGCTTAGTTAGATATATAAAGCAAAACTTTTTCTCAGCATACTTGAGCCTATAAAAAATAAGATGGAGGAAATGGTAATATAAAAATGCAATTTTCCAGGCCTTCAAAAAATCATGTTAAATAAATCAATAAAATTGAAGTGCTTCTTTTTAATTCAGTGTGAAAACTCATTATGAGAAAGAAAGCTAATCTTCCCAAAACAATAACAGTTCTGTTTTGTAATAAAGAAAAGTCGTGTTCAACCATCTCATTCTCTGCATTTTTTTGAAACAGTTGATGAAGAAATATAGACTAAGTTTTTTTTGTTGTTGTTCCTTATATTTGAAAATTCCAAGCAGGCACTCATCAAATAAACCTATATTTATTTTACTTCCAGTATCCATTAAAATATGCGAGGAGCCTGAGACCACAATGGAGCCTAAAGGAAGCAGCTACTCCATAAGCTTTTGACTAAATGCCAACTGAGCACTCTGCCTTTTCTAAGTGCAACTACTCTCTGAATTAAATTATTTCCCCAGTAATTTAGCAGCATGAGCATTTATTTTTAAAAAGTCCTCTAAAATAACCGTTGTTATGCACATGTATAGAAATGGGGAGTCAAGATGAGACACGGTTTTACAGAGGTTTGAAGTATTGATTAAAGTTCAGAAAAATCTTAGAACTAACAATTAAACTCAAAGAACATAGAAAGGCTTAATTTCTTCCCTGATTTTCCCATAATCTGTACAATTCCATTAATTTCTAGCAATATTTTTGCCAACAAAAACTTAGAAGAAAAAAAGTATCAATGAGTCTCTTGTTTTCTTCCCATTGCTTCAGTCTATAATGGAAAATGCAACCATTTTTTTCATTTTTTCCTTTAAATATTTGTTAAGAGTACACTTAGTTCCTTGATTCTTGGTAAAATATTGTCTTAGGAAGTATTTCACTTAGATATCATGCTACACATATTATTTTATATTCATCATTGCTTTCTCATCTTTATAACTATAAAAATCAGATCTAAAAAACTTGACACCAAAATTTGTAGGAAGTTCAGGGAGCTGTGCTAAGGGTTCTTAAGGGGATGCAGATATTTTTAAATATCACTAAATTTTAATAATCTTTCCAGATACCTGAAGTATCTAAATGATCTGGTCTCCATCACTCACTCACCACCTTGGTCTTCAATAAATGCATAAGACAGTGAATTTAACTGAAAGCTTACACAATACTAAAGCTTGTTTTAACAAACAAATATATGCCTTTGGAGTCATATATCCATACAGATAAATAAGTGATAACTAGATAAATATAGAGCAATATGGTTTTAAAAATTTTCCTCTTCAAATTATTTTTCTGCATTTCTTCATTTTTTAATGAAGTTGCTGTTTATTAATGTCTAATCTGCTGTGTTTTAAGTAATTTTTCACAAAACCTTTCATTTCATCTACCTCCTACATCCACCTGCCTACATTAGTTTTTGTGTGTGTGTGTGTGTGTGTGTGTGTGTGCGTGTTTTGTTTTTTTGTACAGTGGTTGTCAAACTTTAGTGTCCTTAGAATCCTTTTACAGCCTGTTACATTACTTGTTAGATTCCATCTTCAGAGTGTTCCATTAAGCAGGCATGACAAAAAACCAGAGGATTCACTTTACTAATAAATCTCCAGTTGATGATGATGATGATGGTCCAGGGATCAACTGTTAGGACTGTTGTTAGGTAAGCAGATCACTGCAGATTTGATACTTGTCCACTTGGGATGATTAGCTACCCATTTTCTTTGCTTTCATCTTTACTCCAGCTCCAAGTATATGCAATTGTTTATTTTTTTGTTTGTTCCTTCGTTTTTATCTCTTCCTTTTAAGTGATGCAAATAATGTTCCCACCCTCAGTAAAAGGCTTCAATGATTCCTCAATTTTAGTTCATTCAGAAAATATTTCTTGAATGCCTGTTGTATACTAGTTACTAATCCTAACAGTGAAAATATAATAGTGAACAAAACAGTCAAAATTCTATGTTCCTATTGAGCTTACTTTTTTGTGGGGAGTTGGAAAATAAACGATATAGGCTCAATATATAAAATTCTAACTATGGAACTAATGTAGGATAATATAAAACATTGGAATGTGTTTGAGTGCTTGAGTAGAATGATCAGGGAAAGAAGCATTAAGAAAGTAACAACTGAAAAACTTGGAGAGAGAAAATTAATGATACTGAAGGCCAAACAAGTGAAACAGACCTAGGGTGGAAGCAAGCTCCGTGTTCCCAGGACAGCAAGAAAGTCAGCATGGGAAGTTTACATATAAAAAATGAGGGGAAATACTTTCTAAAATTACTCCTTAGACTGACATGTAAAGCAATCCATAGTTATCTTCTTTAATTAATACTGAATGGCAGGCAAAAGAGTCTACTCCCCTATATAATGGAGCCCTAAGACTACATTATTACTCCCATATTCAAGAGTTTTGCCATTCTTTTTGGCTATTATATGCTATTTTCTTTATCGTTATGGTGCACAGAAAAATCTATACATCATCAAAGGAATTGCTATCACCAATTAACCCTATACCATTTTTCCAACCCATAATGAATGTTTTTCTTTAAATCTCAACACAACTTCTTTCTCATCACAGACATATACACCTTTTTATGAACATGTTGTATTTATATTTTTCAATCTCCAGATCCAAAATTATAAGCTGGAAAATGGAGAGCTATCTTAAAAGCTTTCTGTATCCTATAGCAACAAGACTGCCTCCAGTAAATCAGTTTTTAAGATGGATTAGTCATGTTCATCTGTGGGATTGAAAGCTCCACAAAGTGAGGAACTTAGTCTTTCATTTGACAAACATGTATTGAATGCTTCCTAAATATTGCACAAAGGATGGAGAAATTTTTAAAAAAAGCACCCAATCCCCAGTGACAAAAAGACCGTGATATAGTGTAGAAATCTAACCAGCAAAGGCACAATTACCATACAAAATAGCGGGGTGCCCATCTACTCATATACTCAGGGGCTTGTAGGTACTACACAGAGTCTTCTGAGAAGCAGAGTCAATCCTGTCCTAAGGATTAAATGACCTAAGGATTAAACAGACCCCAGGTCCGTTTCACTTGTTTGGCCTTCGGTATCATTAATTTTCTCTCTCCTCGTTTTTTAGTTGTTATTTTTTTAATGTTTCTTTCTCTGATCATTCTACCCAAGCACTCAAACACATTCCAATGTTTTATATTATCCCACATTAGTTCCATAGTTAGAATTTTATATATTGAGCTTATATTGTTTCTTAATGGAAATGCCTGTGGGAGGGCACAGGGAGGAGGTGGAGTGGTTTCTGAGCTGTCAGATCACAACGCAAGTGAGAGTATGTTGAAGAGAGAGAGAAGGCAGTGGGGGTGAATGTCTCCTAGTCTGCTGGGCAACTCCAGGTTGATCCAGCAAAGTGAAACAGTAAGAATTACAAAATTCCTCTGTGTCCCAGGGTGGGTGAGCCTTAGTCAAGGCTGCGTGAGCGGTGTGACTGTGGCACAAGGGCAGCCACGTGTTCCAGAGGACCCAGAGGACAGTAGCCAGAGCTTTGGTCCCTGATGCACTTGTAGATGCTCCTTGGGAAGTTGGCCAGACTCAATGTCAAGGGTGCCACCCCATGGGAACCTGCTAGTGCAGGGTATGACTCCAATTGAATCAAGGGAGGACTTTCCAGGACAGCCTGCACTTGAGCTGAGTCATGGATCCAGTGCCATGAAGAAGTAAGGGAAGAAAAAGGCCGTGATGCACTAAGGCATGAGGTCCAGGGAAGCAACAAATAACACTATGACACTATATGGAGGTGTCATTACCTATCTTACTAACTTGTGTGGGGAAGGAGGAGGGGGAGACAGGACCACACAGATGAGATAGCAAGAGCACAGAGGCTGCAGGACATGGAGTGACTGAGGCAAGTGAGAATGGAAATGTGGCACACAAGGAGTAGATCACAGAAGGCCTGGGTTAAATCTTGAAGGTGAACTGTCAGAGAAGGGTTTTTAACAAGGTAATTGCATTGCTGCATGTCATTAATTTTTCTTTTTTTGTGGTACTAGGGATTGGACCCAGAGGCATTCTACCTCTGAGCTACACCCCCAGTCCTATTATTTATTTATTTATTTATTTTTGTTTTTTATGTTTTTGAAACAGAATCTCACTAGGTTGCTAAAAATCTTGAAGTTGCTGAGGCTGTTCTCACACCTGTCTGTGTTGTTTAAGAAACAGAAAATTATCTTGTTGCCATCATTTTAGCACTGGCCAGATTTTCAATTTACAATAAAAAGCAAGATTTTTAAGAAAGGAGATTGATTTTTTTATAATCTGTTTTTTAGATTTTGATACATTTTAAACAATTTTGAAATAATTAGTACTGAATCCCTGTAAGAATCTAAACTCTACAATCAAGGCTTCTAAAAGAATTTGTTGTGATTAGAGAGTTGAGATTCTCTTGTATTATAAGCTATTTTGTTAAAAACAGTAATTCCAGTACTGGGGATGCTGAGACAAGAGGATCACAGGTTCAAGGACAGCCTCAGCAATTTAGCGAGACCCTCAAAAACCAGGAGTGGTATAGCTGGGAGGTAGAACACTCCTGGGTTCAATTCCCAGCAACAAAAAATATCCACATGTAGAAGAAATCTGTGATGACTAATTTTATATCTCAACTTATCTAAGCTACAATACCTAGATATTTTGTTAAAGTCAGTGTACATGTCTCTGTGAAGGTATTTTTAGATTAGATTAGATTAACATTTAAATCCACAGAATTTAAAGAAAGCAAATTTTTTACTTAAGCAGATTTTCACACTTAATGTGTGTGGACCTCATTCAGTCAGTTGGAGGCCCAAAGGAAAGACATTGGGGTAACCTGAAGGAGAGGGAATTCTAACTCTAGACTCTTTGGACTCAACTTCCAATATCAACACTTTCTTAGATTTCAAGCTGCAGGTATGCCCTACGGATTGTACACTTCCTACAAGAGTGTGAACCAATTCCATAAAATCAATTTTTCTCAGCTGGGCTGGTAGTGCATGCCTGTAATCTCAGTCCTTGAGAGGCAGAGATTGGAGGATAGCTGGTTCAATGCCAGCCTCAGCAACGTAAGCCTTCAACAACTTACTGAGACCTTGTTTCAAAACAAAAGCTAAAAGGGTTGGGGGTGTAGCTCAGAGGTAGAATGTCCCTGGGTTCAATTTCCAGTATCCTCCCTACAAGGAAAAAACTCAACTCTCTCTCTCTCTCTCTCTCTCTCTCTCTCTCTCTCTCTCTCTCTCTCTCTCTCTCCACAAACTCACACACACACACACACACACACACACACACACACACACACACACACACACCTTTATTGTTTCTGCTTTTTGGATAACCCTGACTAATATAAAGTCTGACCAAAAACTGGCTAAAATTTTCAAAAGAATATCTTCCAGCTTTGAATAGGGTTGAGTGATAGGTATGCAGCAATGTTGAATACTACTGAAAATCTACATTTTTTTTTTTTTTTTTTTTTTTTTGCGGTACTGGGGATTGAACTCAGGGGCATTCTACCTCTGAGCTACACCCCCAGCCCTATTTTTTATTCTTTATTTTGAGACCGAGTCTCACTAAGTTGCGGAGTGCCTCACTAGGTAGCTGAGGCTGGCCGCGAACCCGGATCCTCTGGTCTCAGCCTCCCGAATGCTGGGATTACAAGCGTGAGCCACCACGCCCGGCTCCTGAAAATCTACATTTTTAAACAGAATAGAAAATAGTAATAATAATCTTTCATCATTGGTAACTTAAGAGGAGTTCCAGGGACAAGCTGGAGCAAAATCATAATGGTTTCAAGAGTGGGAGAAAACTACAAATGAAGCCATTAGTATGGACAACCCTTTTGAAACATTTGATCCTGTTAGGCACTATGGTGTATCTCTACTTTCCATTCTCATGACCAATCCCACAGTTAGCCTTTCCCTGGCAGAGTTCACCACCCCCTGTTTATTACCCTTCTGCTGAGTCTTACTTTCCCCTTCTATCCTCTTATTGCCTCTGTGTTCATCTCCTTAAAGTACAGAATAATTGCATCTCTCTGGTCCAAAAGCATATATCTCTATCTCTATTTGCTCAATTACCTTTTTTTTTTTTTTTTTGCTGGCTTTGAGGTCCTCCAGACTTTGGCCTCTTTCACATACTCCCCACTCCCACAAAGCAAGATCCTAAACAGCCACTTCCTTTTCTACCAAATGCTGCTCCCCTAATCTGTAACACCCTACAACACCCTCTAATCTAGCAAACATTTAATTGCTACACATCCTTACAGAGTCATCTCCTATGTCATCAAACTCTAAAAAAAAATTTCCTTTGCTTCTTAACTATCTAAAGGCAGCATTGTATATAACAGAGATCATAAAAATAGTGTTTTTTCTTTTTTTTAATGGAAGTTTAAACTTTCTCATAAAAAGTCCAGATGTGAGCCATTTCTAGGGTGGGGATGATGACTTTCAGCTATGGGGAACCCAAGTTGTTTTCAGCTTCCTGTTTTACTGAAACCAGGGTGTGACTCATGTCTCTGTAGACCAAAATATTCCTTCTCTTGCAAAAGACACATGCTGAACAGCAGGATGAAAAGAGGAAGACAGAGAAAGACACACTCTCCCTTTTATTGAAATTACCTAGGAAAACTTCTACACTCTGACTTCTAATCCATGGGCCAGCATGTATTTAATCAAAAATGCCACCAAGTCGAATGGATACTGAGATAAAGGAACTTATTTCTTACAGTGGTTTAAGGGGGAGATTGGAAATTAGGGCAGACTACTCACAATCTCTGTCATAATCTATATTCTGTGCTCTTAGACCTTGTTGGCCTGATATCACAGCTCTTTGGGTAATAATATTGGATAATAATCTTATCCCTATTTACATCATAAACTCTTAGAAGGCAGAGAGTATATTTACCTTTGCATTCATTGTACTGTTCTACATGGTTGTTTTCAAATAAAAGCATATAGGCATTTGAGATTATAAATAATAACTTAGTTCTAAATTCAGAAACAACTATGATAGAGACACAGAAGTATGATAGGGGGAACTGGGAAAACTAGGTTGGAGTGTTAAACACAGCTTAAACTCAAGGCCAAATTAGGCCACCTGTTACCTTGGGCGAAGAAATAGCACAACTACAGCTTTACACAATTGCATCTTGCTCTGTTGCTTCTCATGTGGAGGACAGGAAAACAGAGGGCTTATATTGCTTAAGACAAAGCCAGGGGGTGCTGAGAGAGAACTTGGTAGTGAGAGACAGGAGTTATACTCTTAGCAGCCTTTTTCTAACTCCAGCAGTTAGGTTAAGTTACTGCTTATTCTGTGGCCAATTAATTAATAGAGAAAAGACCCAGAAATGCTCTTTTATTATCTTATTTCCAGAGCAGTAGAGTGAAACCCTACTGAACCAGGAGTGGTATTATAAGTGGTTTCTCTACAAAGTACCTGATACACATTTATTAAACTTATAGACCTGAGAACTTCAACTTTAGGTCTAATGACTTTTGCATGCTCTGTGGTAATTTTATTTGAGCTTAGAGTCACATGGATTTATCAACTCACCCATCTCAGGTCTCATTATAATTTTTAGTGATTTCTTAAAGAAATCATGTGGAGATAACTCTTTCTGTTTAAAATATGCATTGTAACTTACCTAGAAACTTCCAAAGCAAATCCAACAATTATTGTTAGCATTGAACATTTTTTTTCTTCGTTTTTGATTGTTACTGACTAATGAGAATTCTTTGATCACAAATGACCAGATCTCAAAATGGCAATTTGTGAAAGGTGTAGCAGAAACATCAGTCCCTTGGTCTTGGAATTAATCAGTTATTTCTGAACACTTGTTTAAGCTCTGTTGTACCTCTTTATAGTTCTGTCTTGCCTGCTGGATTGCAAATTTCTTCAGTGAAGAATCCTTGTCCTAATTAATATTGGCATTCCTGGAACCTGTCCCTATTCCCAGAACAAAGCATATTAATCAATACATGATCAATAAACATTCCATTTTTAGACAAAGAAAATAATATATTTCCTATGTGGGAAAACTAGTAGTTTCTGTTTATGTATTTTTCTATTTATTTATTTGTAGATAAGAGTAACAAATACAGGAAGGAAGAAATAATTGTTTCCAAATAGTCTTTAAGTTTTGAATTTATTTAGGTCTTATTGTGTGAGAACCATTAAGGAAAAATGTTTCTAATGTATTAAAAATGTTTTGTATTGAGCCAGGCGTGATGGCGCACACTTGTAATCCCAGCATTTGGGAGGCTGAGACCAGAGGATCCAGGTTCGTGGCCAGCCTCAGCTACCTAGTGAGGCACTCTGCAACTTAGTGAGACCCTGTTTCAAAAAAATAAATAATAAAAAATAGGGCTGGGGGTATAGCTCAGAGGTAGAATGCCCCTGAGTCCAATCCCCAGTACTGCAAAAAACAAAAAATGTTTTGTATTGATAAAGAAAGAAATTATAAGTACTATAGTAAAAGCATGGGGACTAATAGTAGTTGATGTTTTAAATATGGATACCTGCATTTGACTTCTGTCAAGAAATCTCATTACTCTAATCACACCAAACATATAATGTTGATTCAATACTTCTTGATTGAGAGCTTCCTCAGAACCAGTTCTTGGGTTTCAGTACACAATACTGAAAAAAGTCAGGTTTTCCATGGAGATTGTGTTTAATAAGGACAGCAAGTGTGTACACATCTAGAAACCAACTGAGGTTTGAGAGGTACAAAAGTCTTGATTGTTTGGTGCAACTTTCTTCCCTATCGAATATAGTCTTTGTTTTAATAGCAGATATTACATTTGCAAGATTAATTATCTCATAATTCATTAAGTCCTACCAAGTCCACATGCATATTATCTATAAAATAGGCTGTAGCTGTTTACAAATCATAAATCATTATGTCCCCAACCCTAATGAAATAACACAAAAAGAGATGGGATATTTGTGTTGATTATCCCGCTGTCTTCCTGGGAACATCGTAGTTGAAATCAGCCTCTTTGAATATTCTTTTCTTAGTTGTTGAGTCAGTTTGGCCCAGTCTCTATTCAGCTATAGGATAGTTAATAGTCTCTATTCAACTATAGGATATGGCCTGGAATTAGACTATCTTCAACAAAACCAATAATGAACACATTCCAGTTGCCTATGGAGCTTACTCTTTGGTGTTCCATAAATTCCCATATTTTCTCTTCCTCTTTTCCTTCCCACACCGATAGAACACATTACATGACATTTTTCCCCTCAAATGTTCTACCTAATACTTCAATAATTTGCTAAGAAAAGAAACCTGTCCTAAAAATACCTAACCATAATAAATGACCACCTCAAGAAACTGAGTCCTACTTCCCATCATTTAATGCTTGAATGGAGCCCTTCCTGAAAGTCGCCATTGATACTGAGTTTTGCCTCTGTTATGAGAAAAATGTAATACTAACTAATAAATCCATTTTCATGTATCCAACCCTACTTAAACAAGGCCTGAACATTTTTTCTTTTGGATATTGCTCCCTATAAAACAGATGCTCTTAGGTAAGTAGGCTATAGGGAGACTATATTTTAAGCTACTATATAACCACAACATCCTCTTTCTCCACACTATGTTACTGAAAACTCAGCACACTGAGACATGCTCAAAACATGACAATATTTAAAGGAATATTTAATTTTGTATTGTATACTCGAAAATAATATGGAATTAATGTACATAAAGATGGATAAATATAGTCTTGCTGGTACAAAATATGTTTTCTGGCATTGACTAGCAATGACAAAGTATCAGAGCTATTATTCTTTTTTTTTTCTTTTTCCAGACACACTGCTTGAGTTAAGCAAATTTCAACTCCTTTTGCAGCATTAGTCAGACCTTCAAGCTTAAAGTTCTGCATTGTTTAATATTTTCCATTGCTGTGAAGGTAAACATAGTCATTAATCCAAAATCTTGGCAACAGCAATGTTTTGTTGTGAAAAAGCTGATCACTAAGACTGTGGTAAAACACGAGTACATCGGAAATTTTGACATACAACGTTTGGGAGAATGGATAAATAATGTTTTTGAAATACATTTCACTAGATGTTTATTCTGTAAATCACCATAATCATTTAAATAAGAAGCTTAGAATGATGTTAAAATATTTTTGAAATAGTCCAAAAAACTTCACAATATGATTCAAATTTATTTTCCAGCAGTCATAAGAATCAAATCATCCTCTCCAATAAAACAGTGTTTTCTCTAACAAATAAATTGAGGAGTGTTATGGAGTCATTTTTCAAAAGGACAAATTTGAGAGTAAGACGTATATCTAAGCCAATACTTTTTTTCAAAGTGAAAAACAAAAAAAAGGAAATTTAGAACTTTTATATAAATTCAGTTTTTAAATCCATGCATATTAACTTTAATAATTATCAATAATTCTTCAGATGATATTTTTTCAGTATAAAATTAACTGATGATATAATTATATGGTCTTTTAAGAACTTTTATGGTTTACCTAAAAATAAAAAGGAAACAATGATATATAATCCTACCTAATTTTTATTATCAACATTTATATACACATAATATTTATATGTATACAGAGAGAGATAGAACATCATCATTGGGACATGCATAGAATGCAATGTTGAGTTATAAAAGATGTTCCATATTATAGCTCATTTATTTCTTATTTTCTTGTTGCCATAAAAAATTTATCTAGGATGGCTATTAAAGTGAACCATTTGATGGTTACTTGATGAATAAAGAAAAAAGAATACACTTTGAGAATAAACATTTGGTATGTTAGATTGTCTGGATCCATAAACAAGGATAAAAAGAGTCCATCCCCATTTCTTATTTTTTCGGTACTGGGGATTGAACCCAGGGGCATTTTACCTCGGAGCCAAACCCCTAGTCCTATATTTTATTCTTTTATTTTGAAACAGGGTTTCACTAAGTTCCAGAGCTGGCCGCGAACTCGGATCCTCTGGTCTCAGCCTCCCAAGTATTGGGATTAAAAGCCTGCGCCATCACGCCCAGCTCCAACCCCACTTCTAACTAAAATGTTTACAAAACATAAAATCTATCTGATGAGGTACTATATGGCTAATTTCCTTCTGATGAAACTAAATAGACACATATATGATCAACATTCATCAATATAAAATAGAGAAATTTCTCAAACCAAGCCTTTCTCCATTTTTCTTATAAGTAAAGGTCAGAGATAAAATAGAAGGCCCAGTTGTTTAGAATATATAGGAGAAATAGTGGAAACAGCCTTAGTCATCTAAGTTTCGTGGCTTTTGCATATAATTTAGATTATGTTTTCCACTATTAAGGATAATAAATTTTGTAAAACTCTCAAAAATATTCACTTAATATTAGTTATGTCATGTGAAGATAACTTAAGAAAATAGAATTTGATACATCCATTACAATAAATTCACTGAATTCTTTCACGCACAATATATAGCTGGAAAAGTCATCATGATATCATCTCAGTCTATGATTCCCAATCTACTAAAAATATGCTAAATATTGACAATTGAAAACAAGGAATGAAAAGAAGACCAGCATAAAGAACCACTTTGCTCCTGTTCTTATTGACTGACTATAGTCAGTACCCAGTTAAGAGGTGGTAGACTGTGGGATCATGGGTAAATAACTTCTTCACTCTGAACTCTTTTTTATCTTGATTAGAAAATGAGGACTGTATCTATGTAGCTCCTATGATCTCTTCTAGTGTAACACTGACTCATCACAGTACCCTCCTCATGGGATTATCAAGTAGAAATTATATTATCTATTCAACCATATGGAAAATAAACACTTTAAAAGGATGGAACATCTCCTGACAGAATTTTGCCAAAATTAAAATACAATGAAAGAAGAGGAAGGGTTAACTAAGACCTGTGTGTATGTATGCCTCTACAAGCTTGTACCTCACAAAGATGTATGATTACAATACACCAATAAAATAAAAAATAAAATAACAATTCAAATGGAGATATCCTTCATTATATTAATATCTTTAGTGCTGCTATGACAGAATGCCTAAGACTGGGTTGTATATACAGAACAGAAATTTATTTTCTCATAGTTCTACAAGAAATAACCTAGTTGCTACATGTTCTGAAGTGGAATGGTGGAACACTGTCTCCTTATATGGCAGAAGGCAGGTCAAGTGAGCCTCACTCTATGCTATATGAAGCCTCTGTGATAAGGGCCTTAATCCCATTCATGAGAAGAGGTGCCCTCACGGCCTGATTACCTCTGAAAGGTCCTACCTTTTAATATCATCACTTGACCATTAAACTTCAACATCTGAATTATTGAGGGGACATATTTGAACCAGAGTACTGGCAAAGGACTAGAACAAAAAGATATTAAAAGGAAAAAAAAGAAGAGAAAAATTTTAAAAAGGAAAATATAGAAGCTATTTTCTGCAATGCAAGTCTCATCTGTATATGTACCATATGCCAAGAAAAATGAGGGCTGGAGATGAAGCTCATTGATAGAGTACTGTCCTGGCATGTGTGAGTCCCTGGGTTCAATCCCTACTACAGAAAGAAGAAAGAAAGAAAGAAAAGAGGGAAGGAAGAAGGAAGGAGGAAGGAGGAAGAAAGGAAGGGAGAGAGGGGGAGGGAGGGAGGGAGGGAAGGAGAGAAAGGAAGAAAGATGGAACACCTGAGAATGAAACATGAAATGTTAATTGTTATATTTATCAAACATAAAAATGATAATTATCATGTTGAATACAGAATACTCCATTACAATATTAAAGTCCTGAAAACATGAATTAATATCTACAATATATTTAAGGGAAAGGACTTAAAATAGTTGCTAACAAGTACAAAAATCAAATAAATAGAAAACAGGGAGACATTTTGAAAAATGCAAATATTTAAATAATAGTATCTCTTGAAAAGTCTACTTGAAGACGTAATTCACTCAAATACACAATGAATCCAAATTGAAGACACATGAACCAAAGGTCAAAGAATGATGTTGTCAACAACTCGTACTTAACAAAGATGTATGCTATATTGCACGAATTACTACAATAAAAAAATTAAAAAAAAAAAAAGAATGAAATAGCTAGGAGAAAATTCTGATTCTAGGTAAGCATATCATTAAACCCTAAAAATTACAACTGTCTGCAAAACAGATGCATTTTAATCTTACAAATAAAAACCAATACATTGAAAAATATCCCAGTGTACTTTGGTTCATACAGGGGTAGGGGGGTGGCCATTCGGAAAAAATTTTAACAGTATTTCATCTTTCATAGGAGGTAATTTAAGCATTGTGGGTTTTTTTTTCTGTAGCTGATAAATAAGAAATAAAGTTTAACCAGTGTAATTAAAAGATGTAAAAGTAGTCACTCTTAGAAAATAACAATAAATATACTATATTCCTTCCAAATTTACAAATATTGAAAAGAAAGAACATTAAAAACAAAGGATACATGTGTTTCATAGCAAAAAAAAAAAAAAACTTTTTAAAGTTAGATTTAGATACTTTGACCCAAATCAAACATCTGATAAAGCAACAAATGGAAATTTCACCTAGCCAAGATAGAATGCATCCTGAAAACTATCAAAGATCTAACCTGCTTCATATCTTTTATCAGTATAATTCGATGGAAAAAAAAAAAACATGCAACAGCTTCAGTATTTGGAAAAAAAATCATTTAAAACTTAGTTTTTCTATATTCTTGGAGTAGATTACAAAGCTATTGAAAAATATTCACTCCTTACTGGTCGTAGGATTATACATTCCTGTCAACTGATCAGATTTGCCTCTGCATATGTTGCTATGGTACTGACCTCCGGGTATGAACAGGTGATATATTGTGGCCATGAGGATGTGAATGGACATTATCTTTGCCAGATCTGAGTTGGAAGCTTTAAAGGCTAGTGCACACGCTGGTTTGACATGAGCCTTGTGTTTCTGTTCTCTATCAAAAGAATGCATCTCCTAGATGGGAGCTATTCTGTCTTTCTGAGTCTTAGGATGAGAGAGATAGGGAGCCCAACTGAGCTGAATTGAGCCTTGCTAAGTCAAGCAGATATGAAGCTGATCCACAATCCTCATGAAATGTGAGCCAGAAATAAATTTATGTGCTGTAAGTCACTGAGATTTGGAGACTGTTTATTACCATAGCAAAACAGAAATAAAAGGACTCTTACCCTCCCTGCGGGAAAAGTATTAATTTAGCTTCTCAGCATTCATTTCCCCTTTGTTCTAATGTTAGCAGAAAGACTTTCCCTTTGGAATTTCTCTCTCCTCCTCCTCCTCCTCCTCCTCCTCCTCCTCCTCCTCTCTTTCCTCTCTCTCTCTCCTCTCCAAGGTCTATCCAAGTAATTAGGCTAATTCTACACAGAATTCCAAACCCCATGAATAGGGGTGAGTCTGAAGTGAGGCATTAAATATCTCTCCCCCATTTGACCGTACTGATTGGGTCAGAAATCTGCACAGGACCTCTTTCAGCCATGAGAGACAAGCTCAGCAGGTTTTATGTCAGGGAAAGTTACCAATATGGAGAAAAGCTTTCTCTGAACTTCAGCCCAGACAGCTGTAGGTCCTGATCCTTCAGGAGCCACTGAAGAAAAGACTGTTTTAAAGATATATATATATATATATATATATATATATATATATATATATATATATATATAATATTGAGACATGGAGATAGAGCTATGGTGATATTAAAATCTTGAATACAAGTATTGTACTCTTGTAATTTTCTTGAGCTAATATTCTTTTATGCTTTAGCAAATTTGAGTTTGGATATGTTTTTTACTCATAACCAATGTGTATTGCTGTAGCTCTCATTCATTTTTTTATTATTTGATGAAGTACTCCAATAAAACAAGTGAATCAAGAAAGACAAGATCTTGAATCCAAGAAACAGCATAAAACTCAATAAAACAATGAGGTCTGGGGAAATAGCTGAGTGCTTTGTAATGCAATTGATGATAGGATACGGAGGTGGAAAAAGCCCTCAAGATAGCTCCAAGGAGGGCTTCTTCAGAAATGTGCCCAAAGTGAAAAAATAAAATAAAAAGAATATTAAGAAACTAGAAGAGATCAATAAAAAGAAAAGAAAGTCAGTCAGAAATATTCCATTCTACCACAACTATCTATAAAAGGAAGTCATCATTTGCAGACTCAAACTAGAAAATATGTTATTTTGAGAAATTTGTGGATTATAGAAGAGAATACATTTGTCTTTTTCACTAGAAGCTAAATGTGTTACCAACATTAACAATTTTAAGATAAAATTTATAGAAATCTGGAAGTGGAAAACTCTTCATTTAGAAATACAAGAAGTTAGGCCGGGCGTGGTGGCGCACGCTTGTAATCCCAGCATTCGGGAGGCTGAGACCGGAGGATCCGGGTTCGCCGCCAGCCTCAGCTACCTAGTGAGGCACTCCGCAACTTAGTGAGACCCGGTTTCAAAATAAAGAATAAAAAATAGGGCTGGGGGTGTAGCTCGGAGGTAGAATGCCCCTGAGTTCAATCCCCAGTACCACAAAAAAAAAAAAAAAGAAATACAAGAAGTTGACAAATCAAGAAATAGGAGTTTAAGTATTTTATATTGTAAACATAGCTATATCATTCAAAGGTAATTTAATTGTCAATATCTGTGAATGCATTTTATAAGCTAGTTAATTCTCATTTATCATTGTAGAAAATGAATACATAATATTAGAGGGAAAGATAAGTCAATAAAGCTGTGTCTAAATTTATAATTTCCAGGTAGCTAGCACCTCTGAGTGCCACTAAAGTCATACATAAAATTATTAATTATTACATAATCACCTGAAAATGCAGAGGATTAGAAAGAAAGGAAAAAGTTACTTTTCACTACAAGTCACTCTGTATAAACTTTTACACTTGGGTTTCCTTTGCTCTTTTTGTGTATTATTTTTAACATTTTGTTAAGCAAATGGGTCAAACTCAGATAGTAAAAGAAATAGTTTTCATTGGCTAAAAATATAGCTTGAACTATATAACTATATGCTATATGCAAGAACTCATACTGCAAAGTAATCTACTTAATTAATATAAAACACTCAAAAATAAAAAAAACCCTGCGATATATAAAAATTCATTCATAACAAAACAGAGGGGTGTGTGTGTGTGTGTGTGTGTGTGTGTGTGTGTTTTCCTGGAGACTGAACCAAGGAGCATTCTGGCTTTGAGCTATACATCCTACCCTATTTTATTTTTTATTTTGAAATAGAGTCTCACTAAGAGTTGCAGAGGGCCTCATTAAATTGTTGAGGCTAGCCTCAGACCTGTGATTCTCCTGTCTCAGCCTCCCAAGTACTGGGATTACAAGCATGTACCACCATGCCCAGCTAATACAGTATTTTTTTTTTTTAATGGACAAAAAATTTGAAGAATCACTATAACCAAACATATACAGATAGCAATTAAGCACATGAAAAGATGGCTCAATATCATTACTCACTGGGAAAATTTTAAATTCAAATTAAAGCACAGTGAGATATTACTATACACCTGCTAGAGGTCTAAAATTAAAAGTTTTACCATATCAATTATTGCAGGTGCTATGGAGTAACTGAGATTTTTATACCTTTCTAATGGGAATATAAAATGTTGCAAACATCTTAGAAAAGAGTTTAATACTTTCTTAAAAAGTTTAACACACACCTCCCACATGTCCTAGCCATTTGACCTTAATAGGTTTACTCAAGGTTAAAAAAGCATATGCCTAAACTGGGCGTGGTGGCACAGGCTTGTAATCCCAGCATTTGGGAGGCTGAGACCAGAGGATCTGTTCTCCGCCAGCCTCAGCTACCTAGTGAGGCACTCCACAACTTATTGAGACCCTGTTTCAAAATAAAGACTAAAAAATAGGACTGGGGGTATAGCTCAGAGGTAGAATGCCCCTGAGTTCAATCCCCAGTACCAAAAAAAAAAGTATATGCCCATATTAAAGAATTATACAATAATGTTCTTAGTGACTGTATATGTAATCTTTGAAAACTAAAAACAGGATTTCTGAATGATAGTGTGAGCTGCTCCATGGACCCATTCCTTAGTGAAATAAGCATTATGGTAAAAATTATAGAAAAAAATCATTAAGGTCACTGGAAATTGTCCTAAGGACATACACCAAATTAAAGAACATTTATTCAATGAAATCCACTAAATTTTAACAAGAACAATGAGCATTCGGAACACATGAGGCACAACATGCTCTGTATCGCAACATTCTCACCCCTGCAAGTTCTGTCTCCAAGAGGTTAACTACTAAGCAACCCCAGTGCAAAGATGGGGGGCTCCCTTCTTGCCCTCAGCCCTCAATCACAGATGGAGGTTCTAACAAGGCAAGGAAGATTGAAAATAATGGGGCTCCTTCTGCCTCCTTCTATCCCAGCTTGCACACACAGAGATTTCACACTGGTAGAGGAAAAAAAGAAAGCCAGACACTATCATTCTCACCCAGTACCATGCTCAGAAAGTAGGGGAGTCACTCCATGGGAAGAGGTCCATTGTCATCCTCCCACCTCTAAAGCAAGATTCTGCACAAGAAAAGAAGCAAGACTCAAGGCCTGGACGCTCCAAAGCTTTCCTCTAGCAGATTGACATTATTGGGGAAGTTGAAGTCTAAAGACACTCTTGAAAACTGGGGATTTGGCAGGAGGAATTTGGTATAAGCAATTAAGACCCAACTGGCAATGCTCAGAGAAAACTAAACTAGAGACCAGTTAGTTTATCAGGGGAACTAGGGAAAGAAATAGCTGAAAGGACCTTTCTTGGTTTCATAACACACCTTGAATATTGACTTCAAAAAGTATCTCTGAGTCAAGCATGGTAGCTCAAGCCTGTAATCCTAGTAATTGAGAGGATGAGACAGGAGGTTCACAGGTTCAAGGCCAGCCTCAGCAACTTTATAAGTCCCTCGCCAACTTAGTGAGACTCTGTGTCAAAATAAAAAATAAAAAGGGCTGGGAATATAGCTCAGAGATAGAATTCTTCTGGGTTCAATCCCCAGTACTAAAAAAGAAGGGGAAAAAAGAAAAAAAACTACTGCAATGAGACCTGCCTTTAATTGGATCAGACAGTGGAACAATTTAGACCTCTGGGCATTGCCAAAAACAATACTGCAATCAACTGGCATTAAGTGAATCCTAACATCTGGGTATGCTACCAAGAGCACTAACCAGAGAGCAACAGGAGAGTCAGTGAGAACCCTGCTAAAGCATTGCAGTTCCTCGTCACCCCTGGGTGACTGTGCATGTCATAGGCACATGACAGAGGAGTGACATTAGAGGCTTCCAAAGGCAGGGGAAAGAGACCCTATAAAAAATGAGAGACCAGTAAAATAGTGGAAGGGGCTTGGGGAAGAGAAATGGGGATGGGAGAAAGGCAGATTGGGGAAGGAAGCAGTTCAAATAATGCCAACTCCATATACAAAGGTATGACTACCAACCTCACTAACATGTATCAGGAGGGAGGAAATGGAGTGGGAGGGAATGGAAGGAAAAAACACCAAGTGGGGTGTGCATGTATGTTTGTGTCACTTTGAACCTCACTATAATGTACAAGTATAATGCCTCAATTGAAGTGTAAAAGGAGATCTTAAACAGGAGATATCGGTGTTCAGTTACGACAATCTATTGTCTAAAAATGGCCTGTTTTCAGCAAATTAGCATAAGACCAGCAAGGAAACAGGAAAACATGATCCATATGCTGAGAAAAACAAAAACATGTCACAGAAACAAGCTGTGAGAGGGGCCAGATGTCTGACTCAGCGGACAAAGTCTTCAAAGAAACTATTATATGTTAAAATAACTAAAGGAAAGCTTGCTATATAAGCCATGAAGAAAGGAGTTGGTTTTCTTTTTGTTGTTTATTTTTGTTTGTTTGTTTGGTTGGTTTTTTTTTTTTTGGTTGACAATATAAAGAGACCCAAGAATCATTTAAAAGGATGATGCTGAATGAAAAACGCCAGAAAGAATTAAATACAAACCATGTGTGTTTATTTGTATAAAACTCTAAGTTAAAAGAGTCCATGGTGACAGAAGGCAGGTCATTGACCACCTGACCATGAGGGGAAGAACAGGTGCTGGGGCGGGGTGGGGGGGAATCATAAGGAGTCACTGGGAGGGATTACACTCTAAGTCACTTTCATGGTAGTATTCACTTCATAGGTGTATGCGTATTTTAAAAGGTATCGAATTTTATACTTTAAATATATTTAGTTTATTTTAGGTAAATCAATAAAGTTTTCTAAAAAGAGTAGAGTAAAAGCATAGTAAGGAAAAGCTAACAAAAGAGTGTGGGCATCACAATTCAATGGGCTTGTGTCATAAGAGGATTGAACTTGGGAGATGTCTTTAGAAGCTGTATTCACAGGGGAGGCACTCCATATCTCACTATAAAAACTGTTGATATTTTAAAAACTTCTATCGGCTAACAGGAAAACAGCGTAGAATTAGATCTACAGGCAGACAGAAACATTTTGAAATTCTCCACCCATCCTTGTAATCCTTCATGATTTGAGGGCTATTCTAAATGCAGAATGGTTTGATTACTTGAACATCTGCAGAGATTCTTAGTTTGTTCCTTTCTCAGATTAGTGTTTATCAAACTTCAGTATGCATAAAAATTACTGTTTGTTTTAGATACAAAATAAAAACTATGTACAGCGATGCACTACATAAGGAGGCTTCAGTCAGCAACAGACTAAGATCTCCGGAGATGCCACAAGATGATGTCACCTAGTGATGTGATACACCTTACTTTGTGTGAATTGCACTCTAGGATGCTTGTGCAATAATGATATCACCTAAGGACACACTTCTGACAGCATACCCGGTCTTTAAGCACTTCATGACTGTATATGTCATATATAGATAATTTTGGGGAGGGAAGTTCAAGTGGAATTTGTTTTACTTGTGATATTTGCCTTACAAATGTGAACACAATAAAAAATCAAAGCCAGAGACATGAACTCAGATAATGTGTTACTTTATCAGAATGGATATAAAACTAGAATTATGTTCAGCAAAGAACCTTATGCCCTTGATAAATTATCATCAAATATTTGAGGAAAATTGGCAGGAAATACAAAGATGTAGCAGGAAAATGCAGTACTAGTGGGAGATTTTATCCCAATCCATCCTCATGATTATTTAAATCTCAAGGACTGGTCATGAAAATCCAAATACACTGAAAAGCAAATAAGCAATTATGCTACTCGGTTATGGTAGCAAAGGCTAATATAATAAAACATCACATACTGGGTGGCTTAAACTACAGAAATATATTTTTCTAAATTTGTAGAAAGTCCAAGATCAAAAGCTCTTAGGGCTGGTTTCTGGTGAGATCTTCCTTGCTGATTACAGGTGTGTCCATCGCTGTGTCTCATGTGGCTTCTTTGACACAGGTGGAGAGAGTCAGAGAGAAATGGCTGTTGTCTCTTCATCTTCTTATAAGGATGCCAGAATTATATTAGGAATCAACCATTATGACTTCACTTAGTCTTCATTACCTTCTGATAGGCCCTGTCTCTGAAGTCTTACCAGGTGGGGGCAAAATTCAGTCCCTAATATTAACATAAGCCATAGTTTCAAAAAGCTAATATTTGTTTGTAATACATTTTGTAGCATGGAAGACTAGGTTTATTAATCATTTATGAAGAAATATTTTATATTAAGGAACCTATATTTTGGAGATACATTGACTTTACTCTGAGAACCACTATTTGTATTGTTATTAGCATTTGAATTTGCAATTATTGACACTATTGGGGTATGAAGATTTTATTAGATTATTAAACATTTCTGTGTAACATGCCTCTCTGAATCACATATGCATACCAAAATATGGCAATTCATTATACATTTTAGTTGCTTGTAGGTTGGCTGATGCTGCCTCTGACATTTCCCCAGGGCTCACTGATGCAACTGCATTCAGTGGAGGATTAGTTGGGACTGGAATACCCAAAATGTTCTCACATGCTACCCAATCAGTGCTGACTTTGTGTTGAGGAACTTTAATTTCCCTCCATGTATCCTTCCATCCTGTGGTACTCTTGCCTGGTTTCTAAAGCAGTATGCTCAGAGAAGCTTAAAGTGCTATCTTCAATCCCTGTACTTAGAAATGCAAGTCACAAGGTAAGCATGGAAGTGTGTGTGTGGGGGGGGGGGGTAAGACTATGACTTTTGATGTGAAGAGCTGCAAAGAAATGTGGCCATATTTAATCTACCTACCAGAATGTGGCCACAGTTATTTACTTTTCTTCCACATGAAAAGCCTCCGAAATGTCAGTCTCCAAGTTCACTGTGGACTGATCTGCACCTGGCCAAGATAAGAATGGTTTGTGAAATGTAGTTCCTCTTGATCCAGAGACTTACAAACAGAAAGACAAGTTATAATGCCCCATACACACACACACACACACACACACACACACACACACACACACACTTGATACAATATGAGGTAGAATTTAGTATTCATAGACATTACCATTCAAAATAGGAAAGAACTGTTAAGGATACAGCACTTCTTTCCCCTATTCCACAAGAACATTCCTTGATAAGGGCTCGTTTCTGTTCCAAAACTGGTCCTTTTGTTCTCTGTGATTCTTGGTTCCTTCCTCTGGACCTTTGGATCTATGATCAGAAATATGTTTTCTTCTTAGAATGAAATGGCCCACCTTCTGAGGCTGAAGAGTTCTCTCAGCCTCCTTCCTGCCCACTGAAAGTCAAGGTCTCAAAAGCCTCTTTTCAGTTTGAATTTAAAGCTTTTGTTCTTTTAAGTTTAAGATGGAAGTGTTTTAATTGATACCACTCTCTTAAAATGTGGCAAGCTTCATAATGAGAATTTTTATTCAAGTGAATTCCACGTTTCAAAAGCTACATCAATAATTAATTTTAAGACATGACCAAATTATACAGGATTCTTGGGAGTCATCATCAACACGTGAGCTTTCTAAGTTGATTTTATTTTTATTAATGCATTGTAATCATACATCTGTGTTAAGTACAAGCTGGTAAAGGCATACATGCACACATGTCTCATTTAAACCTTCCCCAATTCCTGCCCTACTCCATCACCCTCCCTCCTTCTCAAGTTTAGTTTAGTGGTTGACTTTGATATGTTTGTGAAAGTACATTGTGGTTTTAAATGTGAATTTCATTTATTACCATTGGACTTGGGTTGTTTGCCCTTTTTCTTGTTGACTTACATTTCCAGTTGAGAGAACTCTATCTACCTGGCACTGTGTAACTAAAAGAATGCCCTCAAAATTCTTATACACCCTTTCAGCAAATCCATCAAGAGTTCTTAACAAACATCTTATTGTATTATTGATTTTGATAAGATTTCTGTTTCCAATGATTATTGTATATTGAAGACTTTTTACTTCCAACCAAATGTGTCCTGGCCTGTAATATATTTTCTCAATTCTGATTGCAACCCATTTCTTTCTTCAGCTCATCTTTTCTCCCAATACCTTTTCAGAGGCAACTAGATGAAACTGACTGATGAAAACAAACTCAACATTCTGTCCATAGATGTCTGCAATCTGTTCTAACTCCTTATATTCATTTTTAACTTTCGAGTTCCTACTGTCAATAGTTTTAGTAATTGTTCTGCCACTACAATTCATGGATTACTCTTTCAACAATCCCTTTGTGATTTTCTGAAGTTTTGCAAAAACTTTCTCACTGCTTTTACAAGTCTTACCTGCTACCTAGTCTAATGTGGACAGCACAATTATGCCAAGGTTTTGTTATAGTGGCTCCTGACATTTAAGTGCTGGTTCCTGCATTTGGTAACTTTTGGTCCAAACAAACCACACCAAAGCTAAATGGTTTAAACTACAAATGTGTATCATTTCCAACCACTCTGTAAGTTAGCAGGTGATTCCCCAGGTAGTTCACCTTGGTTCCTTGGTACTGAGGTCCAAAACAATCTCACTCACCTATCTGGCAGTTGATGCTCTCTCTACTCTGTGATTCTTAGTTCTACAGTTGTCTGTTATCTTCTAGTGGACTAGACCAGCTTCCTTGCATGCTTGACTTAAAACAACATTCTGATAGCATAGAGGCAAGTACTGAAAAATCCCTTCCAGGCCTCAACTCCTGAACTCATACATAATTTCTTGTACACTTTATTGGTTAAAGGTATTATTACATGGCAAGCCAAGATTCAAGGCAGAAGGAATTGGAGTTCATCTCTTGATACCTATTACTCCAAAGAATTAGTGGCCATGTTTGCTCTATCATGATGTGACTGTAATGATGTAAATAAACATAGTATTTTTACTGATTTTAATTAAAAAAACACAACTATGTAAAAAGAAAGAATAATTGTACTCTTCTAATTTTAACAGGAACAAAATAGTAACTAACTTCTGAAGAATTATATAATAGTCAATTTCTTTCTACACCATTTTTAAAAATTAATTGATATTTTAGTTTTAATTTTATTGAACAACTCAAGTGTTCCAAAGATGAAAATTGTTGTAATAAAAGCTTTGTGGCTTGGAGAATTTTAGTATTCACAACAAAGCTGAGGAAGAATAGAAAACACAGCATTTTAATGGTATTCTTCACAAAATATGGTTTTTGTGCTACTGAAAGTAACATTGATAACTTAGAGATATTGCTAAAAAAGTTTGACCTATATGCATGTAATTAAAATGTATAGCCAGGTGTTATGGTGGATGCTTGTAATCCCAGTACTTGGGTGGCTGAGAAAGGAGGATGATGGGTTCAAAGCTAGCCTTGGCAATTTAGCGAGGCTTCCAGTAACCTAGTGAGACCCTGTTTCCAAATAAGAAAAAAATTGGGCTGTGGGTCTAGCTTGGAGGTAGAATGACTAGATTCAATTCCTAATATAAAAAATTTTAGAAAATAAAATGTATAGAGACTTAACGATAATTTGAAATTCTACCTTATGCACTACTGAAAAGTAGTTTCATTTTATTTTCTGCATATAGTCATTATTATGTTTAAATATACTAGGTTAGTGTGAAGTTTGTGCAATTTGGTTTTGTTTAGTTAATATGTATAGAAAGTTTGTGCACTTGGACAGGGGGACATCTTATTTATGTAACTGTTTTAGAACTTATCCTTAAGTATTTTATTTTTCGGGGTGCTATTGTGAGTGGAATTGTTTTCTGGATTTCTTTTTCAGAGGATTTATGGTTGGCATACAGGAAAGCCTCTGATTTTTTAAGATTGGTTTTGTATCCAGAAACCTTGCTGAATTTGTTGATCAGTTCTATTAGCTTTTTGGTTGAGTTTGTTGGGTCTTCTAAGTATAGTAACATGTCATATGCAAAAAAGGAATAGTTGTAATTCTTCTTTTCCTATTTGCATTCCTTTGATTTCCTTCTCTTGCCTTACTACTCTGACTAGAGTCTCAAGTCCTATATTGAAGAGAAGTGGTGATAATGTACATCCTTGTCTTGATCCTGTTTTTAGTAGGAACTCTTTCAGTTTTTCCCCATTTAATATGATGTTGGTTGTGGGTCTATTGTATACTGCCTTTATGATGTTGAGATATGTTCATTCTATTCCAATTCTCTGCAGTGCTTTTAGCATAAATGAATGTTGGATTTCATCAAATGATTTTTCAGAGTATATTGAAAAGATGATGTGATTTTTGTCTTTCATTCTGTTTATGTGGTGAATTACATGGATTGTTTTCCATATGTTGAACCAGTCTTGCATCCCTGGGATGAACCTGACTTGGTCAAGGTGTATAATTTTCGTGATATGGTTTTGAATGCACATTGATAGTATTTTGTTTAGCATTTTTGTGTCTAAGTACATTAGCAATATAGGCCTATAGTTTTCTTTTCTTGAGCTGTCTTTATATGGCTTTTGCATTAATGTGATGTTGGCTTCAAAGAATGTGTTTAGGAGTGTCCCGTTCCTTTCTATTTCATGGAATAGATTGAGGAGTAGTGGGATTAACTCTCTTCTATAAAGGTTTTATAAAATTCACTTGAAAAACCATCTGGCCCTGCGCTTTTGTTTGGTGGTAAAGTCTTTATTGCTGCTTCTATCTCTTTATTATTGATTGGTTTAAGTTTTCTATATCTTTTTAACAATTTAGGAAGGTTGTATATGTCTAGAAATTTGTCAGTTTCTTCTAGATTTTCCATTTTGTTGGAATATAGTTTTTCAAAGTATCTGATGATCTTCTGGATTTCCACACTGTTGGTGGCAATATCACCTTTTTCATCTTTTATTTTGGAAATTTGGGTTGATTTTCTCTTTCTTTTGGTTAGGTTGGCTAATGGTTTATCTATTTTGTTTATTTTTTCAAGAAACCAGCTTTTGATTTTGTGGATTTTACATGTTATATTTCATATTGTTTATCCATTTTATTGATGACATTTCAATAAACAACACTAATTTAAAGATTTTGTTTACATCTCCTTGCATGCATGTGCATTCTTTGTCCAGCAGTAGGCGTATTAAATTATGGAAGAGGGACACATTCAAGTACTCTAGATATTGCCAAATTATTCCCCCAAGTGACTGTGACAATTTGCACCTCCATGCAAAGTGTGCACAAATTCCTGGGGGGCTACATTACCCCTAACACTTGATATTGCTGAGTGTTTTGATCTTAACCTAAAATTTTTGAACTGATTTCTCACTGTAGGTTTCAAATTGTGACTTTCCCTTATTACCACGAGGCTGTGTTGTTTGCTTATTTTTTGTTGATTGATATTTCTTTGTATATTACAGTTGATAATTCATTGTCTTCTCTGTATGAGGCATTCATCTTTTAGTCCATGGCTTAAATTTTAACATGGACCTTAGATAATTCTGAGCAGGTAGACTGTGGCTCACCCCTTGTGAAAATAAAAAAGTATATATTAAGTCACCATACCCAGACTGCATTAAAAGACAATAGCCTTTAAGTGTTAAGATTCTTCTGGAAATTAAACAAAAGATGGATGATATAAAATTTTCTCTTTGTAATCTCATCTTACCCTCATAAAATGTATTTATAAGGTAGTAAAAATAAGTGATTAATCGACTTGACACTACACATTGTGTCTTTGTAGGCATTGTACTTCTAAGCCAAAAAAGTCATTAATATCTGTCTAGATACTGAAAGTCTTCACTGGTTTTAAGGTATTGTGTGTGCGTACGTGTGTGTGTGTGTGTGTGTGTGTGTGTGTGTGTGTGTTAAGCTCATTCATTCACTGAATGAATATCGATCCAGCCTCTGCGTGCTTGGCACTGCTCACCACCAAGGATAAAGAATAAACAGGATACTTAAGTTTCTCACAGTGTGGGAGGAAAACAAAAGCCAAAAAGGAAAATACGAATACTTTAGTACAGTTAGAGAGTGCAAGTGCTGTTACTGAATACAGAAGAGGCCACTTAAGTAAATTGATGAGGTCAACCAATGTTGTTAATGGGAAATGGTACCAAACGTGGGCCTTAAAGAATAAGGAGATATTGATTGGTAAAGTGTTTCAAAATCCCTTTTATCTCAGTCCCTGTGAATGTTTTATAAATGTTAAATTTTGCAAGTCCACCACTGAGCTACTAAATGTAAATCCTTAGTGTTGGGTACATGGAATATGTATTCTTGAAATCCCCAATCTGATTTTGAAGATCAGACATGTTGTTGAAGCATTGAGCTAGATGAGTAAGAGATAAAAGACATTCTTGGCATAAAATGGAGCTGGGATGCTCTCAGTAATTACAGGTAGGATATGAGGGCTGTCATGGAGTGAGTGGGGACATGGTAGAATGAAAGCCTAAAAGCTAGGCAGAAATCAAATGGGCAGTGTATGAGGTAATGGGCATTACATGTAGTAGATTCTCAAATAAGCATTTGTCAAATGATGGATACATGAATAAATGGTAGGTGATTAGGGCTTTACGTTCTTGGTTTAAATTTTATGTTTATCCTGCAGTTTATAGGAAACCAAAAACAGATTTTGAGCAGGAGCATGGAAGTTGTGGTAATATACACAAAATATTATTCTAAAATGCAAAACAGCCCATACTTTTTTTGATTTCTTGTTGACTTTCTGGGGCTATGACCATTATTCATAAGTGATGACTTGCCTAATTCTTATTAATCTTTTATTTAAGCTACTTAAATTCAGTACAGGCTCTGCATAAATAGATTTAGAATTTATTGATGCAATATAATTATACATCACAGAGTGATTCAAAGTTATACATTCGTGTATGTACACAACATCTCTTGGTGGGTCTCCTCGTTGACAGAAGAAATGATCTGAACCTGACACAAAAAGGACCAACCATCCTATTTTCTACCTGTTATGGGAGATATGACATACACCACAAAGGAAAAATAATCATTAAATTATTTAATAATCATTAAATTCTCTGGCACTGTAATGAATAATTTAACCATATAAATGATACACTGCATATTTTATTTTATAATGGAACATATAATCGCTTTTGGTTTTGACAGCATGCTTTTTTTTTTCCAGTTCAGTTTTTGCAATGCTATATCTTGGAAGAGCACTTAGCTGATTACAAAAATAGAAAAAAAAAAAAAAAAACAAACCCTTCTAATCCACCATCACTAGTAAGCGGGGGAAGAAAATAGGAAGAAATAGGAAGGAAGAGATGAAATGGCAAGACAGGACCACAGTCACCTGGAACCTTAATCAATCACTTTTCATCCTGCCTCTAGAGTTTCAATGGGAGGGAGTAACATAGAAGCCAAGGTTGCCTTCTGCCTGAAGACAGAAGCCCAGAAGGAATGAGAAATTAATTCAGGACCCATAAATCAGTGAAATCTGAGTTATGCAAATCAAACTGGATTGAGTTCAGAGCAGTAGATATTGTCACCATCAAAACTTTGATTATCTTAACAAGGTGTTATCTAGAATTATGAGTATATTCGTGCACGACCATATACATATTGGTAGCCACCCTCTATTTCTAACATATTAGAATATTAGTATATGTTAGTATATGTTCATATACTAATATGATAGTATAGTACTATACTATAATAGTATAGATACTAATATTAATTAGTATCTACCTCCTACTTTTAAGATAAATCTCAAACTTCTTATTTATTTTATTAGAGAATAAAAGATCTAATCTAGCTTCACACTCCCTCCTTCAAACAACAGTTTTCCTTTTGTTCCTTTATTTTCATAAAGCCTTGCTATACAGGGCTCCATCATGTTATAGGCCATGCCTTTATATATGCTGACCCCTTTGCCTGGTACAGTCTGTTCTCTTTCCCACCAAGATAATGGTTATTTGTTCTTCAATGTGTATCTGTCTTCATTTACACGAAGGTCAGTTGGATGTCCTCCTGCCTGCTCTCACAGTACCTAGTGCACTTACATATCAATTTGTTTGTCTCTCCACTCTATTCTAAATTTATGGTTAGTTCAATTTCTTTAGGTGACAGAAAGCAATGATCAGGTGTAATAAATAAGGAATGGTGGAGACCTGTGGACTTTGAGATGACATGTCCTTCAAAAAACTGAATAATATTTAGGTTTTAGTGTGAATTTTCTTAACAAAGGAATCAATAACACTGAAATTTGGCTTAAAACTACTAGATCCTTGAAGTCTGTTATCGTATTTTATGTTGTGTCTTTATTGTAACAGACAGCCTGACATAAAAGTAAGATTTGATAAATAGTGACTGGTTTCAAAAAAATAGCTTAATGAATAGATCAATTGTTTTTTTAACTCCACTGGTCTCAACTTTCTTGTTCTTTACTACAGAGATTTCAGATAGGGGGGTTCTACAGAAGGATGAAGAAAATATGTGAGACTCAACATTTACATAATTTGTATGAGATTCATAGAGGTTAAGTGTCTCATATATACAAGTAGCAAATCTTGAGATTCTTAAACTAGAACCGGCTTAAAAAATACTGTCAACCTTAATAATTATATAAGGAGATTTCTGGCTATAAAATAATTAGTAGTGAGTAAGACAATTTTTTTATCTTTTACCTTTTTTTAAAGGTTGTTTTAGTAAAATAAGAATATTATTCATATTTTATATCCTTGAAAGTCAGCATTTCTGAAGAGTCACTATAGTGCTAACACTCCTTTCAACTGGCCTGGAGTTGTCGATATATGTATTTTTAAAAAGAAATGGAATATTATAACTAAAAATAAATTTAAAAAATAAAAATTATTAAATTCTGGCCTGAATACTATTGCCTGTCTCCTCTCATTATATTATAAAGAGCAATTATTAAATATAAATATATATTAACTACATATGCCAAAATTTGTAAAAGTAAAAAAAATAGCAAAACACTAGACTACTTCTGAGGTCAACAAATGGATTAATCAAATAAAAATTGTATATTTACCACATTAGGAGTTATTATTTTGCTATTATTATATTTAATGCCATACTTTTTGTGTCTTATTAAATAATTTCAGATAGCCAGGCGTGATGGCGCACGCTTATAATCCCAGCATTTGGGAGGCTGAGACCGGAGGATCCGAGTTCGTGGCCAGCCTCAGCTGCTTAGTGAGGCACTCTGCAACCTAGTGAGACCTGGTTTCAAAATAAAGAATAAAAAATAGAGCTGGTGGTATAGCTCGGAGGTAGAATGCCCCTGAGTTCAATCCCCAGTACCGCAAAAAAAAAAAAAAAAAAAAAAAATTCAGGTATCAGCAGAGGTATGCATATTAAATTTTACAAACATGAGGACTAAATGATAAGCACTAACCTGTCCTAGCATGCTATTTTTCATGTATGTATTCTTTCTTTCTTTCTTACTTTCCTCTTTTTTCTTCCTTTCTTTTTTTTATTTTAATTTTGGTGCATTTTAATAATATATCGTAGTGGGGTAGAGAATGAGAGAAGCACACATGCACACAGTTCTTGGAGCACTTTCCCTCTGAGTCTTGCCTCCCTCCCTCCCCCACTCCCTGTACCTGTCGTTGAAATTGGGATTAGTAATTTTATATACATAGGTAGCATTACTTCAACTGTTAACACTCTTTATGTCTTTGTCCCCCCTCCTTTCCCTAAATCTCCTCAGTCAATTCCTTGGAAACTTTGCTCTTATTTCTGAATTTCTCTCTAGTTTCCACATATATCTATCTATGTTCTGGGACTTGCTAGTCTCAGCATGATATTCTCACGTTCCATCCATTTTCCTGCAAATAACATGCTTTTGTTATTTTTATAGCTGAGTAAAATTCCATTGTGTGTAAATACCATAGTTTTGTGCCCCTTTACCTGCTGATGTCCACCTAGGCTAGTTATAGCAATACTTGCATATCCATATTCATGGCAGCACAACTTACAATATCCTTTCTATTTTCATTATCATTACTTTTTCCACATTACTAAGAAAGGAAGCTCATGGCTGAAAAAGATAGTAAGAGTAGAGTGCTCTCTGCTTTCAGAGTGTGTGAGTCTGCTGTCCTTACCCTTTTCCAAAGAGAATCCATGCATACAACAGAATGGCACAGATATGAGGAGTTGTGTTGATGACACCAGGGAAGATGCTCTCCAGAGAGGATTTATACCTCCCTTAGTCTTAGTCAGTGTTTTATAATGTAGTCAAGCAGCAAGTTAGTTCTACTAGAATGCATGGGTAATGAAGGCAGTCAAGGCACAGAAATGACTTGACCTCCCTAGTACATGTTTCCCCAGGTTACTTACTCTCCTGTTGGTCTCTTGATTGAGGCTGGCCATTGTGCTTATTTTAATCATGTTTCAGAACTCAAGAAATATTTTGAATAGAGGGAGAATGGAAGGGGTTGATGTCTTAGTTCTTTTAAGTTGCTATAACAAAAAAAACCCATAAACTTTGGGTGGTTTATTAAAAACAGGAATTTATTTCTCACAAGTTTGGAGGCTGGAAAGTCCAAGATCAAGACACTGGCAGATTGTGTCTGGAGAGGACCTGCTTCCTGGATCACAGGTGGTACTTTCCACCTGCATCCTCAAATTGTAGAAGGAGCAGGAAGTTCTCTAGGGACACTCACCCCCTGCATAAGGGCTCTATCTGCATGATTTAATCACTTCCAAAAGGTCCCACATCCTAACACCAACATCACTACTTTTGGTCATTAGGTATCAGCATGTGGATCTGAGGGCTTCAGACCAAAGCAGTGGAACCTAGCTTTAAGAGGAGCTTGACAGGGTCTCATAGACTCCAAGAGTGATACATGGAGCCACCAGCCTGAGGCATTAGCTCATTTACCCAAAGGAGTTTTTGCCATTGGCTGACAACAAATCCTTCCTTGTTTCTAGGTTCTCATGGATGCACAGGGTTTGAGCAGAGTTGATCTGTTGTTACACAGGTCCTCCTTCATGCAAGCCACAATGACTGAGCTACCATGACTACAGGGCACACATTAGGTTTCAGAC
>PVLC010000373.1:180013-226829 GCA_004027655.1 Graphiurus murinus
GTACTGGGGATTGAACTCAGAGGCATTCTACCTCCGAGCTATACCCCCAGCCCTATTTTTTATTCTTTATTTTGAAACCGAGTCTCACTAAGTTGCGGAGTGCCTCACTAGGTAGCTGAGGCTGGCCGCGAACCCGGATCCTCTGGTCTCAGCCTCCCGAATGCTGGGATTACAAGCGTGCGCCACCACGCCCGGCTGGTTTCAGACTTTTTAAATGCAAAGTTCTGCACACAGTGGACTTTTAAATAAAGGAGTATCTGGTAGGAGATTTTCAGGAAAGTGTTAGAAGTTCAACTTTGACTCATATACCTCAACTCCATCCTCTACCACTCTTCCCACTATTCTCACAAAATCAAAAAACAAGGACTCTTGTGTAGGTTCCCCCAAATTTTATTAGTTACCACAACTTTCTATGTCTTTTCCAAAGATGTTTTCTGATATTTCCTTCAAATCATTCCAATGATTAAACATTAAGAATTCTTGTAGTGCCTAAAGAACCTTCACAAATTTTCGCTGCCTGAAAACTTGAAGTAAAGCTCAGGGAGAAGTTCAAAATTTCAGTTACAAAAAGAACCTAACCTAGAACGATTGGACAAGAAATAGAGGGCACAAAGACCTTTTAAAAAGATTGTCTATTAAATATAAGCCACAATCACTTAAAAAAAAAAAAGGCACATTTAAGCAGGCCTGATGGCACATGCCTGAAATCCCAGTACTTGGGAGGCTGAGACAGGAAGATCACAGTTTCAAGGCCAGCCTCAGAAACTAGCAAGACCCTCAGCAGTTTAGTGAGACCCTGTTTCAAAATAAATAAAATAGGGCTAGGGTGTAGCTCAGAGGTTAAGTGCCCCTGTGTTTCATCCCCAATACCACACACACGCACACACACACACACACACACACACACACACACAGAGCACATTTTATTATATATTTCTTCACCTTTGCTTCATAGAAAACTAAATCCAAAGGATATAAGAATTTAATATGATTTTTTTAAACTGTCCAAAAATCATACAAAACATTCAATTCATTCAGACAGCTGACCGATAAAACAATTTTTGTATGAAAAAATCTCTGAAATATTTAATTTTAAATGAAACTTAAGGTTATTGGCCCAGAAGTTCAAGAGAGCTAACATTCTACTGAATTCTGAATGTCAAAGCCATGGCTTACAGCCCTATAATTTAAACAAACACTGAAAGAGCTCAAAATACTCTATTTGTCTATAGTAACTATTGCAATACATGCTCATATTTCTCAAACATTGCCTAGTCCTTTCTTTTAGTAAAATGTGTTATGTCTAGATGATAGAAAATAATTGATATAAAATATAGGAGACTGTAGCCAGGCATGGTGGTGAATACCTGTAATTCCAGTACTTAAGAGGCTGAAATAGGAGGATCGCTCATTCAAGACTAGCCTCAGTAACTTAGGGATATGCTCAGCAACCTAGTAAGAACTTGTTTCAAAATAAAAAGGACCATGTTGTAGTTCAGGGTAGAATGCCCCTGCGTTCGATCCCCAGTACCACCACCAAGAAAAGAAAAGAGAGGAGAGGAAAGGAAAAGAAAAGAAAAGAAGGAAAGAAAGAGAAAGAAAGAAAAAGAAGAAAAGAGAGAAAACAAACTAAATAAAATCAAGAAACCAGGATAGAATAATATATTTTCAAAGTATACAGTTTTTCTATCTCCACAGACAAAAATTTGGCCCAATCATGACATGAATTGTGTGAGAAGTGTGTGTGTATATACATGTACTCATCATCTCTTGAATGTTTGGTTATAGATGCATAAACTATTTGAAAAAATTCTGACCCTACTAATATTCAAGTCTTTTGTCCTCAAATCTTAGGCAATAAAAGTTGGTGGTAGTATTCTCAGCCATACAGGAAAACATTGGCAATGCAAAATATTTTAGTAATAACTGATTACTAGACCAGATATAATTCACATGAATGAAAGCAAATGTTATTTGGAGGAATTGAGGTATTTTTAGATTTCTCTCCTGTCTTAGTAGGTGCTGAATAAATACTTGATAAACACTTGCTCTGAAAACTTTGGGAAGCATTACTATCTTATTGTCAACAGCAACGAGGAAACTTAATTTGTAACTTAGTTTAGGCGAGCCTCTTTCCTAAAATTAACCTGCAGGCAATAGTTTGCTTCTTGCCCTCTGTGTTAGAGCACAAAACAAATTCTTAGAACACACACATAAAATACACACAGTATTTCCAAAAACAATCTCTAAAATATAGTTCTGTGTATTACAATACACCAATAAAAATTCAGTTACATAGAATAAAAAAATAATTCTGAAAAATAATCTCTATATTTTTAACATTTATGTATCATATTATATTTCACTAATCAGGAAATTTATTTATACATATACATATATAAAATGCCAGTATATATAATATATATATATATATATATATATATATATATATAATAAATCTTGACATCTGATATATTCAGTGTACCTCCTTTGGTTAATAATGAGAAATAATTGGAAAATGCCTACTAAGAAAAAAGAAAAGCAGAGTTAACTTCAAAAATGTATAGTTTAATATGAGAAAAATGCCACAAGTGTTTCCAATTTGGTATTAGTGGAGAAATTAATTGAGGTCAATTTTTACCCAATATTTCAAGAGAGTTCAGGTTATGGAATTCTACAAGCCTGATAGGTGTAAAATTGTTTTGCTTTCATTGTTCAAGTTCTGTCCCTGAAGATTGATTGGCCACTCCATTTACTGCCAACATTCCGTTCATCATTGTTCCTTTCCTAGATTTGGCAGACCTGCCTTGCATGAGAAGTAGATGTTTTTTGAGTGAGATAAGAGTTACTGCTGAACTCGGCCTTCCGGCCTCAAAATAACAAATCTGTGTAATGAAAGTAAGAAATAAAGTACCTTGGAAGTAGAATAACACAACTGAGAGCTAGATACTATGGTATTTATCCACTTTAGAGGTAACCTAGTATATAATCTTTAATTGCTAGTTAGATTAAGGATCTGTTAATATTTCTGGACTGGCCTAAGATCACAAAGCTAGTCGAGGAAGGCAGTATTAAATTTTGTGTGCCTTGGCTAACAGGAGTTCTTTCCATTAAAGCAGCAAGATGACAATCTGTTTACTCTGCTCATGAACCAAAAATCAGTTGTGTTTATATCATTTATCTATGTAGTCAGTCATCCAATGGGCTTTTATCTGAATGCCTTTTCCCCAAAGCTAAGATGTAGATAAATAAAAATGTGCAAGATTTTTGGCTAGCCTCAGGGAGAGATTATGAGATTTTTGACATTTAAGGTAGAACGTGTTATTCAACACATTTGTCCTTCAGGGCCTAATTCAACCAGGAGCTTAAAAATAATTTTCAAGAGAAAAATACTAATTTGGGGTGATTGAATCAGAAAATTATTTCTTCTATTTAAATTCATATTCAATTCAAACAGTCTTAGTTTTCAGTATAGTTTCATTTTCTTGAATGGAATGACATCATGTCTAAGATTTGCTTCAAAATAATCCAAAATGGGTTATGTGAGGTGTAGGTAGGATTATAGAGGGAACAAGATTGGGGACAAATACATGCGCATTTATTATACAATTCTTTCTCCTAGTATATAAATCCAAATGTTATGATAATAAGTAGAAAATATATTTTCTTTCTTTCTTTTTTTGAACTGAGTATTAGACCTAGGATGATACACTTGCCACTGAGCTAGATCCCAGCACAGAAAAATATATTTTAATGGCATTTGAGCTTTTTTTTTTTTTTTTTTTTTGCAGTACTGGGGATTGAACTCAGGGGCATTCTACCTCCGAGCTACACCCCCAGCCCTATTTTGTATTCTTTATTTTGAGACCGAGTCTCACTAAGTTGCGGAGTGCCTCACTAGGTAGCTGAGGCTGGCCGCGAACCCGGATCCTCCGGTCTCAGCCTCCCGAATGCTGGGATTACAAGAGTGCGCCACCACGCCCGGCTGCATTTGAGCTATTTTTAACCCAACATTATGAATGTATGAATACTCATCTTTACATACTCATAATTCAGATATCGTATCTTCTTAACTTCCTTAACTTTCTTTCTTCTATAATGGTCCCTTCTTTTTCACTCATCTCTTAAAATGCAACCCAATATAAAGACAACATATTCTCATTTATAATACTTGTTTTCCTTCATTTATATATATTTTTTCAGCTTTCCAATTCTGGGGGAATAAATAATTCATGTTCTACCTATTCTCAAGGGATTATAAGGCATAGGAAGATGCTGGAGATTAAAGCATTTTGTAATCTGTGAAGAGTTAAAAAGACATCAATCTTTGTTACAATAATGATGATGATAGTGATGATGAAGATAATATTAATTGGCCCAAATGACTTTTTTTTTCCGTTTCATCTTATACAGCCTTATGTGCAACTAAGGCTTTTAGAGTGTCAGTTGTAATATTGATAATTTGCTTATAGAAAAGTAGAAAGTTAAGTTCCATGAACAGTACTAAGTTCAAGATCTGCATTTGAATATACCTCACTACACCTACCCTAAAATGAAAAATAAATAAAAATACAGAAAAATATCATTAATTAGACTTCCAGGTAGAATATGATTCAGTCTAATTCTGAAAATTTTATTTCTTAAATTCTGAAATAGTTTGGGATGGTTAGAAGGTTAGAGACCCTCAATGAAAGACCTTCATTTATATAAATGAAAAATCTAACATTGATTTTCATTTTATTTTCTGCTTTAGTTCTTATCCTCAGAAGCTCAAGTGTGAACTGTTTACTGTTTATTTATTTTTCGATACTTTATTTCGGGGAATTTCCTAAGATACCTAAAGTTTATACTCAGAAAAAAAAAAAAAAGAACATGAAAAACATTCCCCCTATCCATTTCACAGATCCACCAGTTTTCTTTTCCAATAACCAGAATTCCTTTATAGAATCTCAAATATTAGCAAATCTACAATGATGCAGTGATATGACTGCAACAATTCCCCTTAGTGAAAGGTAACAAGAAGAAACAGCTTTCATATGTATATTTCATAGGGAGAACATTACTTTTTAAATTAAAAAACTCTAAAGTGATTATTACTAAAATTCATACTTTAAATGTATAAAGTTTATATTGGGTAACTGTTAGAACCCTAAAAGGGAGATGAAGTGAAGTGAAAATAGTGACAGTGTCAAAGTTAGATCACTCAGCTCGCAATTAGCTCCAAAAACTGAGTAGGATTTTTGAAACCTAAATTAAATAACTGAGTGATTCAGTTCACATATAATAGCTAGTGCCTGAAAGTTTTGGAAAAGTTACTTTTTCTTAGCCAGGCATGGTGGCGCATGCTTGTATTCCCAGTACTTGGGAGGCTGAGACCAGAGGATCCAGGTTCTCGACCAGCCTCAGCTACTGAGTGAGGCCCTCCGCAACTTAGTGAGACCCTGTTTCAAAATAGAGAATAAAAATAGGGCTTGGGATGTAGCTTGGAGGTAGAATGCCCCTGGGTTCAATCTCTAGTACCAAAAAAAAAAAGTATTTCAATTTTTAAAAAAACAAATGTTTTAAACACTGATTAAAATATTTTAGCATACAGCAATATAAATGTAATAGATTTAACATATGCCGATCATTTACCATATTTACAACTTATATTAAAAAGAAATAAAGCTAACAGCAAAAGCATCACTTCTACTGTCTCATTTTTTCCTTCCACTGAAGCAAGCACAAACTGATATTAGCATTCATCCTTCCTGTTTACAAATATTTTATCACATATATCTGTACCAACTATTGCTTTATATGCCTTAAATTTTACATAAACAAGTTCACGATGTGCATAGGATTTCATTTTCATGTTGTATACAGAAGTTTCACCAAATCGTAAGAAAAAATCACACACACACATACACACAATAAAGTAGATAATATATTTTACTCTCTCTAATCAGAGTATGTCTCAAAAATAGCTCTCTCTGCTGTCACATTTTCATTGAAAAGATATTTGAGAGCCTGAAACAAAAAGCATTGATCTAAGCATTCACTATTTGTGGTGACCTATAGCCAAATCCTTCCAGCCTTAACGATCTGGTAAGCTGTAATTCACTCCTGGGCTCTATATCCTCTTAAGTAACATGAAGAAGATGGAGGAATACACTACTGTGAGAAATATTTAGGATCTGAGATAATACAGGTAGCCAAGTTGGTGACTGGGCATCATTACAATTCTTTCTGCATTCCTGAACTGGTAAAATGAGTGTATGGGTAGATGTGAATTTGACACCTATTTCATTCAATTTCATTATGTAACTGAAAAAAAGGAAGCAGGGGATAATCTTACCAATTACAAATTGGTGCAACAAAAATGATGTGGAGAGACAATTATTTGGAAATTGACAAGATATTTTCCCACAGACACAATGATTATTATCTATTCAGACCATGAAAACCTACTCAACTCATTATGTGTCCAAGTTTTAAAACTGAATTCACAATATGGGAAGGCTATCAGAAAAGCATGCTATCCAAATTGGATTTTCCAGTGCATTTATGGCCCTACTGCAATGAATCAGGGATTCCTGTTCCAAAGTCTCTATCTCTACCAACCACCAGGAATAAGATATCTCCATATAACAAATACTGGAACTGTTCAATTTACTTAGGATTAAGGACTCAACAGGTAGCCTGAGAGTTAGTAGCTAAAGTGCTCAACTCTAATGAAAGAAAATCAAGGAATATTGAAATATGTATCAAGGAAGGAGAGTTCAGGAGAAAAAGTCCAAGTCATGGTCTCAGGGACTCCTCCTTATCGTATGCCTCTATCTTGAAATAGTTTACTAGTCCCTTGCTTTCAAAATTGGCATTGACTAATATTCTCACTTTCACTTTTATTTATTTATTTATTTATTTATTTATTTATTTATTTATTTATTTATTTATTGGCAGTGAGGATGGTCTCAGTCAACATTCTCACCTCTATAGTCCAAAATGGTTGACCACACAATGTAGAGGACGGAAGATTTATTTGTTCACAGTTTTTGGAGATTTCAGGCCAATCCATTGTGAGGCTGGGAGCTGCAGATCTCAGGGCACAACAGTGGGGAGCAGAGAGAGGGAAAGAGCAAGGGCTCTGCTCTCACATCACGGAGGCCAGAAGCAAAGGGATTCAAATACAAAAGCACAGTCTGCACCCCCAGGGACCCCCCTTCTCCAGCCACACCCCACCTCCCATGTTACTACTGAAGTAGTGGTAAATTAATCACAATGGATTTATCTACTGGTGAGATTATAACCCTGACTTAGTTACATCAACTCTGAACATTAATACATGAGCTTTTCAGGGGATATTCTATATCTAATTATGACAGGGATTGAATCCAGGGGAATTCTACCTCCAAGCTACACAGCCAATTCTTGTTTTTTTTTTTTTTATTATTTTATATTTTGAAACAGGGTCTTGCTAAGTTGCTGATGATCTGTCTAAATTGCTAAGACTGGCTTTGAGCCTGAGATTCTCCTGTCTTAGCCTTCCAAGTACCTGGATTACAAGTGTGTGCGACCACGAGACCACTTTTTCTCTTTTACTCTTTCTTCTGACAATTATTTCCCATTGTTTTATCTACCAGGCAAAGAAATCAGCCAGATTATGTGGTTGAGTCTCACATCAAATTTGGGGGTGTATTTGGGCTCCATGAATGAATGACCTCAAATTTTGACTTCTATTTTTACCACCGAACATGTTTATACATTTAGTGATGGGAATACTACATTGAAAGAAGTGAAACATGTTACTCACCTTGGCAGGTAGGTGCATATCTGTAATTCCTGCAACTTGGGGATACAGTAGGATTTCAAGTTGGAAGACAGACAGGGAACTTAAGAAGTCTCTGTCTCAAAAAAATTATAAAATAAATAATGGAGTGGAGATGTAGCTCAATGAGAGAGTATCCCAAGATTCATCCCTGGTACAAAGAGAGAGAGAGGGGGAGGGAGGGAGAGAGAGAGAGAGAGAGAGAGAGAGAGAGAAGGAAAGAGGAGAAAAGAAGGAAGGAAGGAAGGAAGGAAGGAAGGAAGGAAGGAAGGAAGGAAGGAAGGAAGGAGAAAGAGACATAGAAAGAGAAGAAGAAGAAAGAGAGAAAGAGAAGGAAGGAAGGAAAGTTTTGACTTTTAGTTGTTCAATTTAAACAAAATCTATTTCCATATTTACAAAATTACACATCCTTATATTTTATATGTTTTTGTCTTAAAAAATATGCCTGAAATCTGACCATTTTCCACTAAAGAAGGGCATGCCCATGCTCTTACATTCCTAATGACAGAAACAATTTCTCATTCAGACTTTATTCTTGTAGTAATAATTCTTTCTCTTACTACTTTTTTTTCTTTTTTGGGGGGGGTGGGGGGAATTCAGAAGACAAACTCCCAGTGTGAATGCCATTTCTTCTTCTTCTGTGACTGGGAATGATACCACTAGCTGATAAGCATGCTCTTTCCTACTGAGACCACACATTGGTCCCAAACCTTTTTTTTTTTTTTTGCGGTACTAGGGATTGAACTCAGGAGCATTCTACCTCTGAGCTATACCCTCAACCCTATTTTTTATTCTTTATTTTGAAACAGTCTCCCTGAGTTGTGGAAGGTCTCACTAGGTAGCTGAGGCTGCCCTCGAACCTGGATCCTCCATTCTCAGCCTCCCAAATGCTGGAATTACAAGCATATGCCACCACGCTTGGCTGGTCCCAAACCTTTCTAAGCATGGCAGTCCTTGGTGTCACTAATAATTTATCAGTTAGCAAGTGAGGTGAACTGTATACACAATTTCAACTTAGATCCTATTAGGAGAAACAAAATCCTAGAGTTGTTAATATGATTCTTCAAATATACAAAGAAAGGAAGACCTCAGTATCCCTTCATTACAGGGGAAAAACAGGCTCTGTTCTCTAGAGCCTTACATCAGAAGAGCTTAGTAAGAATGAATATATGTGGTAGGTGGAACAATTTTGGAGCAGTATGAGTGACCTGAGAAAACCAATCTACATAGAGCATTGAAGAGACCTGAAGCCTTAGAGATAGAGAAGGGATGCCTTGAGAGTATCTTCTTAAAAGTTTATTTTTATTCTCCCCTCTATCCTCTTTGCTACACTATTTATGTCCATCCCAAGAATGCATGCTTCTTCATCAGCCCTATAAGATATTAGAATGTCAGAGTGGATATGAAGATAGGGAATGCTTAGAAGTAGTAGGCAGAGAAGAAAAGAAGGAAATCTCAAACAGCAATGGTGAAGACAGATGGATAATTGCTGTCATTTTAGGAACAACTTCTCCAAAATTGGTGTCCATATACTTGATGAGGAGTACCTGTAGTACTTTGGGGCCCATAAAAGTGCAGTAACATTTATTAATTCTAATATGTGACCTAAATACAATCCAATGAATGTATCTGTCTTGCTCTCCTTAGAAGATGAAAGAAAGATGCATTGGAATTATGTACCTAGTGTCTGTTGATCCTCTTTAAGGGAAAGGACAGCCCCTTGATACACTGGATTCTTATTGTTGCCTCCAGAATCTGCAAGGTTCTCATTGTACCCTGTGAGGAATAGAATGCCTTGCAATCTCCAGAAATGATCAAGTAGGATACATCCCAATGAACAGATAAGTGAAAAGGAAAATAGTTTTTTAAATGTTACTGCCGTTTGAAAAGAAAGTTAAAAAATTTAATAGCAAACATAGAGTACTAACTATTATAATTGATAAGGCTCAATTCATAGGTGTTTGATACAAATAAAGTCTATTGATGAATGACCATTCACATTATCATTCAAGACCCCTGGTTTGCTTCATCTTGTGGAATTCCCATGTTCAACATGTGAATCTCAAGGTTGCTCTGTAGATTACCATGCTTAACAAACCAGAACAGGACATAATCACACAGGTGTACTGCCATCCCAAAACTGAAAATGGTTCACAGTCCTTCTATTACCTTAAATACAAGAGCACAACTACCCACAAGGTGGGCTAGAAAATGTAGTCTATCCTGTGTCCAGGAACAAGAGAAAATAAATTTTGTTGAATCTTTAGTAATCTTTATCACAATCTATCATAGGGCTACTACATGCTACAAGCTTTAATTGAAATAAGATATTATCTACATTTTAGTAGAGGAAGAAGGTTAAAAAAAAAATACTTGAACTTGATAAGGATTGTGCAGCTAAAAATCAGAGCTGGGTTTTGTGGCTGACTTCAAATTCAGCCTTTAAGTCAGGCAATCCCAAAGGCTAGTCCATTGACAGCTGCAATAAAATTAGAGAGCAGATTTGAATATAACTTAATGAGACTAACCCCCGGAGATTCTTATTCAGTAGCTTTGGGTTAAATCCCAGTAATATATATTTTAAGAGCTCCCTAGGTAGTTCCATGTAAGGCCAGAATTGGGACCAGCTGCTCTAAGTCTTATTGAAATTGACCACCAAATGGATGCTACAGGGGCATGAAAATTAGCAGTAATCAATTGCTTTTATAGGGCAAACAACAGCAAGAGGACATTCCCTCTTTCCTCCAATCTTTCATTAAACATGAAGAGGGTATTGAAGTATTCAATAGGTTCTCAGGACAAACTGGTAACATGATCATGATGCTTGAATGGTGGCATTTGTCCACATAAGAGTGAATTAAGGGACATAATAATTTCAAGTGACATTATTCACTGAACAGTCATGAAATAATAAGTTTGGTAACGACAACCAGATCATTACTCAGCTGGGTGGCATTTGAATTGGTGTCTTAACAGACTCCCACTGTTTTGTTTCCAAAACTGAGTCTCTTTCTTAAAGCACTCACAATTAGTATGACCAGAGATGATCATGGTTGGACAAAATTTATCCTATTTCTCCAACCTAAAAGTGGACACTCTACTTTGCCATCTTCTTTCAGACTATGGCTGTTTTCCTGAAAACATTGGAGAAATGCAGAACTTTGTTAAAGGCCATTTCCTATTTCAAATACTTTGATATTAGTGTAATCTCCCAGTGCTCATATTCATAGTACCCTTAAACTCTTAATCATCTACCATTGTTCTGTGGCAATTCAAATAAAGCATTTCTTAGGACAGATTCTTTGGGTATTTGGAAGACTATTTTGCAGCTCTAGCAGGAAGCATAAAAGGTGCATCCTACAGTTGGATATGTGTGTACATACATATTCTAAATTATCATATATGAAAATTTAGATATTCTCATATATGAGAATATAGATATTCTCATAATTATTATCAGCTGTTACTTAGAGTCCAAATTTATTGAGCTATAAAACACCAGAATCGGGATAATTTACAGTTTTCTCCATTTAATTTCAAAAAGGGCTCAGCAAACTTTGATGCTTGGTAAAATACCCAGTCACACGTGTGTGCACATTTGGACAATACTTAATATAAGCCATTATTTGAAATTATACATAGCTCACTTAATAAAAATGCAAAATCTGCTGTTCTCTTTGTCTTTTAAGAATTATTTCCATGTGTTGTAATTTAGCATGGTATAATTTGTTTAGAAAATTAAAGTAATAAAACCTTAGTTTGTTGTGTGTCTGAATGGTGGCAATGATTGCCTCAGTGGGTGGCTGCAAATGTGGGAGAAGTCATTGTCAAGATATGCAGACAAAATAAGTACTATTTACCAAGGGCTAATGTATAAGAACTAATAATAGACATATTGTTGCATGAAAAAATTACCTCCCTAGGGGAACTTGAACAGTTAGCTTCAGTGTGTTAGCATACATATGTTTTCCTTTTAAACTACTAAAATAACTTTCTGGAGAGAAAAAAAAAAGACATCCAGAGCAGGCTTCTCTTTGTCATCTTTCTGAATCGTATTATATGGGGTTATATGGTAGACTCTGAAGTTAATAGTAATGAATGATGATTATAATTGTTGGATTATTAATATTTTAGTGGCATGATAAAATAATTAGTGTAATCATGTGAAGCACCATAAACACATGTAATTGTGCTAATGCTGACTATTATTTTAGTAATTTGGGAAATTAGTGTATAATAAGAGATCAGTGAAGGACAATTTCAGAATAAGCGTGAGTATGTGTGTAAGAAGAAAATTACTAGATGGCAAAGCTAGTCAGCAGAACAAGAGATTTTTCTAGAACTGGTGGTTCTCATAATCTTTTTCTGCAAGGAGTTTTTAACTTTCTCAATAAAGATCCCCTAAGAAAAGCAAACATTGGAAGGAACTCCTGTATCTTTAATGTTCCAGTTCCCAAAACATATAAACCTTCCCTTAAGATCTACTATGTTGAGATTGAAAAAATATCAATGTGAGTCATAGACTAAGATGGTCTGTTCTAAGTGTATCCCACATTAATTTTTTTTTCTGGATGAATTATTCTACAAGTACAAATGATCTTGACTTGTTTTGTTTTTTCAAAACTAGGAATGAACTTGTCTGATTTATTTGAATTTAAGACTGGTAACTGTGATCCAATTTGAATGGTAACTGTATGGAAATACAAGACCCCTCTAATAAGCAGTGTGTGTGTGTGTGTGTGTGTGTGTGTGTGTGTGTGTGTGTGTGTTTTACTGGAGACTGAATCCCCAGGGGCATTCTATCATTGAGTTATACCCCAACTATTTTGTTTTAAAACAAGGGCTCCCTAAGTTACCACATACTGGCCTTGAAGCTGAGATCCTCCTGTCCCAACCTTCCAAGTACTGGAATCACAATCATATAGCACAATGCCCAGCTAACAAGCACTTCTTCTAGAGCTTTTAAATTAGCCCCACAGAAATCTTAAGATGTCAGTGATACTATTGAACTCAGTTTTCTGAAGAGGAAATAGAGAAAGAGAAGGAAACTAGCTTGTCCAAGGAGGTACAATTAATAAGTAGCAAGTTGTTGTCAAGCTTAGGCAGGCTCACTCCAGAACTGAAGTTCAAGGTCACTTCTCTATAATACTTTACATAATATTTGACAGGAAAGCACTGTGGGAAGTTTATAGTTTTCTGAACTTATACTTCTGTATAAGCCATACAGGATTAGTGGCCAGGACTGTAGAAATTGATCAAAGCACCATATATAAGCAAAATGGCAGACAGTAAAAGTAAAAAAAAAAAATTAATTACATTAAAAGAGAGTGAAGGATTAGTGATGATGCATATGTAAAACAAACAAAATTTGAGAACCTGAAAATGGGAATCCAAAGCAGAAGTCAAGAATTAGTAAAACACAGGCAAGGGGTGGTTGCTGTAACGTAAGAACAAGATGACATTCTGGACAAGGGTCCAGAATGTCAAGGGTTAGTGTGTCAGGAATCATGTTTATGAAGTATTCTCCTTAGTGATATGCAGGTAGATTCAATGCATTATATAGCAGCTAACTAACAGGCAATTAACTAAACTTTTAAAAAATTGGAATACTCTGCTCATCATTGATTTACCTCCAATATTTTCCCCGATAACATTTTAGTTAGTTACCTGTTATTTTACTACTACATACTGCATTTTATTCACCTGTGTATCACCTAAAGAGAATGCTTCATAAGCATGATTCCTGTCACACTAGCCCTTACAATTGACCAACCCTGCCTAGCCCTCTGACTAACGCACCTCCTCCCCTAAAGAGTATGTGATTAAGAGAAGGTCTGTGCATTTGTTCTATTGCTGTTTCTTTATTCCCTCTAACCTTGGCTTCTAATACCTGTTATATAGTGAGTTTCAGTAAATTCTAATTGATTAAAGTAAACCAACAGAGTTTACATCAGTCAGTATGTATACAATGAAAAAGAGTCAATCATTTCTAATCCTCAAAGCCTTATAATTTAGTTGAAGAGGAAGAACATGCAAAAACTGCATTTCTAACTGGCAAATTGGTATTGCTATTTAAATTCAGAGAAAAGAGAAGTCAATATTCATTGAGACAATCAAAAAAGTTCTTCTTACATGAGCTGAAACTGTAAAGAAAAGGACAAAGATCATCTAGAAGACAAATAGCATCCATGTAAGGAGAGGCTCATAAGCAAAAATGAAGAATAAATAATAGAAAAAGAAGAGTATGCATTTTTACACACACACACACACACACACACACACACACACACACACACACACATACACACACACACACCAGAAAGGAAAGTACACTACAGTTAAATAAAATTAAAAATATAGGCTAGGTTTTGCTGACATAACAACTGCCGAATTCTTGTAGCTTATAAACCAAACCAGTTTGTGTTTTTTTTTTCACAGTACATGTTCACTGACAATCAGCTATGCTGGACTTCCTGATCCGTGCTCAAGAACCCTGGTTGACAAAACAGCCTCTCAGATCAGAGTTAAAGGAAATAGCAAATCATATGTTGGCCTAATGCCTTTCTCACAGTTTGCACACAACACTATTCCCACAACTTTCAGGAAAAGAAAGTTATATTTGAACTCCTTAATTCCATAAGCCTGGAATATACTATTCTCCAGGAGTAGAGAGTAACTCAGAGGGGACATTTAGTGAATTGTAATGTAATATACCTTAGGGAGAAAAATGTGCAATAAGTTATTGATAGATCCTATTAGAGAGGCATATAGGGCATCCCCTGGGAAGCCACCCATGGTCAGTTGACAGTGTCAAATCACCTATTATCAGTTGGAAAGAACATTAAAGGTCATCTAACCCGAGAATCTATTTAATGTCATCAATAAATTCCTTTTACTTGGTGAAGATTGTAAAGCGTACAAATGTCAAAAGTTATGTAGTTATGCCATGGGATCATTTTCTCCAGATAAGATTAAATTTATATGAACATGAGAAATGATCTATCAGATAATAATCTATTCCAGTAAATTATTTTAGAATTCTGTACACATAATGAGTAGATTGTGCACTGTGAACTTTTTAACCCAAAGCATCTTGTTGAATCAATGTTAACATCTGAAATTTCTTTCACAAAAGTACTAATGAATTATATAATCCTGTTAACACATAAAAGCTCATGCAAATGGGTTAAAAGGAATAATTAGTACCTTTCTTATGCTAAATTTCATTTGTCCACTTTCTTAAAGTACATACTGTGATCTTTGGATATATTTTCACTATTATCTTCTTTCATACAAATATTATCATCATTCTCTTCATGTAATACACACTTTGCTCTTTGTACAATAAGTTAGCCATATTTATTCTGTTCATGAAGATTTAGTGGATACTTTCTACTCATTTGCTAATATTTGGCCCATTCCATACAATATTACACATTTATTAGTGCAGATATTCTGCATTTTTATATTTACTAATGTAGAAAAACTCATTCAAGTAGAGCACAAACTCAAAATGGTAATAAGAGCTCTAATGATGTTTATTTCAATTAGATTTTTCTGTTGGAAATGATGAAATATGTACAACAAGTGCAATATGGTAGATAATAGTTTTTCTATGGGGTCTTTCCTCATATTGCTTTCCATAGAATAAATCATACATGTCTCAAAGCATTGCAACATAAAATATATCTTCCATTATGTTGTTGATCTTTGTTTCTTGTAATAAAATAGGGCTTTAAATATGTATTTATTTGGTTTGTCTTTGAGATCTTATGAGAATATGAGTTAAATGTGTGTGTGTGTGTGTGTGTGTGTGTGTGTGTGTGTTTTACTGGGTATTGAACTCAGGGCCTTGCATATTTAGGCAAGGGCTCTTCCGCTGAGATATAATCTCATCCTCATTACATATATTTAGAAATTGGAATAATTCTACTCTCAATAGTTCATTAATGTAGAAAAATAATTTCCAAGATATGTAGGATATATTTTCTCATTTTGAACAAAACTTTTACATAAATCTTCAAGTTCATTAATGAGTTTAATGGAGGAGAAAATAAGTGTATTTGTTAATCATCGAAATTGCGATTCTATGCTTTTTCATCTATTAATATATCATACTATAAAAATATTTTAAGTTGGTATCTTTCTTTATTGTATGGAAAAAATTGTGTCTCAAAAAACTTCAGTTAAAGTAAAACTGATGGGTCTTTAGCTTCACATTTTTTATGTTTCTCCCGTATCATAATAACCATGTATCCTAACCAAAGTCAGTGTTCCACACTTAATAAAATTCAGATCAGATAAGATAAACATAAATTCTAGTGATTATTTAAATTAAATATCAAGAGCCGGGCATGGTGGCGCACGCTTGTAATCCCAGCATTCGGGAGGCTGAGACCAGAGGATCCGGGTTCGCGGTCAGCCTCAGCTACCTAGTGAGGCACTCCGCAACTTAGTAAGACCCTGTTTCAAAATAAAGAATAAAAAATAGGGCTGGGGGTGTAGCTCAGAGGTAGAATGCCCCTGAGTTCAATCCCCAGTACCGCAAATAAATAAATAAATATCAAGATATCTTCTTATGACTTGTAAGAAAAATAATGTTTAAGCTCAAGATAATAATATGTTATTAATATTCAAGAATAAGTATTCACTATCCTAAAAAGAAACATTTACATTGATTAAAAATATATATACTCTCTTGGTCTAAAATATTTGTATTTTAAACTTGTATATTTGTTTGTTTGTTTGGTGGTACTGGATAGAACCCAGGGGCATTCTACCTCCAAGTTATACTCCCAGACCTATTTTATTCTTTTATTTGGAAACAGAGTCTCATTAAATTGCAGATGGCCTCACTGAGTTGCTGAGGTTGGTCTCAAACTTGCAATCCTCCTGTCTCAGCCTCCCAAGTACTGGGATTACAAGCATGTATCACCACGCCCTGCTTATATTTTAAACTTTAACTATGAACTTGTCATTTCTTTTCATTAGAAAGTTAAAATATGTTACATGTAATAGATACATATACATATTATATGTATATCAATCTGTGTTTCTCATAAAGATTTCATTCAAACTCAATATATTAAAACGTAAACTCATTGCCAGATTTTTCTCACCTTTGCTTCACCTTTATTTCCTTTCTTCTACATAGAACAATGACTTACTCTATACTTGAGCCACAGTTGATTCAAGCATAGTACTATTGCTTTCTTATGCCATCTTACTTCTGACCACCATTTATTAATAGAATCCTGTGAAGTACAGAAGAAAAAATCAAGGTGTGGCATACAAAGTTTTTCATTACATTATTTCTATTATTTATTTTGCCTTTTTCCATTATGCTTCATATTTTAGTAAGACTAAAATACTTGGATTTTTCTAAGAATTTTGCTTATTTTACAAGCTAAATGTAGAATCATTTTCAAGTATAATCCTAGAACTAAAAAGCAAAAATTGGTTATTTCATAAGGTAAGTAAATTAACATCTATTGATAATCCTGTTCAAAAGTGAAAATATACAACCATTATAATATAAAGTCCGGGCATGGTGGCACATGCCTGTAATCCCAGTACCTGAAGGGCTGAGACAGGAAGATTGCAGGTTTGAGGACAGCCTCAGGAATTTAATGAGACTCCATTTCCAAATAAAAAAATAAAATAAAATAAGGATGAGGGTATAGAATATTCGGAGGTAAAATATTCCTGGGTTCAATTCCCAGTGCTATTGTCTTTGTTCTATTTGTAATTCTTTTTTTTTTTTTTGATACTGTGGATTAGACATTGGCATTTAAAGATTTACTTCTCTAAGACTGATTCCCTCTAGACTGATCTCCTAGAAGGACCAAGGAAATTATTCTTGCCAAATGACTATGAAAAATTCTGGTAAGTTGTAGAGGTGTTGTGGCTCAGGACACAAACTGTACAACATTTTATAGCTGCATTCATAGGAATTGGTTTCTAGTATCCAAGCAACTTCATAAGGTTGGGTAGAGTAGGTGGGTGCTTCTCTAATCATGAAGATGAGGTGGTAAAATTCAACAAAGGCCAAGATTCTAACACACCACCTACATACAATATTGAAGCTTTCAACTCAGCTACTGCATTGTCTCTGAGTAAGGACATTGTTCTCTCAACCAATGAGAGCTCAGATAAAACAGCACTGGAAGCCAATATTCTCCAAGACATAGTTCTGTAACCAAAGATTTGGTTACCACCATTACCAGTTTAACAGCATCAGAATCCTGGGGATCATTTTACTAGAGAAGATGTTAACTGGCTCTGTGTTATCTATACACTGCCACAGGTACAAGAGACATGGAGAATTATATAACTTCCTCTGATCCTCATTTTGTAAGTCTTTTAAATATTATTTATCTTTCTATTCACTGTGACATAAGCAATATTTCAATGATTCAAAGACAAGCACTTAACACCAAACTGTGCAAAATATTTTTAATAAAAATTATTTTAGCAGGGCATGCTGGCACATGCCTATAATCCTAGTACTTGGGAGGCTGATACAGGAGGATCACAGGTTTTAGGCAAGCCTTAGCAACTAAGCAAGGCCCTCAGCAGCATAGTGAGACCTTGTTTCAAAATTTTAAATTAAGTCGGGTGGCACAAGCTTGTAATCCCAGTACATATTCATTTTGATATCTATTGCCAAATTATCTATCAATAAAGACTAAAGATTTTCAATTTCACCAAAATGAATGAAAGCATATTTTTAATGGCAGTTAATACTTGGAAGAAAGAAGAAACCTGTGGTCTTTTACATATTTTGTTAACTAGGGCCAAAGGACAGGTTATACTTGTTATATGGTACAAAGTGTGAAGTTCCACAGAACTGGCCTGAGAAACTAGAAAGCAGAGAACAGAGTGGCCATCAGTACTGGAATGAGGAGTCAAGTTTGGATATAAGAGAAGCAGAGGAAGAGAATCTTTGTGTAAAGTTCCAAGTCTCTGGCTAAACCTGAATTAGATGATCCCAGAGCAGCATCAGAGGGATGCAGCTAAAGATAGAAGACCTGAGCCAAGATTCAAGCTGATGCACTAATGACTAGTTCTGCAATGCGCCTCTGTCTGAGTTAATTGCCTGCTAAAACAAAAATAAAAGCAAACTTCACAGGATGAGAGTAGAATACAAAGTTTCCACAATGTAATGCTCAGAATCTCAAGTTTCTTCTCATAGGAAGAAGGAAAATAAAACTCTTTCTAAAAAATAGAAAAGATAATCAACAGAAACATTGAGATGACCCAGCTGTTAGCTTTATCAGACAAGGAATTTAAAAGAGCCCTAATAACAAAAGAAAGAAAAACTAAGCATGTAAAAAATGTGAAGATAGAAAATTTGGGTAAAACCAATTCACCAGATGTCCCTAAAAGCAAAATGCAGATGTCAGAAGAGTTAGTGAAAGTAAAGATACTTCAACAGAGATATCTAATTTGATTAAAAGAGAGAATAAAGTAAAACAGTCCCAGAGACTGAAAGATAGTATCAAATGTTCTAACATAAGCCAGTTGGGGGCAGTAGCGCACCCTGTAATCCTAGCACATGGGAGGCTGAGACAGAAGGATTGCAGGTTTGAGGCCAGCCTCAGCAATTTGAAGGAACCCTCAGCAACTTAGAGAGATCTTATTTCAAAATAAAAAATGCAAAGAGCAGGAGGTATAGTTTGGGGGCTGAATGTCCCTAGGTTCAATCTCCAGTACCAAAAAATAAATTAAAATTAAAAAAAATAAAGATCTAACATATATATCATTGAAGCCCAAGAAAGAAAAAGAAAATAGAACAAATATTATAAAAATAATGGTAAAAAAAAATCTCAACTTTGTTGAAAAAAATAAATTATGTATGCATTCAAATAAATGAGAAAACTCAAACAAGAAAAATACAATAAAAACAGGTTAATTGTATGATGCTGGTTAACTGCTGAAATTCAAATACAAAATGATGTTTTTAGAATTATATTATGACAACTATAAAGCAGTTCAACATCAAGTCTATGTAGATTGTAAAAAGCTTAAGATGTATTTTGCAATTCTATAGAGAAGCACTAAAAATGCAAAAGATATTTTAAAAATCCAGTAAATTAATTAAAACAAGATCCTATAAATTCATCATGTTTAATTGACAGTTCGTGAGAGCATGACTAATTAAACACACACAGTAGTGACCATAAATATCAATTGCTAGTTATAGATACAGGAGTAACAGATGAGTCAGACATATACAAATTCTGTTGTTTTCATAAATTAATGAAAATTGACATTTTTGGAAACACCTCAGAAAAATTAGATTTGGAGATATATATCTCTATCTATATATATAATCATCACTGTGTCAGTATCAGTAAGGAATATTTACCTTAAAAACTTTTCATTCTCTTAGAGATACATATATCTAAGTCTATATTTATATCTATGTATCCTTTCAAAAATTAAAAGAGAGAATAAACACAGCACAAAACACCAAGAGTAATAGCTACATAATTAAATATTATATAACATTGGAAATTAAATGCTGGACCATACATTAAAAAAACAAGAAACAAATATGCAATCAACAGAAAGATAAGCAGTATTTAAAAAGATACTTTTGAAAAATTTGAATGAATATTAGTGAACAAAAATGCTCACAACTTCTTTGTATTTAATGAAATAAAATTAAGATCATACCCTAGTACCAGTTCACACCTACAAAATACTTAAAGTAAAATGTTAGTAAGGAAGGGGAGCAACTGAAATTCCCACAGCTATCACTTTAAAAATCTGTTATTTTTTTACCACATCTGACATCTGCATACCCTATGACTCTACAATCTCACTCATAGGAATGCATGCATCAGAAATATATGCACATTCACTACTTAACACACACCATGTTCATAGCAGCACTATTTATGAAGGTTTAAAACTGGAAACAACCAAATGGCCTTCAACGACAAAATGACTAAGTAAAATATTGATGGAAATACTATTCAAATATAGTGGCATATAAAATTCTTCAAATTGCACTAAAATATGAGAACATGAATGTAACAAGAATATCATATATATATATATATATATATATATATTTCAGATTAATAATTATTTGAAGAGTAGTAAAATAAAATTATGAGTGGAAAATACAGAAAATAATTCAATAGTCTATAGGTTAAATACTAGACCAGCTATGTTTTAAAAGTTAAAAATGATGGGGAAATTATGTGAACTGTATTTTCTTGTATATTACATGATTTGGTTGAAGGTCATGAGAAACATAGAATATACAAAACATTCAAGTGAGCGCACTACATGTGGAAATTAGAGGAATATAAGGTCACATATTTGAAGTTAAGGTTATAACTTTAAAATAAGTAATTATTTAGTAATAATGAGAGCAAATGACTAAGCCAAGTTTCTTGCATATGAGAATTATTTGTGGAGCTTAGCCAAGCAAAATATAAAATGAACAGAAATTCTGGTTCCTTATTATCGCTTTGGAGCATGGAGATCTATCTCTTAAAACTCTCCTGAGTTTCTAATGCAGGTGACCTTTGTATCACTCTTTGAGAAATAGAAACTAAACATTAAACTCAAAATTCTGTGTACCAAATAGCAAGGGGAAATTCTGACTTAAAACATAGCCTAACTTTCTAAACACTGAATTAGCATAAGCATGCAACACAGCATAGTTAAATATCACTTGCTTACTAGAAGTTGAAACAAAATTGTAGAAAGGGAAGAATAAACCTTTTACTTTCTTTCCTATAAATCTTTGATATTGAGCTCTGCCCAGGAATTCAATTCACAGATACAAAGCCATTAAGGAAAAACACTAATGCAAATATTCCCGCTATGTTTTGAACCAAGACTCTCTGAAGGTGCAAGTGTGGATAGTGATAGTGTCACAAGCCAGAAACTCAAAAAAGAAGAGATCCAGGTGTTTAAGAAAATTGGCATCTCCTATGTGACATCATCATCCTATACCTTTTTCATAGATGTCTCTCCCAACGAAATTGCCTTAGGAAAGAATAAAGCAATAAGAATAAATGGACTAAGCCAGATTTAATGTATATTAGAATTATCTATGGATGATTTTACGTGAATTATGTCACGGTAAAGTTATTGAAGGAAAGCAAAACACAGAGAGAGGACCAAGATATTTGGAGCAATGTACAGATTTTAGCACAAGATAGTATGAACTGATTAAGGAGCAAGAAACAGTAGATAACTTTACAAGAGCATGCTCCCTTGTCAGTATCCATAGAAATATTGGGGAAGATATTGGGCCTCCCACAATCTGAGGTGAAAGATTTTTAAATAATGAAAGATGGAGACAGGCATGGTGGCATATCCCTGTAATCCCAGAGAAGCTAAGACAGGAGGATTGGAGGTTTGAGCACAGCCTCAGCAACATAGTGGGACTCTCAACACCCTAGTGAGACCCTGTTTCCAAACCAAAAATAAATAAATAAATAAAAAGGGCTAGAGGTGTAGCTCAGAGGTAGAATGCCTCTGGGTTCAAATCTCAGTACAAAAAAAAAAAAAGAAGAAGAAGAAGGAAGATTATAGAATGTTAAAAGTTTTGAAGATACAGCAGTTTTGCTTAAATGAACATCCAAAGTTAACTTAAATTTTGTAATAACCACAACTTTGCTTAGAATGCAAACATATTGTGGCTCATGACTTCCTAGAGGAGAAAGCAGCCATATAATAAGGATAACAATTGAGCTAAATTAATATCAACTACATCAAGAACTAAAAAATAATTAAGTTCTGGATTTTACTTTAGATATCTTTACCTAAATATGTTGACAGAATATGACCTGAACAGGACTGCAAGTGATTTAGTACTAAAATAGTTTTTAGTTCTAAATTTTTCTCAAGTTTGAAGAAAAAATATCACAGGAATAATAACATGAGTACATACTATGAAATAATGGAGAAAAATCAGCAAGCTTACATCCTCTACAGGACTATATGGAGAATGAAAAGTAAATGAATGAAAGATAATAAGCTTTAAATATCTAATTTTTTATCTCTTGAAAGTTCTACCCTATCATTTTCAGATTAGAATACAAATAAATTTAGGACATATATGACTAAAAATGGATGAGCTATTCATAAATCATTCTTTCAAAATGGAAAAAAAGAAGCCACATAAATTCTATATGTTTGAACACAGCAGTAGATAATTTTACAAATTCTATATACTTAAACAAAGTAGAGATTATTTCTGTTTGAGAAACAGATTTTTAATAATTATGAAACAGCCGGGCGTGGTGGCGCATGCTTGTAATCCCAGCACTCGGAGGCTAAGACCGGAGGATCTGGGTTCGAGGTCAGCCTCAGCTACCTAGTGAGGCACTCCACAACTTAGTGAGACCCGGTTTCAAAATAAAGAATAAAAAATAGGGCTGGGGGTATAGCTCAGAGGTAGAATGCCCCTGAGTTCAATCCCTAGTACCGCAAATAATAATAATAATAATAATAATAATAATAATAATAATAATGAACAGTATACATCTATTTTTAGGTAAAAGTCTTAGGCAAGCTCTCCCCTCACCCTTTGACTAAAGGTCAGAGGGGCACCCAGTAACTAAACCATAATGTAAAACAGAATTATAATTGATATTATCTGCTTCTGTAATCTGCTTTGCTGTGCATGGTATGAGGAAGTTATCTTGGACACAAGATAGCATCTAAGTAAGATATGTTGTTTGTCCTAAATGAACACCTAGCACTTGTATGTAATGATTTTATAATCATAAAAACCTGGCCTTTCCATACCCCCAACTTTGTAACTAAGGGGTATAAAACTGGCCTATACCAACATTTCAGGTGACAGCATTTGCACAATGGAGTCTGGAGTGTAACTGTGGCTCACCTTGCAACAATTGAACCCTTGCCTTAGTGTTATTTATGTCTGCTGGGCCCTTATTATCTTCAGATAGAAAAAGCAGGGTTTCTTGTTCATGTCTCTCTCCTTTCTTTCATTGCTTCTAATACAACTGTGACCAGGGTCCTCAGCTAGAGGCTTGACTCTGGGGTCTCAACAGACCAGGTCAGGTCTGTCCACCTGTTGCTTTAAGAGCCCCATTAATAGAAAGACTGATAGATGCCAATGATGTGAAAGTAAGAAAGCAATTTATTTTGGTTTTGTCAGATGAAGAAGACAGCAAGTCCAGAAAGTTGTCTTCCCTGTACTGACAACAGCTTCCCCTAGGAAGAACAAAAGGAAGAGCCAAGATGTATGTATATGCAAAGCAATTTCAGCCTGGCCTGCAAACCCAGAGAAATGAATACGCATAACAAGTTCAACTGATCTGGTTTTGTAGAATCCACCAGGCACCAGGGCTTGGGGGTAGTTTCCATTCCCAGCATGAGATGAATGCCTGCCGGAAACTGGGATGGAGAAATGACAAACTAGAGACAGTCAAGACAAGGACCGGCTCTTCCTTTATATACCCCAGTTTTAAAGGAAGTCTTCTTACAGTTCCCCCTTGTCTTTGCTCATTCCTCAATCCTGAGGGATTTGGGGCATAGATCTGGTTAGAGGAATGTACCCCTCAAAGGCATTCTTTCTTTCTTTTTTGTGATACTGGGGATTGAACCCAGGGGCATTCTACCTCCGAGCTGTTGGGGTGAGTCCTCAGCTCAGGAACTCAGGATCTGCAGGGTCCTTGGCTAACGTGACTGAAAAGAATTTCAGTACGCGCCAGTCAGAGACATGGACAGAGGTTTATTTGGGGAAAAGGAAAAAAAGGGAAGAAATACACATTCAAGAGAGAATGAGGACCATCTCAAGATGAGGAAGGGCATTTGTCTTCTTATAGGGGACTTTCGTGAGGGGTGGGCGAGAAGAGGTGAGTGAGGATGATCTCAGTCCAGTAGTCCCCTAGGCGGTTTATGGTGGTCCAGTAGTCCGGTCTGCTCTAGGGTGGATGATCTCAGTCCAGTAGTCTGGAGGCGCTTCCTGGTGGTCTGGTCAACTTTAGGGTCCTTAGGTTGATTGGAGTCCTCATTAGCTGATTGACAGATAAGCTGGAAACTGTCCTAAGTTATCATTATCAATGCACAGAACAATTATATAGATTTCCCAGGAATTTGGGAGTGTCAGGTCTGGGAAAGAGAACCGGTTTGTGGAGTAGAGGCTGAAGTGCTTCAGTCCCAGGTTTTTTATATTAAAGTGATATTTTTACTTTTTCTTCCCATTTGTCTCCTTTCTACCTACTTATTTCTTCTATCCTACATCACGAGCTACACCCCCAGTCCTATTTTTTATTCTTTATTTTGAAACAGGGTCTCACTAAGTTGTGGAGGGCCTCACTAGATAGCTGAGGCTGGCTGCAAACCGAGATCCTCCAGTCTCAGCCTCCCAAATGCTTGGATTAGAAGCATGCGCCACCACACCCGGCGGCATTCTTTATTTCTATTACAGTGTTATAGGAAATCTAGCTCTTTAAATAATGGTGGAAAGAAGCCATTATTTAAAAGAAGCCAGATACTTGAGCCTCATAGAAATGCTACTGAGAGAAGGGTCACTTCCTGTAAAGGGTCCAGAGGAATTCCTAGTGTGGAAGAGAGGAGAAACAACTCGGGATCAGCAGGGTCCTTGGCTTACAGGATGGAAAATAATTTCAGCATGCCCCAGAGATTCAGACAGAGACTAATTCAGGCAAGCAGGAAATATGCATTCAAGGGACAATGTGGACCCTCACCAGAGTGAGAGATATATTTGGGGGGTTCATGGTTCTTCTTTTCGAGGAGACTTGGTGAAGTGTGGGTAGGGTAAAGTATGTGTAGATGACTCAGTTTGGTGATCACAAACTGGCTTGTGGGACTCTGATTGTCATGGGAATCATGATAATTCCATGGAGGGTCCTGAGGAATTCCCAGGTTTGGGGAAGGGAAATTCACCTAAGACCATTGGGTCCTTGGCTTCCTTAGCAGAAAAGAATTTCAGAATATGCCAGCCAGAGGCAAATATATGGGTTTATTTAGGAAAGTGGGGGATACATTTTTAAGGGAGAAATCAGGCCACCTTGAGGGTGAGACAGGCTCTTTGGGGGTGGGTAGGGGCTTATGGAGGGGATGGAGGGCCCAGTCCTGTTTTTTAGAATCCCCAGGTTTCACCATTTGATTGGTGGGTGCTGGGTGATGCCTGAGCTTGACCCTAGGTCAGACATTTGGGGGATCCTTTCAGATATTTTGGAGATCCTTTGTTTACTATCTCAGGAATTTCAGGTAGGAAGATAGGCCATTATGATTTAAAAATGTAAGCCTACTGAGGATCTTTGGCTATGTAAGGACAGACCTGGTAAGGCTATTATGATTTTAAGTGTGAACTATTAAGGACTTTAGCCTGAGGAACAGCCATAGAGTGAAGATAAGTATTATGACATTTTTAGATTCTTAAAGCTATAGTTTCCCTTTCCTTCCCAGTTTGTCTCCTTTCTACCTAATATTTTATTTCTCCTGTCCTACCTTATGATGATTTACTGGTTTAGTGGATGCTTAGGCTAATACTGGTCTCCATCATCTAATCAATAGCTAAGCTGGAAAATCCCCTAAACATTAGGTTTTTCAATATAGTGTATCAGTCTTGTTAACACCATACAGGGTAATTATAGGTTATTCAGCAGTGTGGGGGAGGGGCTTTAATATTTATATATTTTCTAGGAATTTAGGAGAAACAGATCTGGGAAGAATAAAGATATGAGGAACTTTAGCAGCAGGCTTTTATATTAGAGTTATATTTTACTTCTCCTTTCCGTTTCCTTTCTACCTATTTTTTTTTTCTAGCCTACCTCAGAAGTACCATTATAAACTGTGAAGCAGAATACAATAGTGAGCTAAAGTCAGAAGATATTCAACTAACTAAATCATAGAGGGAGTCCTTTCCTCTCTTAAATGGCTCCAGGTGCATGGACTTTTGTACTGTCTTGTTCGTGGCCCTTGTCCAAGCTGTGAGCCCCACTTAGTAGAAGGGCTTTTAATTTTAGTGTCAGATTATCATACTTAAGAATTCTTTTCTGTCACACCTGTAATCCCAGTACTTGGAAGGCTGAGACAGGATGATCACAGGTTCAAAGCCAACCTTAGCAACTTAGTGAGGCCCTCAGCAACCTAGCAAGACCCTGTTTCAAAATAAAGAATAAAATAAGGCTAGGATGTAGCTCAGAAGGATGTGGATATCATTAGGTATTTTTGATCAAAGGATTAGCTTAACTTAAACTTCATTTTGTAAAACTGCCATTTTGTAACCTTGGATAATCTTTTCACCATTTTGCAAAAATTGCAAATGCCAACCCCTTCCCCAGGATCCCATTCTAAACAAACTAGGCAATCACATGAGACTGTGAAACCACACTACAACCAACAGGAATATGATGCAGGGATTTATATTAGGAATAAAAGATTCAAGCAGATTCCTCACCAATTGAAGGGGGCTCCACTATGATAGGCTGGAAAAACTGGTAAAAGATTACTAGGCCCAAGTTTCAGTTTCCCCAGGCAAAACTGCCCCTTCTCAGAAATCCCCCTAGACCAATATAGCCAATCAGAGAAAAGTCTCCAGGCTTGCCAGATCTCTCTGTCCAATCACCAAACGACCAGACCCTAGATACCGCCCTATCGGGCCAAGCCAATCCCAATAAACCCTATATCGCTTCCTAAGCCCACCTCAATGAGTCAGCCAAACCTTATGGTCCCCGTAGTCTTTCTCTCAGCTCTAGCAACAAGATTCTACCAATCCCAGTGTAACTCTTGTTGCTCTTTCCCGCATGTGCGTGAAAAATTCCTGCCTGTGTAACCTAACACTATAAAAGGCTGAACAAAGCCAGAGTCGGGGTCCTTGTCAAGACTCCACTGCATTGGATGAGACTCGGACCTTAGCTTGAGCTAGCAATAAACTTCCTACATGCTTTAGCATTATCTTGTGTGGAGTGACGACTCTTTGGGGACTCTTTGGGTGGGTTCCAGGATGCGAGCATAACACAAGGATGCTGCATACCTGGCTCCATAATGTAACAGTACCCTTTTTTGCAAAAAATGTAAGATCATCTTACCAAGCAATTTTCAAACACGTTTCTTTTCTTATGATGCCATGAAAATTTATTTCTAACAAGAATAAAATGCCCCTGGGTTCAATCCCCAGTACTATTAAAAAAAAAAAAATCTTTCTTACCTTTCTATACTACTGGCCTTGCTTAATTTTAAATAGGGCTCCCCCAAGAGACTCCATTTTTTGAAAACTTTTCTTCTGTATCTCTGATTTTTTTTTTCTTTCTGAAGAAGTTACTAATTAACCAGCCTGTGGTTTTGTTTTTATTGTCCATCAGATGGACCTGTCTGTTGCTCTACTCTGATCCCACATCAGAGGGGAAGTGATACATGAGTGAGAATCTATGTTAAACCTTTCAGCCAAAATCAAGCAACAAAGAGGCTTAGAAGAAGCAGTTTTCTGGCTAAGCATACCTGAAATTAATTTTTAAGTTTAATCATATTTGTTTTGTAGTCCATGTCTAGCATATCAAAATATTGGGCTAGATTATTTTATTAGGAATTGTACTTCTGCGGAATTTTTACAAACAACAGTTGCAATGTTTTTAAGGAAAATACAAAGCAAAATCAAGAAGAGAAAAGTAAATTCAGTTTGTATAGTAATTTTTAAGCAAGAAACAATTTTACTCATATCAACTTGTATCAATATTAATAAAGGAAAACAACTTGCCTAAAAAATAAGTTTAACTTTATCAGAAAACTGCATCTAACAGTACTGTTGAAGTCTTTTCCATACAACTGAATGCAACTACTTTAGAGAAAAATTAAAATTATGGGTAACAAAAGATTTACAGTAGCCATGATCAGAGTTTTTACTAGAATTTAGCAACTGACAAGATAATATGTTTATTTTTATAGCACGTTAAGATAACAATCAACTGGCAGCATTATACAAGGACCCAGATACATATAAATCTTATAAAATCTTTAGAATATTTACACCAATAACATATGCCACATATCTTGGTAAAATAACAGTAGTTCATGTAACCAGAGTTATCAGTCAGATTAACAAGAACTATAGAATAATCATTTAAAATATTTTAAAATAGATCCATAAATAAGGCTCTGTTAACTAAGGCTCTGTTAAGCCTTGGTTTTTGAAGTAAACAAAAACCATAGAACACAAAATATTTTTCTTTTTTTTTTTTTTTTTGCGGTTCTAGGGATTGAACTCAGGGGCATTCTACCTCCAGCCTAACCCCCAGCCCTATTGTTTATTCTTTATTTTGAAACAGGGTCTCACTAAGTTGCAGAGTGCCTCACTAGGTAGCTGAGGCTGGCCGAGAACCCAGAGCCACCTGTCTCAGCCTCCCGAATGCTGGTATTACAAGCGTGCGCCACCACACCCAGCTAAAATATTTCAATTTTTAAGCTAATTCTTTATAAATTTTACTAAAAACAAATCAATATTTTAAGAAAACTTCATGCTTTAAACATCAACGCATTGACGTCTAAGTTTTTAGAAAACATTTTAAGTAACAACTTCAACTAGAGCAACTTAAGCACATTCAAATTTAGATTTTAAATACTATTTATAAAATTTCTGAAATATACAAATTATTATTTTTATATAGTAAATACTTTATGTTTTATAAATTTCCCATCAAAAGAGTTTAATTTTTGTATTTTGTATATAAAGGATTATACATATTAATTAGAATTTTAAGTCTGAGTAACCTTTGTAAAGACCTAGGAAGAAAGCAATCTTAAACTATTTTTCCAAATAAGAAAAATTTATGAAAACAAATTTAATAGACCCAAATATCTTGGCATTTTATAGACACTGAGAAGCCAAAAGAACTTGAATTTATATTTAGCAATTGATGTTTTAGTATTTTTAGCTTGCTTACAAATGACTCAGATGTTTTATCTCTATTATATATACATTTATAAACATTTATCCCACTTATGTTTACCTAATTAATGTATTGTTAAGGTTATTCCTAAACTACTTGCAAAAACCAAAATATCAGATAAGGATAGTCAACATTGTAAGTTATTTATTAGTTAAAGAAAAACCCTAGAAATTGCTGTGTTTGAGACATAGAAAGTCATGGACACTGCTTTCTTTTTGTTGTTATTGTTTTTTGACCATACTGGGGATTAAAACCAGGGGCATTCTACCTCCAAGCTATACCCCCAGCCTATTTTATTCTTTATTTTGAAACAAAGTATCACTAGATTTTAGAGAGCCTCACAAATTTCGGAGACTGGCCTTGAACCTGTGATCCTCCTGTCTCAGCCTTCTAACTACTGGATTACAAGCCTGCACCACCACACAGGGCTAACATTGCATTTTAAACATCTAACAGATAAATATAATTCTGACTGACCAACAATCCAGGCAAAAACTTATGCTAATAATTGTGAGAGCCACCATAAGACATGTACTCAATAGTAGCACACAGAAACATTTACTACAGAGCCAGGCATGGTGGCGCATGCTTGTAATTCTAGTACTTGGGAGGCTGAGACCAGAGGATCCGGGTTCAGCCTCCAGCATCAGCTACTTAGTGAGGCGCTCTTCAACTTAGTGAGACCCTGTTTCAATCCCCAGTACTGAAAAAAAAAAAAAAAAAACCCAAATACTACATAAAGCAACATGACAGAGCCTTTATGCTAACATTTTAGTCACGAGCCAGAATAATATGGTAGTATAAATTTATAAACTGAGAAGACTAATATTTAAGATTGTAAGTCTCATGTAAGCCTTAAGTCAATTTTTCTTCCTTTTTAAATTTTAAATAAATCTAATAATCAATTTGTAGATGTTTGTATTTCAGCTAGGACTGTGTAAAATAACAAACCACTAAGAAACCTTGAATAACAATATGAATACAAATAGCAACACAGCAAAAGAAATAAAATAGATAAAGTTGAAAGCCTTTACATAGTAACCCTATAATTGTAGGTTAAAAACTATCTAATAGGTGTTTACAAGAAGTGCTTTAAATTAGGCATACCAATCAAGCATATATATATCAACTTAGGCACACCGAATCCGAAAGTGAATTATTAGAAAAGGCCATGGATGTTACGATGAGTTAAAAAACAAAAATTTCAGGAAGAGAAATTCCTGCCAAAACAAAGAGGGAGCAGGTATTTTTAGACAGTTTATCTTAATGGGTGGGTTTTAGATAAATTTCGCCCAATGCATCTTTAGGACTCATTTCGTAAGAGGTTCATCTAGTGGCTAGAGCAAGAATCAGTAGAATAAATTTTCAATGACTATTGTTATTGTTATAGCCATCAAATCCTTTAGACTCTATTAAGTCAAATATAATCAATACAGGCTAATAACCAAACTAATAGACAAAAGACCTCAAAGAACAATTACATTAAACTAGAGTGCACTTTTAGATACATAGGCCATGCTGATCCTGTCTTGCAATAATATATCATTCATTATTTTTCTTTTTTGGGTATAGATTTATAAATCCACCAGTCATCTAAAATTCTTTATAGAGGGCTCCAAGAAAGAATTTATGCTTCCCATTATGTAAATCACAACATAGATCTCCTAAGCAGCCTGGCTTCTCTGTGTACCCTGCATCCGCTCCCTGCAAGGTAGCACCACAACGTTATGAGTTCAAACTGTCCTGTCAAACAAACAATAAAGTCTAAATTGGTTCAAAAATATGGCAAGAAAGCTCAGATGAGCAAGAAGGCCCAATGAGTGCTGTCAGGAAGAATCTAGCAGTGGTCAAACTTTAGGACCTATGGATTCTTAAAAAAAAAAAAAAAAAAAAAATTGTTTCTCTGCTTCATAAAAAAGGAGGAAGAGCATTCAACACTGGCCCAAGATGGAAAGAAAATAGAATCCCTGAAGCAAAATCAATTTTGGCAGCTCTATGGGACTTTATCTATTCCTCTCATCTCTGGCTAGTTAGCCATAGGCCACTGCTATTCTGGAAACCCTACCCTACACCCAATATCCAGTGTTAAAACTGCAGAAAAGCAAAAATATCTTCAAAAGGCCTCCTGGCTGGCTCACCAATTCTGTTCCTGTAGTCCTGGCCCTAGAGGCCTGACTCTAGGGATCTTAACATCCTGGGTCTGGCTAAACAAAAGCTTAAAAAGTCTGAGAGAGAGAGAGAGAGAGAGAGAGAGAGAGAGAGAGAGAGAGAGAGAGAGAGAGAGAAAGAGAGATTGATTACTTGCTTTGCTAAGTAATACTTGAACAGGTGTCTTTTATTATGATGCCATGGAAATTTATTTTGAACAGTATTTGCCATATTCTGAACTTTCCCTAAGATTTTATTGGGCATTAGATTAACAGAATATTCCCCCAATCCATTAAAATTTCATAATTTTTATTTTATTCATATATCTTAAACTTTTCTATTATTCCTAATAATTTGAGGATTAGAAAACAAAAGGCACATTGAAAGATAGCTTGAAAGAACCTTATCCCTGCCATGCACTCCTACCCACCCCATCATGGGGTCTCCTACAGAAAGGATTGTAAAGACCCAAAGTCACTTTTTCTCTCAAGATGGCACATATCCTTCCTTGAATATGTATCCTCCATTTTCCCTAAATAAACCTCTGTATTTGTCTCTGACTGGTGCATGCTAAAATTATTTTCTGCCACAGAAGCCAAGGACATCAATACTGAGTTCCCAAGGTGAGGAATGTACCCATTTCCCCCAAACAAGATGATGTTCCAGTGTTGCAGGGCCCTTAGAAAAGTCCAGTCTTCCCCTAAATCCTATTTCATCTTAGAGTTTGAGATCCAAAATATTGGCTGCTCTTTTTGAACACTTTTATCCTCACTTGGTATCTTAAGTCTCAGCTATTGAACACTCAGAACTGTAGTTTCACTAATCCTTTAAGCTACATTTTTGGTGACAGCTTTCATCTCAAAACACTGTTTGGGGGTTGTACTTCTATTGGACATTAACAGACAACAATTATGCCATTTTATATGAAAAACACAAAACAGAATTATAAGGAACAAAACTAATTTCATTTATATATTCACATAAATAAGATACTTAGGAAACACAAATATATATAACTTATAAAGAAGCCAATAATAATTAACATTACAGTTTCATAGGTGTTAACATATAGGTTAACTTTTACTACTAAAGAGAAATTTAGAATCCATGGCTCAATAAGATAAATATAATTACAGTTCTATGTAGGTTAGTAGCATTGACAAAAATCAAAGAAGAGCTCTGGACATTTTATAAGTTTAGGGAAAATTATTAATAAACACCAATAGACTTACTACCTGATAAACAATTGAATTACTGGTATGCAATATTAAAATATTCAGTCAAATGTTTAGAAACAACACACATTGTATAAGAGATCATTTATTGTTTACCTTGCATGTACAAAAAACTCATATACCTAACTTCATAATCTTTTATGAAACATTTAGATAAACTTCAGAAGCACAGCATATTTAGCCCTCAGCTGTATACACATCTATTGTCACAGATATATAGGGTGATATATATGGCACATATTCTTCCTTGAATATATTCATTTATCTTTGTTAGGTAGCTATCTATACATTAGCAAATGGGATCAGCTGAGACAAACTGGAAGACCTTTGCTCATTTAGAACCCCTCCCCTGTGGAAAGGGGGGGTACAGAGAAACAACACAGGGTCCCTAACCTGTGACATGAAAAGAGCAATCAGTCACCCAAATGTAATGTGTATAAAGGTGTACAAATGGACTATAAGACTCAACACTTTGAACACTCCATGCTACTTTCCTTTCCCAGAAAGGGACTGCTCCAGAGCCCGCCTCTGGAGAGTAATCTCAGTGCCCCAGACCACCTTTCTATTCCTGGAAATGGCCCATCTCAGATGCTTTTTCCTCTGGAGTGAGACCTTTTCCTCTCTCTTTATGGTCTTTTTCGTATGGTGTCTTCACCAACTTCACTTCAGCCAACATGTTGCTTCTGGCTTTTCTGCCAAAGCTTAGGGTGATAGTGCTAAGTCTACCATGCTAGAATTTTCTTTTCCTAATTTCCAAGACTGTAGTGTAAGGTCACTGGAGTGAGACCTTTTCCTCTCTCTTTATGATCTTTTTTGTATGGTGTCTTCATTCCTCTAGGTTGACCTCCTGTATTCCACACTTGTGTTTTCTGTTTTAATGTTTACCAAGCAAATAAGCAAGGACTGAAGTGGTACCACATAACTTTAGGATCTTCCATCTGTAACATCTTGAGCTATAAAGTGATCTTTAACAGGCTGTAAATTACACAAGAGAACATCTTGATAAAACATAAAACCTTTCCTCTTAGATTACTTCTTCATAAACATCACTAAGAACAGAAGACCTTATTGTTTTAAATGTGAAGAATATAGAAAATTATCTTAATAAAACCACCAGATACTTGCTCTCTAGGCTAGTTTTTGTAAATTTTTACCAAGAGCAGATTAATGCCTTAAGAAAACATAATTGCTTTAAACATAGAATCAATGTATTACATGTGACTTTAAAAATAACTATTTTTATCTCTTGCAAATCATTTGCAACTGCCTTTAGCTCTACTCATACCAATAAATATCTCCTTTTATCAATTGGGTTTTCTTACATTTAAAATGATCCTTATAGATGTGTTTTAACTTAGACAAAATACTCCTTTTCAGTAAGTATGCTTAGTTAATATCCAAAAGAAAATAATCTTAAATTGTTCCTTACATACATAAAAACACATTTAATAAAACAAATATATTGTCTTTTGCTGATGGTAAGAGATGAATAGGACAGGAAAAGAGACAGAATAGAGAAAGCCCAGCTATGGCCAAAGGCTGGTGACCTTACACTACAGCCTTGGAAATCGGGAAAAGAAAATTCTAGCATGGTAGACTTAGCACTATCATCCTAAGCTTTGGCAGAAAACCCAGAAGCAACATGTGAGCCCATGGCTGCACCCATGGCCATAGGGAAGAAATTTGAGTGCCTTACTTTGAAAAGTCACAGGCCCTTGCTACCATGGTTAACAACTGGCCTCAGATCCTTTTTTATGCAAAAATCTTTAACTGCCCTAATTGCAATCCTTTCTTTGTTTCTAATAAAAAATATTAAACCTTTCTTCATCCATCTATCTGGGCCCCAGCTTTACACATGCCTTTCTGGTCAAACTGCATATCTATAAAGTCTTCTCTGCTTTACTTTCTGCTCTTGAAATTCAGTGTACAATTCACTGAACGTGGGTGTCGATATCCATAAGGCAGTTTGGATACTTTTCTGTTTTGGGATTTCCTCCATCAGTTTAATCAGTCTATCATTGGTCTCACACAAAGTTTCAGGATATGAGCAAAAGGCCAATAAGTTGTTTGTAAAGTGTAACACATGTGGCCTCTATTCCACTTTCCTATGGAGTCCTCCTTGCCCTCTAAAATATCCTGAGCAGTCTTTACCATCTGCTTTTCGAGCCACATTCTGGCCTTTCCAATTTCCTCTCACAAAACAGTTCCAAAGATTTACAATCCACACGGTCCAACTTAGATATAGCTGTCACCCCACTCTCCTGGCCCCATTTAATCAGATAACCCTTATAAGCCAAGGTATCAAATAAGCATATTAAACCCTTTAAGTCATTATTTTCATACAGATTCTAAAAATGGATACTACACGTTCAACATTACACTGAAGCAAACATAAGAGTAATCTTAAAAATTAACACACTACAGTTTCCGGGTAACTGTGTGTTACTGATTTCTCCTCGGTCCTTGCCTCTCTGAATGGAAAAAATTCACATGAAAAGCATAAATGGGGAAATGGAAGAGGTTTATTTGGTGAAGTGAAGGCCTTTACAGTGTAAAGAAGGTCATGATAAATAGAAAGGGGAAGGGTGCTACATTCCAGAGAAACATGTCTGAAACAGACCACTTTGCAGAGTGGAAAGAGGCATGAGGGTTCCCACTTGGTGAGCCTTGTATTCCCTCTGGACATCTCCATCCTCATGAATATTCTATATGGGATGGCCAGGTGTCCTTTTCAAGTCACATCTGAGAGAACCTGCATTGTCTCTGCCCTCCGAACAATGAGGGTGTCTAAAGTAAGGACCTGCAGGTGGTTTAACCTTCTGAAATACCTGCAGTTTTCTAACTGCAGCTATTTTCATTTAAAAGGATCTGGTTAACCTCTCAGATGTTTCAAGTTCAATCCCAGTCTATCTTATCCTTATCCTCTTTAGTAGTGTCTAACAATCTGACACTACTGCTTTGCACTTAATCTAGAATAGAATCCATTTCTACACTTAAAGTACAACCTTATTATATATTAACTACATCATTAGCATTCACTTCTCAGAGCATTTTCTGACTTACAGAAGAAATCAATGTTTTTATTCTATAGCAAAATTATGTGGCTAATTGATGCACATAACTTTCATAAGCATACAGTTCTAAAAATTTATGTGAATACTTGTAAGTGCCTTTTGTTTTTCCTATTTGCATTATGCTCAGTCTACTGAAACATTTTCATTAGTCCTTATTGCATCAGGTCTTTTTGTAAAATAGTCTAACATCATAATATCTTCCTTACTTAATCCTCAATGGCTTGTGTTCCATGGAACACCCTAGGACTCATGGTAAGAATCTGTAGTTAATTTATGGATATTCCAACCCTCAGAACAAACACCTTAAATGAATGTACTCTTAATGTCTGCTTATTTCAAATATCTTTTTCATCAATTTTCTGGAAACAAAAATTCCAAACCTGGGCTTTTTCTTTAAATGGACTGTAATCCTTGCTATTAAGACAACCATATTACTGAATTTCAAATTATAATTTTTAATCATTCTCATCTGCCCTGTTCTAAGGAAGTATGGAACTGCTTACCAGTTCCATAGCAAAAAATAGTTCAAACATGACATTTCCAAAAGTTCCAAAAATCAAAACTTTGATTTCTTCTTCAAAAATTATTTCCCCATCCATTCTTCTAGTTGCTTTCTCCTATATTCTGGGAATCACCCTTGACTCTCTCTTATTCATAGCCCATGTACAATTCATTAATAATTGCTGATGTCTATAATTGGAAAGTATGTGCTGAGTCTTCACCATGTCGACTGTTGGATAAGATTCTGTTGCAATCTACCTCAACTGATCTTCCTTTTCTTGCCCTTGTCCTCCCACCACCTAGACAGCACAGAGCAGTGAGAGGAGGTATTTAACATCACAAATCAGATCATGTCACTCAAAACTTTCCAAGATTTTGCCTATCCCACTCAAACTAAAAGCAAAGGAATTTTCCATGGTATGTAAAACACTGCATAAGCTGCTCCCATGCATCTCTCTTACCTTTTCTGTATCCCTGTCTCTATTACCCCATTCAGCTCATCCAAATTAGAGCCACTGTTATCCTTAAGCATGACAAACAGACTTTTGCCATCAGCCTTTGTATACATTATTTCTTCTTTGTGGAACAGTTTTCTTTCAGATAACTACAAAATTCTCTTTGTAACTGATTTAAGTCTCTGTTCACAGATGTCCTTATCAGAGGATGCTTTTTAAATCCTTTTTAGCATAGGTATTCAACTCTCTTCACCCAGAATATTGCCCACTTGATTCTATTTTCTTACTCTGCCTTGTTTATCTGCCTGGTTTTCTATTCTATTTTGATTATTTTTTTTTAGTGCAAGTTTTGGCCACTAGAATATAAGCTCTGTGAAATTCAAAGTTTTCTTTACTCTTGTCAGTACCAACCATTGATCCAGGCAAGTGATGCCTCTTTATTCCTTGTACTTTATCAGGCTCTGAATATGTAAACATATGTAACATAATTTATTTAAAATCAGATGGTCAACTGTTGGAAGAAAGTTCTGCATGATCTCATGCACTGATGCATGTTTTGAAGAGGCTGTGATGGCTTTTGTTCTAGTAATCTTTTCAAAGGTGACTTTATAGTAAGCAGTAGTCAAAGATAGAGATAGTAATTCCCTCTATACCTTTGTACAAATAATTCTCAGATTTGATAGCATCTCCCCTATTACAATGGGAGTTTCCTATAGTTGTGGTTCAGTTGTGACCAACAGAATTATCTTCTCACCATCTTCATGGTTTGAGTGAATATCAAAGCTGCTGCTGTGTTCTGAATATTTATGGTTCCTCCAAATTTATATGCTAAAAATCTCACCCCCAAGGTGATGGAATTAAAAGGTAGGGCCTTTTGGAGATGATTAAGTCATTTGATTCAGCCCTTCAGAAGTCATTAGACCATGAGTGGCTGAATTTAGTGTCCTTATCAAAAAGACCCAAGTGCAAGGACACAGTGAGAAGGCAGTAAATTGACTAGCATCTTCATCTTGGACTTCCTAGCTTCCAAAAAAAAGTGAGAATTTCTATTGTTTATAAGCTATCCAGTCCATGGCATTCTGTTACAGAAGCCTGGACTAAGAAAAAAGCTCATGCATCTTGCCATGTCATAAGAAAATAATAAATCCTTTGTCTCTGGTCCAGGAGAAATAAATCCTTTGTCTCTGGTCCAAAAGTCTCCTGTTTTCTCTAGGCACCTATATAACTGTGAAAGGCTAATTGATTTATTGCAAGGAAAGTAAAATCTCATATTCTTCAGAAATCTTGACATGCAGGATCCAGCACTCTGAACTGACATTGGACAATCCATAATCCTCAACAATTCAGGACCCAGAAAGATGCTTCTCCATATATCTTATCCTATGGCCTTGAGAAAAAGTAAAAAAGTGAGCTACATTAAAATGATGAGAAGGTGTGTGGGTTGAGGTACTCTCTATATCAGAGAGAAAGAGAGAGAGAGAGAGACTGTCTTGAAATGCAGGGAAAATTTGAGTGATGAAAATCAGTAGGTAGATATAGATCAAATTAATTAAATCATGAAATTCTTCCTCTCAGATAACGTGAATGTAATATATTTTTACATAAAATGACATATCATTTTACAGTTGTCCTGACTACTTATGCCACTTTGCCTTATAATTTAGAGTTGCAGAGATACTCAAGAATTAATGTGATGCTCTCAAATGTTGCACATGGTATTTGAGGAATATTTTATAATATTAAACCATTCATGTTACTTTTAAAATGGAATATATATAGTTCCAAATGTAACATCCAAGAAATATGATACCTATATATTACATTGGTTTTTATATCTACATGTTGCTTTACAAGGCAGTGAAAAATGTTATATAAATGACACCAGTAGTTTATGTGATAGAATTACATTTTTTGAAAATATTTTGTGATCAAAATAATTTATTTTATTCAACCCCATTTTGATGCTCAAAAACAGTATGTAAAACTCATGGTTCTTTCTAGGTTTTCTTAGTTGACTCTGCTCCAGTAGTCCAAATTGTTTCTAAATTAAATTAATTAAAAAATTATTAAATAACTCTAAATATTTAAAAGTCATATAATTTGGGGTTATCATCAATAGGATATTATTTCTGTGAAATCTTGATAATAATATAATTATTGATTTTGTTATAATAAAGGAAATAAGATGAATGTTATAGAGTAAATGTATAATAATTTATGACTAGGGATCCATAAATCAAACATCACTGGCTCAACCATATAACACCAAACCATAAATGATAATAATTAACATTCAATCATTTTTACACTTGGCTGATCTTTAGTCATATAAACCCATAATTTATTATGTTTCTAACTTTTATTATGAAAACATATTTATCAATGCAGTTTAACTTATAAATATTGAACATTTAGAAATTTGGAATATAGTCCTCCAATTTTACTCCTTTCTTGCTGTTTATCTAAGGACGTATTCCAACACATACCTTTCTTTCCCCTGCTCCGCAGGAGAAGGTAGATCTACAAATTCCACTCAAAGTCTGAAAATACTAAATTAATTTTATCACGCTGTGCTTCTTTTTTTTTTTTTTTTTTTTTTTTTTTTTTTTTTTTTTTTTTTTTTTTTTTTTTTTTTTTTTTTTTTTTTTTTTTTTTTTTTTTTTTTTTTTTTTTGCGGTACTGGGGATTGAACTCAGGGGCATTCTACCTCTGAGCTATACCCCCAGCCCTATTTTTTATTCTTTATTTTGAAACCGAGTCTCACTAAGTTGAGGAGTGCCTTACTAGGTAGCTGAGGCTGGCTGCAAACCCGGATCCTCTGGTCTCAGCCTCCCGAATGCTGAATGCTGAATGCTGGGATTACAAGCATGCGCCACCACCCCCGGCTCATGCTGTGCTTCTTAAAATCTGAAATTGTTTTCATTCTGGAAAAATTAAACCTGTACCTCATATTGGTTTGAGGTTTCGATTTTACAAATGTGCTTCAGGATCTTAATTTTGTGAAGCCTTCTGGGTTTAGCCTAAAATGGTATCTAAATTGAATTTCATTTCATAATCCAACTTGGTTTTCTCCTTGAAATTTTGCCTCAGTCCTTAAAACCATGACAGACAGAAACAAAAGAAACAGAATGCATGCATGCTAAATTTCTATTAAAAGTTCTGATGCCAATGCAAGTAAAGATATAAATTCAGCTGTAGAGAAGATTATGCTCTATGTTGTTAAAAACGTAGCTTTTAGTTACAAAGCTGAAAACAGTCCTTTGAAATGGCAGTTGTGAAATTGTGGCCCCAAGGAGTGAATCTATTCTCTGCTACATTAAAACAGAGACAGCTCTCTTAGTAGTTAGAATTTTATCTCTGCAGATTATATTCCTCTTGTAAAAAAAAAAAAATGTGTTTTTATAAATGACATATTTGGATTTTACTTTGAACATGATGCTTTTACTTGTGTAGTGTTATAAGCTTTTGTTTAAGTAGTTACTTAGATTATGAGAGAGACTTGCAAATGATAGAGTAGCTGTTAGGCCTGGCCTTCACTCGGCTTTGGTGGGACAGTGGATGAGACTGGATCATTGTGCTCTGGACCTGGAAGAGCAGCACCTTGATGGCCTGGACCACGGGCATTCTCCACACATTGTCTATGGTCCAACTCCATGGTCAGTCCCAGAACTCTCTTCTTTTGATGGTTGCTTCCAATTCTCTCCACTAGGAATGGGTATATAGTACTGTTTTTGGACAACAGAACATAAACAGAAATATGCCTGGTGAGTCTTCTACAAATGTGTTTGCTCTTCTAATAAAAGAGATGCAAGCCAGGTGTGGTGGCAAATACCTGTAATCCAGTACTTGGAAGGCTGAGAGAGGAGGATCACAGGTTCAAGGATAGACTCAGCAATGTAACAAGACTCTCAGCAACCTAGAGAGACCCTGTTTCAAATACAAAAAATAAAAATAAAAATAAAAAAAAGGGTTGAGAATGTGCCTCAGTTCAATTTCCAGCAACACACACACACACACACACACACATGAAGAGATGAAAGACCCAATACTAACATCTTCCTATCTTTTTATGATATAGGATCCATGAGTAGGTATGATATAGGATCTCAGACAGATATTAGCCATCCGGAGAAAGTAGCCTAAGTATCACGCAGCTGATGTGTTTGGCATTTTTGAGCCATTGACACATTAACAGCACCCTCCTACCTCTTGACACTGTATTATTCATGAGTAATAGGAAGTCCCCAGAGACTAATGAATATACTTCTGTCAAATATAACAGAAATTGTTTTACCTTGGACACACCTTAAAACATGAGTATTGAATTTTTTGGGGGGGCGTGGGGAGAGGAAGAATCAATTTCATCTCTGGATCTTGTAGCCCTTGAGTCTAGAGTCAAAGCACCAAATATATATGGTGCATTCTCAGTGGCAAAGGAGCTGGTCCCCAATGCACAGGAGTAGGTCAGAGACTAAAGAAATATCCTATAGGTGATAGAATAGGCCTTTAGTTTTGAGCATAACTCAATAGAGCAATGGAGAATTTTCCCAAGTGTCCTATTTCTCCTTCCTTACTTGTTATATCTGAATCTTTATTCAAATAATGTTGTATGTTGAGGACAGAGTCAGTTAGATATCCCTGCTTGATTTAGAATGACAAGAGAGAGTGCAGGTGCTTCCTCTCGGTCCATACCATTTATAGCAGTAATAGTGATTTCTACATGGTGACAATCTCACTGTTTTTAGAAGCAATATCCCATGGTCCTAAACCAAGTGTAGTGGCACACACAAGCTTGTAATCCCAGTACTTGGGAGATTGAGATATGAAGATCACAGGTTTGAGGCCAGTCTCAGCAATTAAGTGAGACCTCTCAACTCATCGAGACACTCAGCAACCGTGTGAGACTCTGTTTCTAAATAAAAAGAGCTGGGATTATAGCTAAGAGATAGAATGTCCCTGAGTTCAATCCCCCACAACAACAAAAAGTACATGGGCTTAAAACAAAGTTCTGGGAAGCATACTCTATAGGAATATATTCCTGACACAACATTCTGAGGAAATAACTGGAGAAACAACTGGAGATAGGTATTCAGAGATGTGCTCAGCATGGGAAAAGGACCCTAGAACCTCACCCATTGGATCTTCATAGAAGTATAACTTAACTGTATTGCAAGGCACTTTTCAGTGTATTTATTCTGAAGAAAAAATAAATAGCTTAATTGTAGAGTGTTCTTCCTCCAACATTTTTTCAAGTTTCTCTTATCCACTGGCCACTTGGTTCTTTCTTAGGGATAGTGTTAGTGATGAAGGTGGATTAGTGATTTTTACTTTATGAGTGGTGCTTTAATTTTTACCATGCATAAAGAATTCTAACTAACTCATAATATTGAAGACAATATCAGTGTATACAACTACCCAATTTTATTTAATTGCAACACTTTGTGGAATACAATTAATAATGTTCATGTTGTGCCTGGTTTGTGGATAGAAAATCGAATGAAATAAAAGAATTTTCACCAAATTAATTGCTTGTATCATTATCTTAAACAATGAATTAGCCAGTTCATATGCAGTTACTTATCATTTGCTTTGAGTAAATATTTTCCTCATTAAAGAAAATTAACAATGTAACACTGAATTTTGAAAACTATTACCAGGACCTTTTTTAACATGATGACCTTATATCTGTGTTGTGAAGTAAATCAAGCTTTGGCATTCCTGCTACATTTCCTTATTAATTTGCCAAGAAAGATATATGTCAACCACTCTTTTTTATTAAAAAAAAATAATGTTTTATCATCTCACTGATCTTCAACAGGCAACTCTTTGAAAAAGGGAGATTTTCTCAGAAGATAATGTAGTAAAATGCAATATTTCTAGTCAGCCAGGTGGGAGGCTGGGGAAAATTAGCATTTTATGTACTTTGATTATTATATATTTAGCTTCCTCATAACCATTTATTTATAATATTATTTTCCTAATGGATGTCAGACACTTTCACAAATCCATGGACTATTGAAATATGTTTCAGTGCCAATAATTATGACTAAAATTTTAATATTTTTAAATTTACTAAGCAATGGACTTAAAATATCTAACTTTCTTTATCTCACTTAATCCTCCACAAATAGATGCAAAAATGAAAAGTAAACAAAGTAAACACAAAAATACCATATGGTCCGGTATGAGATATCAGGATATTTCCTATTTTCTTCAACGTAGTTAAATGACATTTCCACAGGGGGTTAAATAACATTCCCAAATGGCAGAGCTAGAATTTGAAGTCAAATCAAACAAATATTGCTCAAGAGTCTTTCTGAAGCAGTAGTCATTTGGCCACCAAGGGACCAAATAATAGGCTTATTTTCATGGATAACATGTTTATAAATACTGTAATCAGTTATCAATTATGTTGCCAAAGCTCTATTTTCCTCTTCTATTGAAAGACGTAACTTAAATTGTAACTCTTAACACACTGTAAAATGCAGTATTCACAGTAAAATAAAACGCATTATTTCAGTATGTCAATTGATAGAATAATGTTTTACATTTAGCTACATCTTTTGACCTGAAATTTAATTGACCCTTCATCCCTATCTCTACAAATTATAAGTTTCATTTCCCATGATAATTCTGGAAGACAATTTGAAGGAAGCTTCTAGCAACAAGTGTCACTTTTTTTGTGTTTTCTTATATTTGCCCTTTACCCAGGGAATTTTACAGTTTTAAAATTAAAACAATTTTAATTTGGTAAGCATGATGTACTTACAAGATCACATCAAAGTCAATCACTAAACTGACCTTGAGAAGGAGGGAGAAGGAGGGAAGGGGGTGGAAATTGGGGAAGGGTTAATGAGAAATGTGTGCATGGATGTCTTTACCTATACTAGCTTGTACCCAACAAAGATATGTGATTAACCCTGTTGTACCCAAGAAATGTATAAAAATCCATGCTAAAAAACAAAACAAAACAGAACAAAAAAAAATTTGGTAATTTTTCTTAAATATATGCACGATTGATTTTTGATGATGTGAATCAATTATCAAAGAAGAGAAGCCTTTTGGGGGGTGATGGCTCACACCTGTAATCCCAGTACTTGGGAGGCTGAGACAGGAGGATCACAGGTTAAATGATCTCTAGCATTAGCAACTTAGCAAGGCCCTAAGAAACTTAGTGAAATCAAGTTTCGAAATAAGAAGTAAGATAGGGCTGGAGGGATAGCTCAGAGGTAGAATGCCCCTGGGTCCAAACTCTAGTATCAAAAAAAAAAAGAAAGAGAGAGAAACCTTAGTGCTTGGAGCTACTTTCTTTTTCTTTTTCATTAGAGTACAAACTACATTATTGTAAAGAAGCCTCTAAAAACTGCCTTTGCTGTCATAGATTGACTTGTTCAGCTTGCACTGTATTGACCAGCTGCTGAGACATGGTTCTTGGTTCTGTTTTCATTGTGAATGATGTTGTGCTTTTAATAACCATGAATGATTAGAGCCATTATGAATATTCCTCATTTTTCTGAGCATTCTCATTAAGTGGCAGGTTGTTAGTTCAAATTTCTATTTTCAAATCATTAATCCTCACTCCTAATTTAAAATACTTTTTTTTTTTTAAAAGAACACTTTGAAAGCAACCAGAGAGAATGTCATTTCAGTGGGTGGTTGTTGGTTATTAGCTGTTTGACATCAATTTTCTGTTCTGTGAAGCCTAATTTCCTTTGGAGAAATTTCTGCCAGGTGCCGGCCTTCCTGCTACAAGGCCTGACCATTGTGACCAGACTTCTCTCTTTCCTCTCTGTCCCGAGGAGCAGGCTCTCAGCTGAAGTTTGCAATCAGGCTGAGAAAGCAAAAGTCATTCTTAGGATTTGACACAAAACCATTAGCAGCTTCTGAAGGTATCCTCCATTTGCCCTCATGGCTTCTCTACAAATGTATCTCTAAGACTCTGAACATATTTTCCAACCTAATGAGTTCAATATCCACCTTTTCTTCTGTAAATCTCTTTCTCTTTCCTTTCTATTTCTATTTTGTCTGTGCTGCTAGTTACTGCTGAACTGTGCATTAAACAAGTCCTTTCCCTCCATTAATACGTATCATAATACAATTCATTATTCCTTTAACTTTCAAAATTTCTGCCTGATTCCTCTATCCATGATAATCTCTTGTATCTTTGATCTTCTACAGTATTTATATTTGTCACTCCCTCTTTGGGCACTAGGTTTCTGTTTTGTATTGAAGTAAGGTTATTTCTCAGTTATAGTTTCCATAAAGATAAAGGCCTCTACCCATACAAAATAACAGTTCATTTTTTTGTTTGTTTGTTTAAATATTGCTATGCACATATTGGTCATTTTGGGAATCTGTAGAGAGGAATTTTAATTACTTAACTTTTATAGTTTTATTCATTTTGGAAGTTTAAGACACTAACTTATTCTGGCACAGAACAAAGAGTGAAGTGCCAAAAAATATTTGAACCTTGTACATAAAACTTTAAATCAAAGTAGATTAGACTCAATTTCTTAACTTGGAAATATATAAGTACATAACTCATAAATATTACTCATCTTATGTGACAAGAAGTTTATGTCTTTAGACATAAAAGGAAAATCAGAACTAGTCTGTAAGTCTTTTGATCCAATTAACTGGACTATGGATTTATAGTTATATTATGTCATAACGATCACTAGTCATAGGGTCCAAAGTGCATTTGTTGAATATTTAGTCTGTGCAAGCCCCTTTGAAAAGTGCTGTAATAAGACATAATTACTCCTTAAAGAAGCTTACAGTGTATGAGAAAAATCATGTCAAAAAGATAAAATTTAAACGTAGGAAGTAGAATGAAAGAGATATACTTAGAATGCCAAGATAACCTGCATAAAAGTATATTGCAGGAATGTCAAGTGTTATATCTAAATAAATGATGATATTGGAAAGTCAGTAGCATAATAAATAGTACACAGAATTTAAAATTGCAATACCCAGACTTAAGTCCATCACCTACTGAGTAACCTCAGGAAAGCTATACAGTCTCTTGTATCTACTCAAATTACCATTCCAAGATACTTGTTATAGTTTGTAGAAAAATTACCTAAGCCTCCATTACTGTTTATCCCACTCTAATTGTGATTAGAAAAATTAAAGAAACCATATGACTGTGTATTGGGGAATTCTTCACTCATAAGATTGTCCTATTCATTTTTTCTTCCACAGCATACCCCTACACTAACCTTAAGAAAAGGGAATTGTGGTAATAGTGATGTGCTGGGTTCAGAGAGTATGTTTTAGCTTCAAGAGCAAAATGAAGAGCAGATTCCATATGAGTTTTCATGACATAGGCAGAGCAATATGTAGTTTCTGTTACGCCAAATCTGACCTATAGAAGCGGACTGCATAGATGAGTATCTCCCATTCACATTCTTCTAAGAGGATCCTGGCTCGAGTGAGAATGAGGTGAAGTGTGGCAGCATGTGGTATGGAGGACACTGATGTTGTAGCGTTCCACGCAACGGATGTCGCGTCCCACGCCACACGGGGTAGGGCAAAGCAGACCAGCCGCTTTGCCCGTCGGGGCCGAGCGAGAGGGAGAGTGTCGCGGCCGGGCCCACCACCCTGGGGAGTCGGGGAAGCCCCCCAAAAAACCAGCACCGGCCGGGAGTCCAGTCAGCGGTCAGGCAGCGCCGCAGGAACT
>PVLC010000374.1:0-57141 GCA_004027655.1 Graphiurus murinus
TTTGTGGTACTGGGGATTGAACTCAGGGGCATTCTACCTCTGAGCTATACCCCCAGCCCTATTTTTTATTCTTTTATTTTGAAACAGGGTCTCACTAAGTAGCTGAGGCTGGCCACAAACCCAGATCCTCTGGTCTCAGCCTCCCAAGTACTGGGATTACAAGCGTGCGCCACCATGCCCAGCTAGCAGCACTATTTCTAGTATTTTTGTAGCTTCTAGCGTGTTACTGCTTTGCACAGTAATCACAACCAGTGGTTAGGTGGAAGTCCCTCATTTGCACAGTTAAGCATGTAAGTTTTTTCAGCCCATGCACTGAGGTCCCCAGAATGTGGGGAACCACAGTCAGAGGTCAGAGAGGGCGTGGAGCGTGGTCTGTGGGCGTGGAGCTCTCCCTGTCCTCTTTGCTCTTGGCCTCGTGGAAAGAGTAAAAGCTTGGCATTGCTGTGATGCGGTGGGTGAGTTGTTTCTAAAGTTCTGTGTAAGCCGTCATGGGCTGTGCGAGCTTTTCTTACTAGGATACTGCTGTTTCTGTAATTACTTTTGGCCTTCCTCATGCAATATTCAGAACCTGCAAGTTACTGACACGCTATAATCAGATCTGAAAGCCCTCAGCAAGCACATGCTGCGTGGGTCCTGGAGTCCTTGTTCCTTGACAGTGGCACTGTCTCCTTTTTGCAGGTGAAGAGCGACTACATGCTAGAGATAGCTGATCAAGTGGACCAGGAAATTGCTTTGAAGTTGGGTTGTCTAGAAATACGGTAGGTGGGAACTAACAGAGCTCTTTGGAAAACTTTCCATCTATTTTCCTTATGAGATTGTCAGTAAAACCATCAATGAAGTGTGAGAAGATTCTGAATTATTTGTTTTTTATTTAGGTACCTCTCCCCAAGTTTATATCATTTAAGAATATACACATTCCTAGCCAGGCATGTTGGCGCAGGCCTATAATCCCAGTAGTTGGGAGGCTGAGACAGGAAAATTGCAGGTTCGCAGCCAGCCTCAGCAACTTAGTGATACCCTATTTAAAAAACAAAACAAAACAAAACTATACATATATACACACACACACACACACATATGTATATATATACACACACATATATGTACATATATACATATATGTGTGTGTATATACACATATGTATATATGTACATATATATGTGTGTATATATATACATATGTGTGTGTGTGTATATATATACATATGTGTGTGTGTGTATATATATACATATATATATAAAACATTCCTTGCATACACATCTCAAGTTCTCTCTTCCCTGCTTTTAGACGATCCTACTGGGAGATGCGGGGCAATGCACTGGAGAAGAAGTCTAACTACGAAGTCTTAGAGTGAGTATCACGCGCCTGAGCAACATCTGCTAAATTCAGACTAAGTCGTTTCTTAATTTATCTTGACTTAAAACTAAATATCGACCCTGAAACACTACTGTTTCTAAAACTCTTATATCTGAAAGAGGGACAGTTTTTAAAAATTCTCGATGACCTTAATTTTGCTAGCAAACATTTAAGTTTGTTGATAGATGCCTTATGGATGGAAAATACTGTTTATGGCCTGCCAACGATATGTAATAGATGTTTTTGTGTAGACATAATTGTAGTGGGATGGCTCTTCTAATTTACTTTGAACTCCAGAATTGCCTATAAATTGCTTATAAATTATCACTCATTTTCTCTATGTAAGTTCATTAAGGGTTTTTTTCCCCCCACAAATGGAGATGTGGAGCTATTTGTTACTTGCATCAGAAACTTTGGAATATCTGAATTTTTTGCTGATAATAGAATTAATTTGTATATTGGAGTGTTAGGTTGTTTTAAGTACATATAAGTAGAGTGGGAGCTTAGGTCTTGGTAGCCCAGGAGTTTATATACTTTATCTGATAACTATTTGAGCAGAAACTAATTGATACTCAGTATAAAGCTTAGTGAAGGTCGCTTTTGTTTTCATTTGTAGTAGTGCAGCATTTTGCCGGCTCTGGCTGTATTATTACTGAGATTCTTGTGGTATTTCAGATACACTGTAAATAAATGGAAAGGAATAGCTAGTCTACTGTAGTCACGACTTCAAATGCCTTTAGATTTTATAAGGACTTTCTAGGTCATTTCACCTGCTGTCATGCTGTGAGAATTTAACTTCCTTCCCTTTTGAAAGCAAGATTTTGCAAAGGAAGTATAGGTATTTAAAAATAAGAGGAGAAATAAATACTTTTGGAAGACTGTTACAAAACAAATATTTGAAGTGATAAGGAGTGCTAGTTGATGACGTAGTTATTTGGGTTCTTACGTAAGCCTTCTCCAGGCGACGCAGTGACCCTGCAGCTGCACAGCCCAGCCGTCCATCTTCTTCTCTTGCTGAGCACTGTCGAGCACGGAGCTCTGGAGCTCACTGTGGCACGGTCACGTTTGTATTGTGACACTTGCACACCGCAGAGACACCCGCCAAATACTTGTGATTGTGTGTATGTTTATAAAGATAGCTGTTACCTGTTGTGCCTCTTAACAGATTAGACCAGGACAGAAGAACTTGTTTGGCCTTCAGTGAGAGATTTAAGTAGAATTTTCCCTGTCATTCCATCGGTGGTGTAGCAATAATGATACCATTAACAGCATTACAAAAAATCAAAACTAGCATTCATTGTGGTTAGGACTGTCTTTAAAAATTGCCACATGCTGGGAGGGGTGGCGCATGCCGGCAATCCCAGTACTTGGGAGGCTGAGACAGGAGGATTGCAGGTTCAAGGACAGCCTCAGCAACTAAGTGAGGTTCTCAACAACTTAGTGAGACCCTGTTTCCAAGTAAAAAATAAAATAGGGCTAAGGATGTGACTCAGAGGTAGAATGTCCCTGGGTTCAATCCTTAGTACCACAAAAAAAAGAAAAGCAAAATTGTCATGTTCTTCGTCCTGACTTAGTGCTTAAAATACAAATGCCAAAGTCAGAAATCACTGAAGATGAAAACTATTTTTGTTCTCATTTCAAGGGAACATTCAGGAAAAATAGTAGGGTTTTTTTGTTTGTTTGTTTGTTTTTTTTTTTTGCGGTACTGGGGATTGAACTCAGGGGCATTCTACCTCTGAGCTACACCCCCAGCCCTATTTTTTATTCTTTATTTTGAAACCGAGTTTCACTAAGTTGCGGAGTGCTTCACTAGGTAGCTGAGGCTGGCCACGAACCCGGATCCTCCGGTCTCAGCCTCCCGAATGCTGGGATTACAAGCATGTGCCACCACGCCCGGCTGAAAAATAGTAGTTTTATCTATTTAGTTATTTGCTTGATCATCTGTTTCTTTGTCTGTTTCTCTTATTCCTTATTTCACTTAACAGCCATCATTGAGCACCTATTGAGTCCTTAGTATTTAAGTTCTGGGCATTCACAAATCAATGGGACAAAGCCAGGTATGGTGGCACATGCTCGTAATCCCAGTACTTGGGAGGCTGAGATAGGAGGATCACAGGTTTCTGGCCAGTCTCAGCTACTTAGTGAGGCCAGCAAATTAGGGAGGCCCTGTTTCTTTTTCTTTTTTTTTTTTGCAGTACTGGGGATTGAACTCAGGGGCATTCTACCTCCGAGCTATACCCCCAGCCCTATTTTTTATTCTTTATTTTGAAACAGGGTCTCACTAAGTTGCGGAGTGCCTCACTAGGTAGCTGAGGCTGGCCTCGAACTCGGATCCTCCAGTCTCAGCCTCCCGAATGCTGGGATTACAAGCATGCGCCACCACACCCGGCTTGAGGCCCTGTTTTGAAATAAAAAGAGAATAAAATAGCTCGGAGGCATATTCTCCACCTCGACTGATGCCACCAGGCACCAGTGTGGGTGGAGGATCCAGCAGGCGAGGAGGATCGGGTGGAGCTGGAGACAGATGCAGAGCGGCTGTGGTGACACCCGTCCTGGGGAGAGGGGGGCTGCATCTGTGGCAGGTCGTTAACACACAGCAGAGAGCTCGGCTGTACCACCAGCTCAGCAGGACAGACATAAGGTCATTTGTGATTTGGAATTCCATACTTATAAAATGGGGATTTTATTAACGAAGGTTAAAAATGGAAGCAGGAAACCAAGAAACCATTCAGTCTTTTTCTTTCCGTGTGAGAAGCAGAGCCTGAGGTAGAGAGGGAGCAGCAGCCACAGAGACGGCCGTCCACAGAGCCAGGGTCCGCGTGAGCTGAGAATCCCGGGTCTCTCGGTCTCCCGTCCTGAGGAGGGGAAGAGGGCGTGCACGTTGACTTTCAGTTCTGAGAAAACATTCATGTTTTTTAAAATGGAAAAAGGAAGAGAAATGTTGGCATTTCATGTCAGGAAATCACTAATCCCAGCTGCAGTAGCAACTCATGGAGCCCAGCACCCAGACCGGTTTCTAGCACCCTCCTCCAACATAAGCAGCCAGCTCCTTGGAACTGTCAGACTGTAGGGCGGGAGGAGATTGAGATGAGATGGGGCTTCTGGCAGTGCTGGGGGAGGAAGCAGCATGGGGGGCCGTGGCAGAGGGACTCTGGAGCCCACTGGCCGAGCTCCCAGGGACGAAGGCAGGAGCGGCCCCAGCCGCCTGTCAAGCGCGCAGCATTAGATGACGGCCCAGACTGTAGCGTGAGTATCCAGGGGCGCAGGCGAGGATAAACAGCGGAACCAGTGACGTGAAGTGACCTACGGAAGAATTCCGAGTGACTTATGCGCATGTCCCCTGCCGAAGGTGGTGGAACGTAGAGCCCACGGGAAGCAAGGAGGGGGGGCTCGCAGGCAGCGGTCAAGGTCACGGCAGTGACAGGTCAAGTCGACATGTGCCACCCCCATGTGACGTGTTGGGAAGGGCAATTCACTGCTGTGGTCTGTGGCCGCAGTCCAGTCATGGGAAAAGCATCCCATAAAGCCCAGTTGCGGAGCATTTACACCGTGCCCAACATCACTCCTCAGGGAAACGGGGACGTCTGTGATACTGACACAGCCAGACAGAGCCAACAGCTACTGATGGAGCCGGGCGCGGTGCCCCACGCCCGTGAGCCCAGTGCTTGGGAGGCTGGGACAGGAGGATCACAGGTTCACGGACAGCCTCAGCAACTTAGTGAGGCCGTGTTTCCAACTGTAAATAAGGCTGAGGGTGTAGCTCAGATGCCAGAACACTCCTGGGTTCAATCCCTGGCACCACCAAAAAAAGAGACCACATGATGAGTCAAAGTAAAGTGGTGTCCTAAATAGGATCCTGGAAAGAAAACGGGCGTGAGAGAAAGCGATGGCTCTGAGCGCCGTAGACTTTGTTAGTCACGAGTCACAGGGACTGATAGATAAAGTGATGCTAGGGGTGGTAGCGGGCACCTGAGTGAGGGCGTGTGAGGTACCGTCTTTGCAACTTTTATTTGGTCCTGAGGATTGAGCCCAGAGGCATTCTTTCTCTGAGCTATCCTCCCCCAGCCCTGTGTTATTTTATTTTGAAACAGGGTCTTGCTAAGTTGTTGAGGGTCTTGCTAAGTTTCTGAAACTGGCCTTGAACTTGCCATCCTCCTGTCTCAGCCTTCCAGGGCCTGACTGGGATAATAGTTGTCCAGCTTTCCACCTTTTTTGTAAATCTAAAATGATTCTAAAATAAAAGGTTTATTTCTCACAGCCAAGGACAGTCTTATTAAGTAGTGAGAGATTCTCATCAATCTAGTGGGACCCTGTTACAAAATAAAAACAAATAATAGAGCCGGAAGCTTGATGTGGTGGTGCATACTTGTAATCTTAGTACTTGAGAGGTCGAGACAAGAGGATTGCAGGTTCAAAGATAGCCTCAGCAATTTAGTGAGGCTCTCAGCAACCTAGTGAGACCCTGTTTCCAAATAAGAAATAAATCGGTCTGTGGGTATAGCTCAGAGGTAGAATGCCTCTGGGTTCAATTCCCAGAACCACACAAAAATAATAATAATAAATAAATAAATAAAAATAGGGCCGGGGCTATGTAGCTCAGAGGTAGAATGCCCCTGGGTTCAATCCCTAGTGAGGTTTTGTAGTTATTTTTACCTGAACCCAGGAGAAGTGGGGACTTGTGAGTTGGTAACTTGGATCCCTCTTCGAGGACGAGGTTGAGTGGTCGAAGGCTCCGTAGCTTTGACAGGACTGCTTTACCTCGGTTCCTGCACACGCTCGCTGGTTTACGCAGGCAGACATGGTGGCTAGGGCGGAGAACGAGGACTCTGGGGCCTCGCGGTCCTGGAGGGTTACTGCCCTCATTGCACTGCACCTTCTTTCTAAATCCCCTCGCTTTCCCCCAGTGAAACCCAGCTTGTATGAAGTGGGCGCCTGGCCTCGGTGTGCGAGGCGGTTGGACTAGAAAAGCTCTTGGTGAAGCGGTGACCTTGCTGACACCTGCCACCCTCTGGTGACCAGGTGGGAGCACTCGAGCCCTCGTTCTGTCGGGGTTCATCTATTGACTTAATTTTGAGCCCGTTTAAAGTGGGTTTTAGTTTGTTTTCAAAGGTAATAATACATTCTAGTTAGAGAAAATTGAAATTACATTGTCAGGAAGATTGTTTAAATCTTGTCTTTTGCCAGTTATACCTTTTCAGTCTTAGTACTCTTCTCTTACATTCACATGTTAATACAGTGCATACTTTTTAGTGTAAGTGGAGTGGTCTTGTATTTGCATCCTCCTTCTTTATTTTTTAATTTTTTCCCCTGGTACTGGGGCTTGAACCCAGGAGCACTCTTCCACTGAGTTATGTCCCCAGCCCCCCTTTTTAATTGTTTTTTTTTTTTTTTTTTGAGACATGATCTCACTAAGTTGTGTTAGAGGTAGTTCTGTCAAGTATTTCCTTGTCTTTATGAACTCAAGCTTCATTTTCATTTTTTCACCTGCCAAATATGTAAGAGTGCCAATATACAAATGTTACAAATCCATTATTAAGCCAGGCACGATGGCGCATGCCTGTAATCCTGGTACTTGGGAGGCTGAGACAGGAAACTCTCAGGTTCATGGCCAGCCTCTACAACTTAGTGAGGTCCTACTTCAAAATAAAAAATAAAATAGGGCTGAAGGTGTAGCTCAGAATTAGGATGCCCCAGGATTTGATCCCCAGTCCCCAGTACCACCACCAAAAAAAAAAAAAAAAAAAGAAGAAGAAAGCAATGCCAATAAAGGGAGGCACATTAAAATAACTACCTATGATAATTGCTTTCCTAGTTTTATCCTATAGGTCCGTTAATGTGTTCTTTATATTTTAAGGTTCTTTTATGTAATCATCCAGTGTTTGTATCTTCTTGGTAAATGGAATAGTTTGTTATTTTTTAATAACTCTCTTTACTACTCTGTGACTTTTTCTGAAGTCTGTTTTGCTTTCTTAAGATTACTGTTGGCTTGGAATATATTTTCCATTTTTTGCTTTCAACTTTTCTATGTCCTCAGTCTTTTTAGATGTATCTTTTGCGAATATCATAGATCTAGATTCTATAAATGATGTTTGCCAAATCTTACTTTTAGCTAATAAGCTTAATGCATTTATATCTGTTAGGATGGCTAATACATTTGTACTTGCTTGTGATGTTTTTATTTCTGGTGTTCTAGAAATAAATGTAAACATAAGTGTGTGTGTGTGTGTGTGTGTGTGTGTGTGTGTGTGTGTGTATACACTATTTATTTCTTAGTTGGTTTTCTTGTTCCAAATTTTCTTTTCTAATGAGTTGGAAATTTATAAACTATCTCTACCTTTTCATTAGTTACCCTTACATTTAACCTTCTCTGTTAACAGTGCCAAAACTAGATCATAAAATTATCTACCCTTTGGAATGAATGCCTTCCCTCTCTCCCTCCGTCTTCTACCTCTCATGCCATTTTTTCCTTATTTGAGTTCTACCTTTTCTTACTCATACTCCAGACAAAAGACACCATTATTACTTTACACACTGCTGTTTGGCTACCCCTGCACGTTGCTTATTCTATTTCTTGAGCATCTTTCTCAGTGCTCTGACCACATTGTGGTGTACTGCTCTCCCATGTGTCGTTCAGACTCTTGTCTTTTCTCAGCACCAGGACGGTGGCACTGTTGTGACTCTGGGGAAGTCTGCTGACATTTCTTCCTGGTTGCTTTTTTTTTTTAAGCTCTTTCCTTATATTTATCTTATTTCTTCTAGTTTTACTCATTTCTTGGGTGTGGAGTTCCTTTTATAAGTCCCGTTGGAACATGGCATGCTTGTTATTCTGTGGATTCGTGTTTTCACCTGGAAAATGTATGCCATTCTGTTTTCATTTACTGACTAGACATATTTTCGACGTTTGTGTCTCAGTGTTTCTTCTGTTTGTACCTGCTTCTCTCCCTGGCAGTTCCCATGCAACCTTTTGGACTTGTCTTCTCTCTCATTCTCTTTTAAGTAGTATCCTTCTATCATACCTTTCCATGCAGTTTTTCACTCACCACTAACTTCATCACCAGAGGTTGCGTTTCCTCCACCGTCCTCTGTTGCTTCAACCTGTGTGCTTGTCCCGTGATTGTGCCATTTGATTTGTTTTTTCCTCACCTTTGTCACGCATAGCTGCCTTATGTTCTGTATTTGATAGTAACCTTGGGGTGCCAGTGGTGCCTTAATTTACTGTTAATCTGATTCTCACTTAATTTACTGTTAATCTGATTCTCATTTGGACAAGTTGGGCTCTAGGGCGTGTCATTTCTGCTACCGTTATAGCTTTTGAAGAGAGTCAGGGACTGCACCACTTCTGCCTCCCCAGGTCCACCACATCACCCCACATCCCACAGAGCTCCAGCCCTGAATGCCAACACCAGGTTCCCAGGATGTTCTACCTGGTGTACTGGGGGCTTCCTGCAGACCTGCAGGTTTATCACTGTATCAGTTAAACACTCCTTGTCAGATCTCAGGCTGTCCTTGTGACATTAGTTTTCCTTTTTATAAAGCTTATCGTCATGGCCAAATTTAGATTTTAAAACCATCTAACCTTCTTTCAAACAACGCAGGGGCTTATGAACACCTTTTTGTTCTCCACCTGCCAGCTTACATGCCATTGTTTTCCTGTTACTCAACTTTTCCCTTTTCCTCCTTAAGTTCCAAATATAAGACACTGTTATTACTATATTTTACTTAGATATTTATTTTTGCCTTGAACCTGTGATTCTCCTGTCTCCCATTATCATTTTATTTCTTAAGCATCCATTTTCATTTGTGTGTGTGTGTGTGTGTGTGTGTGTGTGTGTGTGTGTGTGTGTATGTGTTTCGTACTAGGTATTGACCCCAGGTGCATTCTACCTCTGAGCTATACCACCAGGCTCTGAATTTCATTTCATTTCTCTCTTTCTTTCTTTCCTTCCTTCCTTCTTTCTTTCTTTCTTTTTTAATACTGAGGATTGAGCCCTGGGCATTCTACCTCCAAGCTACACCCCTAGCCCTATTTTATTTTTATTTTGAAACAGAGTCTAGCTAGATTGATGAGCATCTCACTACTTGCTGAGGCTGTCCTTGAACCTGCAATCTTCCTGTCTCACCTTTCTTTTTTTTTTTTTTTTTTTTTTTTTTGCGGTACTGGGGATTGAACTCAGGGGCATTCTACCTCTGAGCTACACCCCCAGCCCTATTTTTTTTATTCTTTATTTTGAAACCGGGTCTCACTAAGTTGCGGAGCGCCTCACTAGGTAGCTGAGGCTGGCCACGAACCTGGATCCTCCGGTCTCAGCCTCCTGTCTCACCTTTCTAAGTACTAGGATTACAAGCATGTGCCACCATGCCTGGCTCAGAAGTTTTCTTGTATGTAGTTTTTGGTGGCGAATTCTATTTTTGTCATTTTGCAATTTTTGCGCACATCTGTAATCCCAGTACTTGAGAGCCTCTAATCCCAGTACTTGGGAGGCTCAGAGAGGAGGATCACAGGGTCGAGATCAGCATCAGCAATTAACAAGACCCTGTTTCAAAATAAAAAAGCCTGGGGGTGCAGCTCAGAGGTAGAATGCCTTGGATTTAACCCTCAATACCCTCTTCCCTCCAAAAAAAGAGTCAAAGAATGCAGCCACCAAAAGAAATTTTCCTTTTTATCAGCCTTTAAAACTGCATTGTTGGCAATGACAAAATAAACCAATACGCTATTACATTTGTGATTCTTGATATGATATTGTAGAAGGTATAGAAGGTAGAATCTTGACAAAGATTATCTTCCGTCCCAGAGAACTATAGTGTGAAATTATTTCACATGAACCAGTTAGCTTTTTGAGTTCTGCTCATTTCCTTATGAAGTGCTTTGTCCTTCTTTAGAAATTTGTTTGGCGTCATTTTTGCATGTATTTATTGTAGTTGCTGGTGTGATTGTCTCCCTGCCCTAATCAAATGTGAGCAGCTTCAGTTATAGGCAGGTAGTGGTATTCCCAAGTTGACATTTACTGAGCATTCTGGAAGAAATCCAACACCCCCCCACCTCCTGCCCCCTCCCCCCGTGGTGATACTGGGAACTCAACCCAGGGGCATTCTACCTATGAACTATACCTCAGCCCTATTTGTGTTTTGAAACAGGGTCTCCATAAGTGACTGTAAGCTGCTCTTGAACCTGCAGTCTTCCTCTCTCAGCCTCCCAGCTACTGGGATTACAGGCATGCACCACTGTACCTAGCGCTTTATATTTCTATTTTGAAGTAGGGTCTTGCTGAGTTGCCCAGGCTGGCATTGAACTTGCGATCCTCCTGCCTCAGCCTCCACAATATATCTCCTGAATGAACTAATTTCTGATATAAAATCAGTTGAGGTGAGGGGATATAGCTCAGTGGTAGATCACACGCCTAGCATGCACTCATGAGGCCCTGGGTTTGTCCTCACCACTGCAAAGAATAGAATACAGTGAGCTGAGGTTAATTTGTGGTTTATTTTGTTTGATTCTGTTACTTTCTGTTGTCCGGTTGGTGGTGACACAGTGCTTTCTTTAGATGCTTGTTGTGCTAGAGGAAGGAGGGTGCGGGTAGACGTGGCGGCAGTTGGAAGTGGCTCTCCTGGGCGGCAGCTCACCTTCCCTCTTTAAGGAACTCCAAGGCAGTCAGAGCTCACCATACCCTTTGACAGCTAATAATATAGTAAAGAACAAAGGCCGGTTGCTTTATGATATGTAAGTTGCATTGTGTGATTCACTATGTGAACAGTCGTCTAGAGTTTTGGCTCAGAAGACAGCCAGGCGTGGTGGCACACCCTTGTAATCCCAGTACTTGGGAGGCTGAGACCGGAGGATTGCAGGTTTGCAGCCAGCCTCAGCTACGTAGGCCTTGTTTCAAAGTAAAGAATAAAATAGGGCTGGGGGTGTAGCTTTGAGGTTCAATCCCCAGTACTGTTAAAAAATAATACTACTAATAATAACAATGAGTTTTATACCACACGAAATAAAACTGGTGCATATTAGTTTGTACCTGGTGAGCCAGGGCTAGACTCAGAACTCGGAGAGAGGCGCCTTGTATTAAAAGTGGGACAGCCTGCATGTGGCGGCCTGGTTTCCCCAGGGAGGTTTAAAATTAGGTGTCTGTAACAGACTCCCCGAAAACTTTGGACACAGCCCTAGGTGCTTCTCTGAGTGCTCCACCCCACCCCGACCGGCCGGCTTCCCCATGACGTCCCACCGTAGAGGTGGAACTTTCAAGTGCTTGCCATGTCTTTATGAACTTAAGCCTTGTTTGCACTTTCTTACCTGCCAAATATGGAAGAGTGCTCACATACAAATGTTAGAAATTCGTTATTAAGCTGGGTGTGGTGGTGCACACCTACAATCCCAGTACTTGGGAGGCTGAGACAGGAGGATTGAAAGTTCGTGGCCAGCGTGTACAACACTCCACAACTTAGTGAGACCCTGTTTCAAAATGAAAAGTAATATAGGGCTGGGGATGTAGCTCAGAAATAGAATCCCCTGAGTTTAAGAGTTAATTCCCACTACTGAAAAAAAAAAAAAAAGATTATTAGTCAAGAGTAGTCACAAAAACTTGAATACATGCTAAATATTTACCTTAAACAATTTTTTTTTAAGGAGTTTTCACCTTTGAAGTAAAAGTAATATAGTAGCAGACTGGCAGAAGAATTGCTCTTGTTCCTTTTGCTTGAATCATAGAACCCTCTTGGTCCCTCTTTAATTTCCATTCATAGCAGAACCGAGCATGATAGTCATTCCTCTCCACCCCGCTGTGAAGGGAGTAGGTGTGCACGGCGGGGCGGGAGCTGGTGCCTCACACCTCTACCCTGCTCCTTCCCTCCACCAGCGGCAGGCCCGGCCCCTTCCTAGAGCCCTCGAGCCTCGCCTTCCCCACCTCTGCCGGGGCATCAGCCCCCCACCTGGGCCTCAGCCCGCCTGGCTGTGACCTGTCCCAGTGTCTCTGGACGTGCCACTTGGCATTGCCTCCGCAGTCCTTACAAACCCCTGGGCCCATCAGAGCCTCCCAGCTCCCTGCCCCACATGCGCCACCCCAGCCCAGGTCTTCACAGGGCGTGCCCCCTCTGCGCCACACAGTGGCAGCAGGCAGAGGGGCCAAGGGCTTTCCTGATGACGGGCTTATGGAGTGTTTATAGAGGAAAGGGCTCCCCGTTAATCGTCAGCTCCACTGTGTGCAGATCACCCAAGCTTCCCAAGGTTGTGACCAGACCCCTGCTGGGATGGAGCCAGACGCTCGGCCAGAACTCCTGACTTGAACTTCAGGGCTTTTTACTGTGGGATAGCTGCCTCCCAAGGAAGATAAGGAGGATGCTCAGCGGGAATCCCCTAGGAATTCCAGAAAGTTGGATTTTCTTTCCTATCCAGTATTTTTAAAATTTCCTTCCTAGTAGTGATTAGCATCAGAATCCTTAAAATGGGAAAAACCCTGTGGTATTTTTTTTTCTTAAAGATATTTTTAATAGCTTCATTGGTTTATAATTCACAAACCACACGATTCACTCATTTAAAGTGTACTGTTAACCTGGGCATGGTGCTTGTAATCTCAGTACTTGGGAGGCTGAGACTGGAGGATTTGGATTCACGGCCAGCCTCAGCTACTTAGTGAGACCTTCTGCAACTTAGAGAGACCCTGTTTCAAAATAAAGAATAAAAAATAGGGCTGGGGGTGTAGCTCGGAGGTAGAGTGCCCCTGAGTTCAATCCCTAGCACCATAAAAATGAATGAATGAATGAATGAATAAATAAATAAATAAAGTGTGCTGTTAAATGGTTTTTTGGAATATTGCACTATTAATTTTTAATAAACTTTATAAATATAACTTTTTCATCTTAATCATTTTAAGCCTAATAATTGAGTGACATGAGTTACCTTTATGATGTTGTACAGCTATCGCCACTGTTTATTTTCAAAACTTTTTCATCACCCCAAACAGAAACACTAACCATTAAGCAGTAACTCCTCACTTCACTTCCCTTAAGCCCTAAGAACCTCTAATCTAATTTCCGTGTCTGTGAATTTGCCTGTTCGAGATATTTAATGTAAGTGGAATCATGTAGTATTTGTCTTTTTATGTCTGGCTTTTCACTTAGCATAATGTTTTCAAGGTTTATCTGTGTTGCAGCATGTATCAGAACATCATTTCTTCTTAGAGGAGAATCTTGTTCCACTGTTTATGAATATCATATTTTGTTTGTCCAGTCATCTGTTTATGGACACGTGGATCCTTTACGTTGTTTGGCCATTATGAATAATGCTGCGGTGAACACTGGCATGTTTATATACATAGGAGTGGAAACTAAGACTAGTGACTAGTTTATAAAAATATTTTTATTTTGAGTTCGGCATGGTGGCGCATGCCTGTATTCCCAGTACCTGAGAGGCTGAGACAGGAGGATCACAGGTTCAAGGACAGCCTCAGCATGTAGTGAGACTCTCATCAACCTAACAAGACCGTGTTTCATTAAAATAAAATAGGGCTGGGATTATAGCTTGGAGGTAGAATGCCTCTGGATTTAATCCCCAGAAAACCCTGTGTTTTTAAGGAGGAAAAAAGAAAAAAAAGAACTTGGGTGAACATTTTTCCTTTTTATATCCAGTAATCAAAGGGAAATTACAAACAAAAGCGGAGAGATGTAGAAAACCAGTAGTTACATATATTAACCGACAGGTAAAACCAGACAGCAGTGTGTTAGAGCTGAGAAAGATTTGTAGGATTTAGTGAGCTAGTATGGAGTGAGTATAATAGTCATGGAATAGAAAAAGAATGTAAACTGAGACTGACTTAGCAAGGAGGAATTCATTGGTGCAGGTGCTATCTGGTGGTTGGATTATAGGAAAAGGAATTTAAATGTTCACATATAATATCAACCATATATATCAATTCAGGCATGTTTTGTATGTTTTGGTTTATTAATCAGCAAACCTATAGTTGTGGAAGAAGAAATCCCCATTTTTTGATATGTCTTGTTTAGTTTATTATTTGCGTACACCTGTATTTGGCCCTTTCCCTGTGATCCTTCTCCATTTTCCGTGTCTTCTGAGGCCTCTTCATCTTACCAGCACACAGGTGCCATCTAGTGGTCAAAACACCTGGGTACCTTAGCACCCAAAGTGGACTTAAAAGCGAGAATGATCTGTTCTTTCCAGCGTTTTCTTCGTGAAGCTTTTGGTAATAATGACAAATTTTGTTTTATAGCCTGACAAAATTTCTGGCATTTTCACACACTCAGCTTTTTGGACACATTGCTTGATTTCTATTTTTTTTGTCCTTATGTGAACCTGAAGCGATAAATTATGATTAGGTAAATAAGCTCTTTTAGTCAGAACTGATATTTATAAGAATAACCTCTGAACAGTACCTGAAGATCAGTTTTGTTACACGTCGTGATATGCAGAAAGGTAATCTGTTAGATAGGTTTTCAACGATAAGGGTAAAAAATCAAGCGCAAAGATTTCTACTTACGCCAAATACATTGTTTTTGTGCTTCACTAGAACATGCTGGCCCCGCCCCTCCCTGAGTGTGCTGGTAATTGGGAGCTGTATTATACTTGTTTCCTTCCTCAACAGTAAATGGAAGGCTAAGTTATTTAAAATGATTTTATGTTCTTGAAAGCATGTCAATATATTAATTGATTTGGTGGTGTTATTTGTTAATACGCTTCTTTTTATGTTTCAGAAAAGATGTTGGTTTAAAGCGATTTTTTCCTAAGAGTTTACTGGATTCTGTCAAGGTAACTAGAGTCTCCTTTATCATAATCAAATAATGAAATTATGTTAATACCCTTTCCCCAATGATACATTGCTTTTGGGAAAATACAGTAATGTAGTGTTCTCCCTTACTAATGTGAAGAAGCTGACATTTACTCTAATCATACTAATGGCAAGTATATTGTTGTAGGTTCAGCTTTTCCCCACAAAACTGGTTTTACTTCTTGACTATATGTGATGCTCAGCTGTATACAAAACTCAAAGTTAGTATGCAGTGCCCCGTCTCCGAGGTCTTTAACATCCCGGGTATTTTGACACACAGAAGGAAAGGACGCTACGTGAAAGATGGTGGTAGAATCATGAATATGTTGTGTGCCCACATACCTGTGCATTCTGAAGGGCCGTCTTCTCCTGTTTCTGCCATGTGGACTTTTCCATGTTTGTAACTCTGGCAGCCCTTGGTTCTTATGCCTGCCTGTAATTTGCACTTCAGCAGAGAGATGTGGGGGAGGGGTGGGTTCTGCAGTGTGTTTTCCCACTCAGGCCAGGACACACACACCCAGTCGTGCAGGTGCAGGGGAAACACGGAGACCTTGAGGTCAAGATAGAGTCCAGCTCGAGTGGGCGCTGCCATCTGTTACCCTTATGGTATGGAGTCTGGTTTCTTATTTCTATAATCAACAAAGTATTTTAGGGCCAGGTGTGGTGGCACATGCCTGTACTCTCAGGGAGAGATGGCAAAGGGACTGGAGGGCACTTGGTGGGAGCAGGCCCCTGGCAGTGGCGCAGCTGCAGAAGCCCGTTCTTAGAAGCAGTTCTCAGATACTGTTAGTGACAGATTCATCAGCTAAGTAAGATTTTTACAAGTGGTTTCTCACACGCTCTTTTTAATAAAAAGAACCATTGTAACTTTGTAAGCCAAATAATATTTATTTGACTTCGTAAGTAGCTAATCAGGAATTTATATCCTCAGGCCAGGATTTCTTTACTTTCTAAAAAAAATTCTTTCGACTTCTATGGAATATGGTCCTGACATAAAGATATGGCCATACAATGTATGACAACTGCGACACACAGTAGCAGGTGGTGTGCAGACAGCCCGTCTCCAAAAACGTCACCTGTGAAACCTCATCTAATGACGCCACCTGCTTTCTGGTTTCTTCTGGAATAGTTCTATAGAATGGCTAGGCCAGTTAATGTTTACTTTTCCATAAACGGGCTATGTCGATGCATTCGTTTTCCTATTTTGTCTTATTTACCTTTCCCTCATATTTAAATTTCTAGAGGATTGTTTGCGGCTAACACTCATGTCGAGCTGTTGAAGGATTACCTTTGATGGAATGTGAATTAGCTACGAGGAATTCCCAAAAGTAATTAGCAAGATACTTGGAATTTCTGTCTCTGATGTTAGTAGTGCCAAAAATGCATTTTTAAAACTACTTTATCACTAATACTAGTAGATAAAACCCTCATCCTGAGGCAGTCTGCAAATTCTGGTTATTCCTCCTCAAAAGTGTCAGGGACATGAGCGATGAGCAGAGGCCCAGGGGCTGCGATCCGAGTGGGGTTGGGGGCCCAGGTGGGGGCCAGGGCAGGTGAGTGCTGGCCTCTGCTTGGGGCTGGCTGCAGGGCCAGGCCCTGGAAACAGGAGGGAAGGAAGGGGGGCTCAGTGTGCACCGCTGCGGCATCTGTACTTAGACTCTGGGGGTGGGTGGGTGAAGTTACTCCTTAATTATATATGCTCAGCCTCTTATTTCTTTTTCTAGTACATTTTCTTTAGTTCTGCGTTATAACCTCATCTGGACGCCCTAGGAATCTATTGTTGCTAGCAACATTTAAGAATCATTAGGTTGATTACTGTAAAATTATTTGTTCAACATGGCTGAAAAGCAGCAAGCTCTGATGGTTCAACCCACTGACACTGCTTTATTTCAAAGAAGTTTCACATTGTTAGGAATTTTTGCCCCACATGTAAGTTGGCATAAAATTTCATGTGCTATACATAATACATGCTTTGTTTCCTAAATCTAGGCGGACACAAAGCAGGGGCTGCCACTTGAAATGCAGTGCAAACAGCCTTGCACATGCCCCTTCTACATGTTGGTTTTTAGTGTTTTGTTTGTTTTACTTTGTTTTCAGTAATATCCGGAGATTCTAGGAAAGTCAGTTTATGAAATTCTTTCTTCACTGAGAAATTAGGAAAGAATGAATGCTTTTTTAGGTATCCTTATAAAAACTAATTTTAGAACTTGTTTCAGACGGCCAGGGTTTTCCAGCTCTGGCCCTGAGCTGGACACTGTGGGCATAGAATCTGCTGTTCTCCTTGTGGTCGCCTTCCGCCACAGACCGTGACAAGGCCTGGGCGAACTCCCGGCCAAGACCCCCTTTTTTTAATTTTTTTTTTGTTTTTTTGTTTTTTTTTGGCGGTACTGGGAATTGAACTCAGGGGCATTCTACCTCCGAGCTATACCCCCAGCCCTATTTTTTTTATTCTTTATTTTTGAAACCGAGTCTCACTAAGTTGCGGAGTGCCTCACTAGGCAGCTGAGGCTGGCCGCGAACCCGGATCCTCCGGTCTCAGCCTCCCGAATGCTGGGATTACAAGCGTGCGCCACCACGCCCGGCTTCAAGACCCCCATTTTAATTGGCTGAGGGCAAGAGGCCTGAGTCGTAGGTAGGAGGCCAACCCGGGGGAGAGGGTGCCATCTCCCCGCCCCAGCTGCTGCTTGAACTCACTGGTGTCGTCGGCCTGTGATGTCTTTGTTCTGAGCTCGCTAATGTGTGAGCAGGTTGAGCCAGGTTCAGCAGCCTGCAGAAAACTACTGGGCAACCACAGTAAAATTAGAGGGCAGACCATCTGTCTTTTAACACTGCATAGTTATTTTTAAGTATATTTTTCCAGTTACTCATTTTTCAGCAGGTTAATTTATCAGGGTGAATAGTTTAATTCGTAACTCTCATGCTCATTCTGTTTTTCTTTCTTTGTTTCGTGTGTGTGTGTGTGTGTGTGTGTGTGTGTGTGTGTGTGTGTTTAAAGACAGTCTCACTAAGCAGCCCTTGAGCTTGGGATCCTTCTGTCTCAGCCTCCCAAATAGTTTGGATTTCAGGTGTGCACCTCCACACCTGTCCCGTTCTGTTTCTGCTTGAATCCCTGGCCTTGCAGAAGCGCACACAACCGCGTTTGCATTCCTTAGTCGCCAGGAGATGCTGTTGCAGAGACATGGTCAGGGCTAGGTTTAAAACCAACAGCGGGAGGGGCGTGGGCTGCATTTGGAGATGTTAGGGTGTGTAACATCTAGTAGAACTGGGTGTCCACCTGGCGGAGGAGGGGAGAAGGAAGAGCCCCACCTCGGCTGCCAAAGCTCTGTCTAGTGCTGGTGCTCAAGAGGCGGGCGCTGAAGTCCAGGCAGAACTGGGTGGACTGAGTGTCCCATCTGTTCAGTGACGTGAACACCGAGCTCTGCCGGCGTCCCTCCTGTGCGCTGTTTTCAAGATGGAGCCAGAACCTGGCCCCGTCGCACCTGTTTCTTCTACACTTGTGTGCAACGGGCTTCCCGGCATGCACAGTTTGGATAGCCTCCGGCCTAGTCTCTCCTGTGCCTTTCCAAACGATCTGGTCAGAACCGACTCACTCCTCTGCTCGATCTTGGGTTGAAGGCCGGCCTCAGCAACTGGGCGAGACCCTGGCCCAGAATAAAAAGTGAAATGGGCTGGGGGTATAGCTCAGAGGTCAAATGTTGAGGCAGGGATTCAATCATCAGTACCACATACACACCTAAAAGCATCTACTCAAGGACTTGGTGTCCATGAGGGGAACAGAGTTTGTGTGGTGGGCAGCCATCTTTCCAGCCTCACCACGTAGTCATTAAGCTGCTGGGCCCTGCAGCTGCCTCTCAGGCCGGACTGGGGTTGTTTCTTGGGAAGCACTTCCGTGTTATGCACATGTTCACGTGTAAAGTGGGAAATTCAAATGACCGGAAGAGAACCAGAGCCACTGGCTGTCCACTACAGGGGAAGCCCAGCTGTTCTCCTCCCTCGGCCCCCGAGCTTCCCACAGGCGCCCCGCTCATGCATGCTGCTGTGTCACCTTTGTTGTGTAACTGTATAGTACGAGTTTTAATATAAAATTAGTTCTACAAAACAGCTTCCGGGTTGCATATGACATGGACTGGGTAGACAGACACACCGTAGTTTGTGTAGACAAGCTTGTGTTGCTACACACGACTCCAGCAAATCTGCTGCTGCTGGATCTTTGCAAGTGTCTTAGTCATTCCTGAAGAACTGTCCTGGAATCTTACTTCTTGGGTCAAAGGTCGGGCTTTGTAAAGTGTGTCATTCATGCTGCCCTTCAGAAAGGCCTGTCACCTGTTCCCCTAACAGTGAGATGTATGAACACCTACATGCCTCTGCCTTCGCAACGTCTGCGCCACGTGCGTTTCTTTTGATATCTGACTTTGTACCGCACGTTCTAATACCCAAATTACTGCCTTCGAAAGTTTCTGTTGAAGAAAGACAGCCCCCTACTGTTGAACTGTGTGCTTAAATATAGTTAAGATTGCAAATTTTGTTATGTCCATTTTACTACAATTGTAAAAGACGGAATAGTGTTCTGATAAGTACTTTCCTGATAAACACCTTTTGCAGTAATGTGCTTGTGGGTGGATTAGATCTCACCATCGTTGCTGTAGTCTTTACTCACCGCTGACTAAAAAGATGTTTTGTGGTTTTACCATGCAGGCCAAAACATTAAGAAAGCTGATCCAACAAACGTTCAGACAGTTTGCCAACCTTAATAGAGAAGAAAGTATTCTGAAATTCTTTGAGATCCTCTCTCCAGTGTACAGATTTGATAAAGAGTGCTTCAAGTGTGCCCTGGGGGTAAGTATGGGGTCTGGGAGACGGCAGACTAGGTTGATTTCTGCTGCCTTTTCTTACATGTGTGCGTCTAAATTTCTGATGGGAAGAGAAAGTAATGTGTCACTGCAACACATTATTTATTGTGGTACTGAGGCTTGAACCCTGGGGCATTCTACCTCAGAACTATATCTGTAGCCATTTTTTAAAGTTTTTGTTTTGAAACAACCTTACTAGGTTGTTGTGTCACCATGTGGTAAGGCTGTCCTCGAACTGTGATCCTCCTGTCTAAGCCTCCCAAGTGCTAGGAGTATAGGTATGCACCACCATGTCTGACTCCCTTTTTGGTTTTTACTTTGAGCCAGAGTCTCACTAAGTTGCCCAGGCAGTCCTTAAGCTTAGGATCCCCCTGCCTCAGCTTCCCAAGTGGTTGGAATTACAGGTGTGCCCCCAAATTGCCCTTTTTAGTAGTGTCCCTGTTCATACTTAGGTGTGTGTAGTTCAGCCTGTGATTGTTGATTAATTGTTCTCCAAGCATTAGTTTGCCTGGTCAGTTAATTTTCCCAAAGAAAATATGACTCCTGACATGCTAGAATGACTGCTGTCTGGCTCAGCAGATCCTGGATCAATGAATTTATGCATGTTTCATCTTACTTGGATAAGTTAAGCACAAACCGAAACAGCCCCTCTTTGGTCCTGTAGCGTATCCATGACTCTCAATCTGAAATCTTTCTTTTTCCCTCTGGCACCTCTGCCCTCACCTGTTTGACCTTCAAAAGTCAAGCTGGATTATTTCAGTGGAGCTGGCGATCGGCCCGGAAGAAGGGATCAGTTACCTGACGGACAAGGGCTGCAACGTAAGTCTGCTCCCCCGAGGGCTCGCACCCTTGCCCGTGCACAAAGGAGATAAAGATGGGGAAACGGGCGCCTCTGGAAAGACGTGGGCCTGCAGTTGAACGTTCCTGTTGCGTGGTGCTTCTTGTTCACGGGGCTGGGGCAGGGAGAGAAAGCCTAGACTCTGGCTGCGCTTCTTCAGGATCCGTGGGAAGGAAACAAATCCCATCAATGATATGTATGTTAGTGAGGTCCCAATGGCTCCTTGCCAGTGTATCTGGAGGGGTGGTAAGGATTAACCCTTCCCTGCATCTGCACATGGATAGGTAGTAACCCTGTGTTTTTTGGTGCTGGGATGGAGCTCAGGGCCTCAACCAAGCACTCTGCCCCTGGGCTCTACCCCAGTCCTAAATGTAAGATTTTTACTAAGTTCTGTTTATCATTTGAGCATATTGTACTACCATCCTACCCTTTGAAACAGCCTGTATAGACTGTTTCCAGGAAAAAAACATTTCATGTTATTACAAGTCCCTGGGATGCCTCCTGTCCTTTCTTACCTGAGGAAGCACGTCTGGGAGGGGAGATCTGCAGCTTGTCCTGTCCTCTTACAAGTGCCGGCTTTTCCCCGTGTGCTTCTTTCTCGTTTGCAACAAGTGCTGCCGAGCCGCACAAGCACCTGCGCGTCAGGCTCTGTCTAGAGGTTTGCTGTACACAAGGAGCAGGCAGAAGCGCCCCTTGATGTAGCTTGTAGTCGAGTGTGTGCAGTCGGTCCTGCACAGATGAACTCACCTGTGTCTCAGGATGGTCAGTCCTGAGGCGGGCAGCAGAGCCGCCTGCGGAGGGAGGGAGTGCTGAGGAGGGCGCTCCCACTGGGCAGGTGGGCAGGAATGTGACCTGAGGCCTTCTCTTGGCAGGACCACTCTAGCACCCCTGCCTCTTTGACTTACATAGCTTTTTATTTTAAGTTTTATACCTTGACCCACACACACAATTTTGCATAAACTTGACCAGATACTGCCGCACCTGCCTTTCCAGATGCGCTGCGGGGTGTCCATTCCCACCCTGCTCGGCCCGCCTGCCATTCCTGTCTCCCCACCCCAAGCTCACACATAATTGACCCAGAAACCGATCTTCTCTGCTCTCTCCCATGCTCTTGTTATCGGGAAGGGGGTTTCTCCAGACGCACATCCTGCCCGGTGCTCACTTTGCTCTGCAAACCTGGCCGGGGCCCTTCCAGAGCACCTGGTGCCGCGCCTCTTGTTGGTGGCTGGAACAGACCGGAGGATGTAGGTTATTTACTCTGCATTTAGGTTTCTGCCCCAAGATACCGGTTAATAAGTATTTGTTTACATATATCTTTATAAACTACTGCTTTTTCTTCTGATGGAAGAAACCCCCAGGGATAGAACTATGTGATGCCGTCACATAGCTTTAATTTCTACTTTTTAATTTTTTTTTGTGGTACTGAGGATTGAACCCAGGGACATTCTGTCTCCGAGCTATACCCCAGCTCTATTTTATTTATATTTTGAAACAGGGTCTCACTGGGTTGATGAGAGTCTCATTGTGTTGCTGAGCCTATCCTCGAACCTGTGATCCTCCTGTCTCAGTCTTCCAAGTACTGGGATTACAGTCATGTGTAAGCCCCGCCCCCCCAGGCCTCCTAGCTTCTTGTGTTTTAATTTTTTAAAAAGCCACAAGGTTGCTTTTCAGGAAGGCTAGGAAACCTCATATTAGCCTACGAAAATAGTATTTTCCACTCAATCGATAGTAATACTTTTTTCTTTTTCCTGGTACTGGGGATTGAACTCAGGGCATTCTACCTCCAAGCTACATCCCCAGTCCTATTTTTTATTCTTTATTTTGAAACCGGGTCTCACTAAGTTGTGGAGGACCTCACTAGGTAGCTGAGGCTGGCCGCGAACCCGGATCCTCCCGTCTCAGCCTCCCAAATGCTGGGATTACAAGTGAGCACTACCACGCCCGGCTGATATTAGTACTTTTTGAGTTGTTCTGTTTCCATAGATCTGAAGTGATTCTTGTCACTCTTTGTTGACCTGATGTAAAGCAAGCATCCAGAGAATATAAATACATAACGGTCCTGCTCTTGTGCTGGGCCTCTGGATTGGCTGTTCCTGCCATCGCTGTGCCTGCTGGACAGTTGTCTGTTTCAGCTTGTCAGTCTGTCTGTCCAGGGACTCGGTGTGCGCCTTCATTTTGTTGCAGGTCCTTCTTCCCAATCACACATTAGCTGTTCAGCTTTCGGGTCTCCCCTCTCACCCCTCAGTACCAGGGATTGAAACTTTAGAAGAAAACACAGGAGAGTACCTTTACAACTGTCGGACTGCAATGAAATCAAGAACTTATTAGTTGTAGCCAGGCGCTATGGCGCACGCCTGTAATCCCAATACTTGGGAGGCTGAGACTGGAAGATTGCAGGTTCTAGGACAGCCTCAGCAAGTAGTGAAACTCTCATCAACCTTGTAAGATCCTGTTTAAAAAAAAAAAAAAAAAAAATAAGGGGGGGGGGGGGGGGGGGGGGGTAGCTCAGAGGTAGAATGCCCTGGGGTTCAATCCCTAGTATCACACACACAAAAAGAAGTAAGCCAAGTATTTGCAATAAGTATATTTAGCAAAAGCCACTTAACCTAGGATAAAGAATGGTTACAAGACAGGCGTGGTGGCGCACGCCTATAATCCAGTCCTTGGGATGATGAGACAGGAGGATCACAGGTTCAAGGACAGCCCTTGGCAGTGTAACCATATTCTCAGCAACCTAGCAAAAACCTGTTTCAAAACAAAACAAAAAGTGCTTGGGGTTTAGCTCAGAAGTAGAATGAGTTCAATCCCCAGTACAACCAAAAGGAGAAAAAAAAAAGTGATTACAAATTATTAAGAAAAGAACAGGTAGCTCACTGGAGAATACCCAAATGTTTAATACCTAAGTGGAAAGATGTCATTACCCACCTACTGGAAAGGTGAGAAGGAAGGACATATAGCACCAAGCGTTGATAGGCCTGCAGAGCAACTGGAGCTTCCCTGCTCTGCTGGGGAGAGAATAGAGTGGTGCCTTCTTCTCAGAGAACGTTGATGCTAGACGTTTTTTCTTTGTTTGTTTTGTGGATTGATCCTGGTATGTTCTACCTCTGAAGCTCACCCCCAGCTCTATTGCATTTTTTATTTTATCTTATTTTTTTGCGGTACTGGGGATTGAACTCAGGGGCATTCTACCTCCAAGCTATACCCCCAGCCCTATTTTTTTATTCTTTTATTTTGAAACAGAGTCTCACTAAGTTGCGGAGCGCCTCACTAGGTAGCTGAGGCTGGCCGCGAACCCGGATCCTCCAGTCTCAGCCTCCCAAATGCTGGGATTACAAGCGTGCGCCACCACGCCCGGCTTGCATTTTTTATTTTGAAACAGGTTTTCACTAGGTTGCTGAGAGTCTCACTAAGTTGCTGAGGCTGGCCTCAAATCTGGGGTTTTCTTGTCTCAGCCTCCCAAGTATTAGGATTACAGGTGTGCGCTACCACACCTGGCTTAGCCTTCTTTTATTGTCTCTTTCTTACGGAATTTTTAGTCATAACCTTTAGATTCAATTTGTACTTTCTCGTATTTTTTGCAAGACTTTTCATGGTCTTTTGACACTTGCATCTTTCATCTCTGGAACTTTGTGAGTGGGTGAAATCAGGCATCCATCCTCTGTGCAGGGAGAAGATGAAGGTGGGGTTTCCTGGGGCTGGGGGCCAGCTCGGGAGCACCTGGCAGGGTCACCACCATGCTGGCCCGGGTGCTGGCCAGCCTTGTGACTGGATCTGTTCCTTGACAGTCTGCTTGTGTTTCCCCACCAGTAATCGCAGCTGCCTAAGAAGTGTTTAAGAAAGTAAGAACGTAGTAAACACTAGCGATTACAGCTGCTCTGCCTTGGGACAGCTGGGGAGGATCAGGGCCTACCTGGCACAGCCCTGTGTCAATTGAGCAGGGAGAGGCCAGTCGGAGGAACTGTGAAGAGACTGGTGTGGTAGGAAGATGCCGGAAAAGGCAGGAGTTCTGGGGCCAGGAGGAGAGAGTGTGCAGAGGGGAAGCCTCGACGGGGAGGACCGTCCACGGCCCCCAGAGCTCGGCCTCGCTGGGCAGGGCCCTGGGTGTGAGCCCCTCCAAAAGGGGGAAATGACTGTCTAGTCTCCTGGCATGTCCTGAGAGCCCAGTCTGTTGGACGGGGCCTTGGGTACCGGAGAACTTGAATACACTTGAGAAACTTCTCTAGCTCAGTGTAGCGTCTGTGTGAGTGGAAGCAGAAGGTTCCCTCCAGCCTGGAACTCCAAGCGGCCCTTCATGGGCTGGCGAGGGGGTCCAGGCGGAGGCGCCTTCTGCTCCCTTCCTTCCTCTGTGGGAGCTGTGTCCCCCTGACCCCTCCGCCAGCTCGTTTGTGTGGGACTCCTCGGGATGGCACACAGTACAGACACACCCAGACTTGGGGGTGCACGAGTGGACTGCTCTCCTGCTGTGTGGGCTGTGGGGAGACTCAGCGCCCCTACAGTACAGTCCACAGCACTAGTGGAGAGTCTCCCGCCCATGGTCTAAGGAGTTTACCTTTCCTCCCCAAGCCCACGCATCTGGCCGACTTCAACCAAGTACAGACCATTCAGTATTCAAACAGCGAGGACAAGGAGAGGAAAGGAATGCTGCAGCTCAAGATCGCAGGCGCTCCCGAGGTAAGGCACGGCTCGCGGGTGGCCGGCGTGGCCTGGCTGCCTCAGAAGCAGCTTGGCCTTAGGATAAGGATGAAGCTCTCAGGGACCGCCAGAATCCCAACATTCTCACATACACGTAAGGGCTCCATTGCAAGTAATAATTACATTTCCCCAAGAGTAAAACTGAAGACCAATTATAAAAACCAGTCAAGAACATTATTGTCAAGGTGATTAAAGATTATCATGAAGTGTCAAGGAAACGTCTTGGAATCTGAATGTCTCTGTTCTGTGAACTCTTGTTATTTTCCCAGGTGTGTTGCGATGCCATTCTCAGTTGCAGATGCCATTCTCTGCACGCTAACAGCAGCAGGGGCTGGTGCGGGGTGCTTCGGTATATCTTGGCGAGGCACCCGTGCTGGCCGCAGTCTGAGTACTGCTGGAGCCGGGCCACGCTCCGGCAGTCCGTGCCTGCTGCCTGCGCTCCTGGTCCCCGTGGAGGCAGGAAGTGGCCAAGAAGCGGAGGCCGGGCAGCACTGCGGTGTCCTCCTCACACGGAGAGCCGAGCCGCAGGGTGGCCCTGTCCCCACTCCCTGCCCCTCATGCAGCGCAGCTTCCTTGCTGTCCTCCCTGTGCTGTGTTCAGTGACAACGCACTACCTGTGTGTGACAAATACTCCCACATGCCATGAGAGCTCGCTGCAAGTTGAAGTCCTGTTACCCCAAGTAGCGGCTGCGTAGGGAGATGCAGGCGAGCAACTGTGCCGTCCGCCGGGTGACACTCAAATGGCTCAAATGGGACAGATCTTGTACTGAAAAGAAAGATTCTTGAGCTTTGGGGCAGAACATGGTATCTATGCTGAAAACAGGCAAATTTCATTAATTTTCTTTAATGTGAGATCCATCGTGATGGGTGGTAGTAAAAGCTTACTCCACATTATTCTTATTTCTAAAACCAGTTGTAATTCCACGTGGGGACTGTCTAAATTCTCCCTTAATTACGGTGTGCCAGAGTAGCCAGGCATTCTGAAAGAAAACATTTCTTCCACTCTTTGTGTAGAAAGCGAGCGCATTTTCTCTTTTCCTCTGAGCTTGCTTTGTGACGAATTGTAGCGATAGCTTTCCTAAGTATCAGACTTCCTTTTCCACTTGAGTCTTACAGTCTTGCTTGGCCCCCTCCTCTGTTTCCAAGTGCGTGTCGAGGTCTGGCGTCTGATGTCAGTGCAGCTGTCCCTTTGATTGCCGGGAAGAACAATAGCGTCTCTTTCTTGGTCCTCTCCCCGTTTAGCCGCTGACAGTGACGGCCCCGTCCCTGACCATCGCCGAGAACATGGCCGACCTGATAGACGGGTACTGCCGGCTGGTGAACGGAGCCACGCAGTCCTTCATCATCAGACCCCAGAAAGGTGAGCTTCTGCCTGCGCCCCACCGCGCTCACCCCGCCACCTGCGCTTCATTTCAGTAGTACTGTAAACTCGAGGGCCAGACAGATGAGGAACGCGGCCCTGTACGATCTGGCTGTTGGTTTTCTGGGGACATAATCCAGCTCACATGTCCGCAGGCCAAAAGCTGGGCTGGAGTGGAGTGGAGAGATAGTTTACAATACCGTGTTCTGAGCAACCTACTTAGAGTGCTTTCTCAGTTACCACTAGTACATTTAAGTAAACTTCTGAGATTATAGTATGGGTTTTTTTTTTTTTTTAGCAAAAATGTACCTTGTAGCTCATATTAAGTTTTCTTTCTGCATATTTCAAAAGCTTAGTATCATAAAGAACAAAATAAATTCTAAGTCTGATTAGAAGGAATAAATAACCTAGAGTCGAGGCCATATCACTTCAGAAGTGAGGTGGGTTTTGCAAGCATAGAACAAAGGATGTTTGGGAGGATTCGGAGTTCAGAGGTCATTAGGTCAACGTGCTCCTGCGGGGCGGGCCTGGGCTTTAAGCTGTATCTGCTGGTCGGTTGCTGTGCTGACCTGCTGTGCTGTTCTCTCCTCCAAACTCGGAACTACCTGCACGTGCAGTGTTCTTTTTTTTTTTTTTTTTTTTGCGGTACTGGGGATTGAACTCAGGGGCATTCTACCTCCGAGCTTTACCCCCAGCCCTATTTTTTATTCTTTATTTTGAAACCGAGTTTCACTAAGTTGCACAGTGCCTCACTAGGTAGCTGAGGCTGGCCGCGAACCCAGATCCTCCGGTCTCAGCCTCCCAAATGCTGGGATTACAAGCGTGCGCCACTACACCCGGCTTTATTCTTTATTTTGAAATAGGGTCTCACTAAGTTGCGGAGTGCCTCACTAGGTAGCTGAGGTTGGCCTCGAACCCGGATCCTCCGGTCTCAGCCTCCCGAATGCTGTGCAGTGTTTTTAAGTTCGAGTTCTTGTTGCTGCTAGTCATGGTGAAATCTTGACACACTGTGTTAACCTTGACTTTGAGACTCCTGTAACACAGGGATGATGCTAATCAGTAGGGGAGTTAGGTGGGTCCTGAATGGCAGCCTTGAAGCAGCTTGCACTGGATCAAGTGGGCCGTCTTCCTGGAGTTCGCCCTTTCTGCTGAGGCCCTTCGCACTCGCCCAGGGACTGGAATGATTGTGAAGAACCCTAGCCGGGCACGGTGGCACACACCTGTGACCCCAGTGACTCGGAAGGCTGAGGCAGGAGGACTGAGGTTTCCGGCCTCAATCTGTAATAAAAGCCAGAAGCCACATGTCCTGGGCCAAGTGCCACCAGAGTTAGTACATGGGCTTGCCCTTATTGTAGGTTGTTATCAAACCTGCCCTTACCCATAAGAAGGGTCAGGGTCAGTTTTGCAATCCAGTGAAATTCTTTACTAAAAATCCCTTTGGAGGAAAGAATGAAGCGACTTAACATAGAGCCCTACTCGTGTCTTCTTCCAGGCTTTCTCCCTCCGTAATGATAGTTCAAGCTACACGCTGTCCTGGAGGGTGCGCGCTTCTCAACAGGGCAAAGGACACAGAAGGCACCCAAAGCCCCTGCAAACTGGGTGGTGGTATTTGTTCTGTAGGTGAAGACAGAGTTTTTCAGGAAGAGGAAGTTGCTCGGGGTCCCAGGCTGATGCGTTTCTTCCTGTCCATGCCGTGGTCTGGAAGCGGCCTCTGTGCCGGGGGCTCTGCAGTGTCAGGGACGCTTAGGGCAGGGCGAGTCGTCTGTCAGAGTATGCCGTGTAGCAAGTGTCTACGTGCAGCACTTCGGGGTGCTCCGGGAGGCCCCTGCAGGAGGTGACCAGTAAGCAACAGTGGAGTCATGCTTCCGCTGGAAGGCAGCGCACCTGGGAAGCCGCGCCTGGTGTGTTGGGGGGGGGCAGTGTGCGGTGGGTTAGGAACAGAAGGGAGTGAAACTGGAGGTGCGGGCAGACTTGCAATAAACAGGATAAATAAGCTGGAGACAAGCTGAACAGCCAAGTCTACAGGGCATCGTGGTGATCATCTGTGGAGGAGGATGAAGCTGCATCTGAAGGGTGGAAGCCGGGGAGGGCGCCTTGCTTCCTGTTCGCACAAGGAGGGCCGGAGGAGGAGTTCTGTCTCCCCAGCCGTTTACCAGAGTCCTGCACTCCTAGAACTGGGCCGGAACAAGCCGGGCACCGTGCCCAGAGGGTGCTCACCCTGAGCACTGCCATGGATGGCTGCCTGGCAGGCTTGCTTTCCAGCTGCCCTGGGGCGGGCTCCATGGGCCCTGGCTTCTCGGGCGCATGAACTCTTCTGGCAGCTCCCCTCACTCGGGGAATAGTTTTTCCGCCCCTCCCACGCTTCTCGCACAGGTATTGGTGGTGTTCTTAGTGAAGAGTTTGATTGGAATGCAGAATGTTTGGTTCTTTGGCACGAAAATTCTTCCTAGTCTCGTGGAAAGGAAATCTTGTATGAGCTTATCATCTTAGGTATTGATTATGAGGTAGCAAACCTTTTAAACAACATTTACCCGACAGCTGATGTTTATGATAAGTATGGAAAATTAAACCATGAACACTCACTATCAAGACAGTGTGGTGACTCACTTGAAAGGAGTATTGCTAAAATCCCAGGATATGGCTTACCCTCCCTGACCTCTGCATAAGCTTCTCAAGATGAGTACAGGCCTCTCATACCGCTCTTCTTTGTTTCCCCAGAAGGTGAACGGGCGTTGCCGTCAATCCCCAAGTAAGTGTTGTTCTGTGCCCATCGTTACTCGTGCAGCGAGAGCCTGGGGGTGTCCTCCGGCCTTCTGCACTCACCGGCCTGAAGAGTCTCACGTGCTCTGTCCATGGACCAGGGGCCTGGAGATCAACAAATACCTCTAGAAGGAAACCAAAGCAGCTCTCATCTATATTAGGAATTTAGGTTTACTCAAAAAGTTTGGAGCTAGTTTTCACTTTAACAAGGGAGCTAGAGAGTAGCCATGATCATAATGCAGAGGGCTCTTTGAATACTCACTCTGTCATTACAGATCTTTATAAGAACCTGAACATAGGTATGCATCTGGCCATTTTACAAGTAGAGAAACCAAAGGGAAGTGATTTATGGTAATGTTATCACCTGCTTATGTCACAAATTTTACAATAGGAGTTTTGGTCTATAAAATTAAGGGAACCGGGAGTGGTGGTGCGAGCTTGTAATCCCAGTACTTGGGAGGCTGAGACAGGAGGATCGCAGGTTCAAAGCCAACCTCAGCAACTTAGTGAGGCTCACAGCCGCTTAGCGAGACCCTCTTTCTAGGTAAGAAATAAAATAGATCTGGGAGTGTAGCCTGGAGGTAGAAGACCCTTGGGTTCTATCCCCAGTACCACACACACACACACACACACACACACACACACACACGGAAAAAATTGGAATGCCAAAAGAATATATGTAATTATTTTGTATTCCTAGCCACTGTGCCAGGAACTGGGGGTCACAATAGGAGAGTTAAAGTCTAGCCATTCCGATCCACAGGTAAATAAATAGCAGTAACAGTGTGAAGAGTGCTCGGGGCACGAGCATGGGCTCCCACGACGTGCCAAGGGTGAAGCGTGAGCTCCTCTAGTTCTGCTCCCTGTCCGCAGCCAGCCCATGGCCACTTCCCCTCCGAGAAAGCACTCAGCTGTCCTTCCTTTTTTTTTTGTACTGAGGATTGAACGTTCACCAGGGGCATTCTCCCTCCAAACTACATCCTCACCCCTTTTTATTCTTTTATTTTAAAACAGGGTCTCACGAGGTTGCTGAGAGTCTTGCTACGTTGCTGAGGTTGTCTTCGAACCTGTGATCCTCCTGTCTCAGCCACCCAAGTACTGGGATTTTCTAGTGCCTCTCACACATGCTAGTCATGTGATCTGCCACTGAGCTGTATCCCCAACCCTTGAATTATGTTTTAGAGAACAAAATTTAGTTCCAGGTTTGTGGCCTTTTTTCATAACTTGTCAGTAGTCCCTTATAGTCTAGCATTTAAATATAAAATTTGTATAATCTGTACACATCATATTGCATGATATTGCATCATTTAAAGTCATCGCCATGAGTTAGCTTTCTCAGGGAAGTGTTCCTTTGGGTCTTTTTATTATTATTAATTTATTCATCTTGCAATGATGGGATTGAATCCAGGACCGCCAGCATGCTGTGTTCTACTACTGAGCCACACTCTAAGCCCAGCTGTCTGTTTTAATTTCTCATCTTTAAAGCATTAAAGCAGTGTGTTCAGATAGTTCTTCAGGTGATAGAATCCAGTTTTTTTAAGAAATCACCTGTCTAAAATTTAATCTCCCTGAGATATGGCACTGTCTTCCAAATCCAGCACAGTTCCTTGGTTGAAGAAGCCTCTGGCCTGTCCTGGGAAGTGCAGTTCTCATGAAACCTTTCCCCTGTCTGTTGCAGGTTGGCCAACAGTGAAAAGCAAGGCGTGCGGACACATGCCGTCTCCGTGTCAGGTAAGGGCTCCAGGTAGAGACCCGCAGAGCAAGCTGCAAGGGTCAGGAGCATCGTAAACGCAGCTCCACTTCCAGGGTGATGGCTTTGCTTTAGAATAGTTATAAAGGGAGAGCATTTGCTTATGTTTGCCATCATTAAGTAGTTTTAAATATGGCTGGCAGGTTTTGTTCTTTTAGATCAGACATATATGTGAAATACCAGACTGAATTCCAGGTAATTTTTGGATTTTAATGTCATGTAAGTCATACCTAGAGTGAAAAGTTTTACCTTTGAAATTGCCAATATACTTTATCTTTGCAATTCAGCAAAATTTAGGAGAATATACTATGTATATTTATTGCTTTTTGAATTTCAAGAAATGTGAGATATTTAAAAATGGTTTTCATTTTTCATAATTAACTTAAAATGGTATTTGTATATGGTTCTTTTTTCTTTAATATAGTTAAGATGCTGCCATAAGCATTATCTTAACTATGTGTTGGCACGATGAGTGTGGTGTACTTCTTTTGGTATGTTTTTAAAGTATGTGTACCCTTTTTTCCATGTAAAAATGTGGAAGATGCAGGAAAAGAAGGGGAAGGAGAAAGCGTCTTCAAGGGCCCAGGTGGCTGTCTTGAACGCATGTGCTGCACTGTTCATGTGGCCACGTGTGCCCAGGTGTCATCTGTGTGGCACACACACTCTGTGTACATATATGTGTACATACAGGTTCTACTTCTAAAGTAATAGCTTCCTGATAACCTTAGTATGTGACGGGGAAGGAACTCAATTCCTGTTTGTTTATTAAATTTGTTTCGAGTCCATTTTTCCTGAAATTTAATTTTCACCTTTTGCCTAGTTGATACTGGATTGTTTTTCAGTGTCTAACATAAAAATGTAACTTTATATATATTTGTTGTTGTTGTTGTGCACAAACATCCTATAAGCCCTTTCTCCAGAAATCTTTGTGCATCTGCATGCACACCTGGCAGAGACCCTCAGTAGCAGCGAGTGGTGTGCTGTGTGTCGCAGTGCAGTGGCCTAGGGAGCCGTTGGTCACTTTCTGGCAGAGCAGAGGCATCCTCGTGATAGGATGGCGTCCAGGTTGCCCGCCCCTTCTCCAGGGCCTGTCAGTCTTTCTGTGAGTCTCCTCCAGGGTTCAGGCTCCAGATGCGGGGCTGGAGTGCAGCGTCCCGCAGCCTTTGTACCCATGTTCTCTGTGACCGGTAGACCCTCAGCTGACTTACTCACCAGGCCCTCGCAGAGTGAAGTCTGGTTCAGCAAGAGAGCCACGCATCAGGCATCCACGCACCGCCTGCAGACCGTGGTGCAGGCTGGGGGAGGCTCCAGAGCCTCTGCAGGATTCACGGGCAGCGTGCCCGCCCGAGGAGCAGCCTTCAGAGACGCGTCCGGGATGTAGCAACTGTGCTGTGGGTGCTCCCCAGGCGCCCCTCGGCATGAGAGGGAGCTGAAGAGTCCTGCTGGGCTCGTGAGCACTGTTCCTGGCCTCCGTCTTGGGTGGATGCAGTTGTCCTGGTGGGACTTCAGATCTGGTCCTGCTGCTTCACTCTTCTCTTTCTGTCCCTACCCTCCACCCCCAGTTCCGACCTGCAGGGCTTCTTTGAGCATCCGGCCACCATCGAGCCTCTACTTTCTTCTCCCAGCTTTCATCCTGTTTCAGACGCTACACAGTAAGAAGAAGAAGGTTCCTGATTTTCAAGGAATTCTTGTAGGAAATGCCATGTTCCTGGCTCTGGTACATGTTCTCTGTTCTTCATGGACTGACTTGCGTTGTCCGTATGACAGCCCCGTGAGATAGTTTCTCTTCGTATACAGATGAGGGAGAGCAAGGCCCGTAGAGGTTGCTCGAGATGAGTCAAGATTACACAGCCAGCTGTGCCAGCTGCAGAGACCATCTGCCTTCCTGCCATGCTCCACCTCATTTAGCCGCACGCCCTTCAAGATCCACATTATTCCAGTTTTGCATTTACCCTTTTGCATTAATCCATCCCACGTATAGTTGAACTCTTGCCATCTGTCAGACACACGGTCAAGTGAACTTTAGCATCCATTTGGAGCTTTAACTTTGAAATTTGGACCAAGTTTCTCTTTCAAAATGAGATTAACAGCGATTCACAAGATGACCTGATAGAACAGCAGGCTTCCCTGTGCGCGTTCTTCTGGGGACTCGATGTCATTTTTAAGAGTACTTGAGCTCGTTGGGAGCATGCACCTGTTGTAGCGCTCTGGTAGGACTTCCACCCACCAGAGAGTCCCCGAGGGGCCGCGTCTGTCTGGCGGGCTGGGCAGGCATGCTCAGAGGGGGAGCCGCGGCTGGGCTTGGCTGGAAAGTGCGAGTGCTCGCGAAGGCCCAGGAGCGTGGCTGTGCGCAGCAGGGCACAGCTGGAGTCAGACCTTCTGAAGCTTTGAAATTCAGAGCTGGTGGGTTGTTTTCTGTGATGAGTTTTTTGTTGGTGGTGATGGTAGTGGTTGTAGATAAACAGGCCCTCGAATGAGCAGTAAAACCCTAAGTGGGAGCAGAAACACGTGGCGGTGGCGCCGCTATATTTCACACTCGGCCCTTGGTGGTGTTTTTGGACTTTGCACAATAGGACTGGACCTTACGGTTTTCTCTTTTGTGTCTCTTGCTAGCAAAAATGGTCGGTGTGGTTCTTTCCGCTGAATGCTTTGTGTTAAAGAACAAATGCGCTTTTTTAGTGTTATTGCAAACGTTCTCTTTGAAGATTTTAACAGGTTATTTTGGTCTGGTTATTAATCATATAGCCTATTTTCTTTCTTTTTTTTTTTCGGTACTGGGGATTGAACTCAGGGGCATTCTACCTTCGAGCTACACCCCCAGCCCTATTTTGTATTCTTTATTTTGAAACCGAGTCTCACTAAGTTGTCTGGCACTTGCACTGCTTTGCTTGATCAAGGACAGTCTTCACGGCGCTTCCGCTCCGCAGACAGGGAAGTCACAACTCTCAGAGCTGGCGTGGCGTGGCCTGGCTCCCACGACTCGAGAGCCCGCTGCAAACCCGGGCCTTGGGCTCCCAGGCCCTTTCATTCCATTAGAGCCTGTTGGTTTACTCCGGAAGCTTGACATACGTGGAAGGGAGTAGCGCTCTACACGCAGGGCAATTCCATTCTACTTCCTCCCTCTTTCGCAGGAATCCTGTAGTACTGACTCTCGTGTTAAAGTTCAAGAGTCTGCTGTGTTCAAGTTTGGAAGAGCTATTTGTGTCTAGTTTTGCACTCCAGCTTCGGTTTTGATCAGTGCAGTGGTTTCCCAAGTAGTCTCTTCGACTGCTGCTGTATGCTTCATTAAACATTGCCTTTGCAGGGTGTGTGTATGTGTGTGTGTGTGGTTCTCGGGATTAAACCCAGAGGCTTTCTACCTCCAAGCTACACCCCCAGCCTTGTTTTACTTTTTATTTATACACAGGACCTCACTAGGTTGCTGAGGGCCTTGCTAAGTTGTTGAACCTGGTCTCAAATCTGCAATCCTCCTATCTCAGCCTCCCAAGTACTGTGGTAACAAGTATGCACCACCACACCTGACTTAAACTTTCTTTTATTAACTCATTTAAGAAGTATAGTTGTTTCTCAGTATTTGTGGGAGATTGTTTCTAGGACCTTGTATACCAGAATCCATGATGCTTAAATCCCTTATATATATGTAAAAATCCCTTATATATATATATAAATAAAGTAGTAAGATCTCCACATCCTCCTGTTTGCTTTCTTTCCATCATCTCTAGCCTCTTTAGGATACCTCACACACTGTGTAAGAGTTGTTACACTGTACTGTTTGGAATAATGACAAGAGGAAAGTCCAAGCGCTCAATACAGATACAGTTTTCTACCCCAAATGTTTCCTACCTGTGTTTGGTTCAGTTGGTGGACAGTGAACTCAAGCATGGAGCGGCCAGCTGTGTTCAGGAGCACTTACTGTGGCTCCTGCGCTGTCCGCGGTGCTGAAGAGATGCTTAGGCGAGGGACTGCAGACAGCCCGGCACTGCTGCCAGGCTCTAGAATAACGAAGCAGCCTGTCGAGGGCTCCAGTCACACAGAGCTCATTCTAGAACCTTCTATCGCTTCTCGCCACGCTCTCCTCCACCCTTCCTCTTTAGTGTTTTCCCATTCTCGTTTTCTACCTGTTGATTCTCCCTTCTTTACTGATCTCCATCTTGTGAACACAAGACAATTCTCCAAGAGATCATTACAGGCATACACCACTGTTTCTGGCTTTAAATTTTTTTACTGTGGAAAATTTCAAACATACACAGAAAAGAGGAACAGAGAGAGAGGAGAGAGAATTATAATGGTTTTCTGCAGTCACTGCCCAGATTCAGTAATGGAAAATTTGTAGCCAATCTTATTTCATCTCTGCCTCCAGCCACTTATCCTCACACATAATCTCCATTGATTATCTTAAAGCAAACATAAAGTGTATTTCACCTGTAAGTATTTCTAAAAAATAAAACTTTAAAAAAAACCATCATACATTGAGTCAGTGTTCACCCAGCCCACCTGTCTGGAGGGTCTGTGTCACTGTCAGCCACCCGCCCGGTGGCCTTGACCTCGGCCTCCAGTTCCACACTGCGCAGTGCCGTGGTGCCGGAGCGCGGCGTTTAAGGACGGCCCTGGTGCAGTGTTCCTCAAGCGCCCACCTCCACTGTTGATGTGCCAGGGCCCCGCTCCACCAGGCCTGACTGCTCCCGTCTGCACCCCACCTTCCCACCTCCTCGGTGGCTTCCTGAGCCTGCAGCCTGCTGGCTGGCCATGTGGCTCTGGCCCTCCTGGCCTGCTCCCCTCTGTCGGCCGGGTCCAGCCTGGGTGCCCCTCTACTGTAGCACAGCCAAACCCCAACCTCCCCAGTGGCCACGCTGCTCTGGCCTCCCTGCACGTCCTGACCACACCCCTGGGCTGCTGGGACTTGCCCGTCCTCTCCCTCTCCCACTGTCCTGTGGCTGCTTCAGCTCTTCACTGTCTGAACCTCTGGCACCTTCTCCAGCTTCATGTGCAGGCAGAAGAGAACTTCCATGCGTGCCTGCGTCCTCCTCAACCTGCCTGCACGCCTGTGTCCGCCAGCCCTGCCCACCGTGTCCCACTGGCCGCGCCTGCGCCCGCTGCCTGCTCTGCTCTCAGCAGTTCCCTCCCCCAGGCCTTTCCCACCAGCACATCGCATGCCAAGGCTGTCCCCGGAAACTCCCGTCCCCTGGCAGGAGAGCACGCCACTTGAGGGGCAGCTGCCCTGTGCTGCTTTTTTTTTTTTTGGTACTGGGGATTGAACTCGGGCATTCTACCTCCGAGCTATATCCCCAGCCCTATTTTTTATTCTTTATTTTGAAACAGGGTCTCACTAAGTTGCCGAGTGCCTCACTAAGTAGCTGAGGCTGGCCGCGAACCCGGATCCTCCGGTTGTAATCCTATCCAAATGCTGGGATTACAAGTGTGCGCTACCACGCCCAGCTCCAAGTGCTGCTTCTTGACACTGCCTTTCTCTTGGCTTCCACTCTTGGCCACTCTCTTCCGACCTCCCTCAGTGTCCACCCTCGGTGCTCAGGATGCAGGACACAGTCCTTAGGCTACTTCCTGCCCCGGCCTCGGTCCTCCCCTTGGTGGAGGACACCCTTGTGTTTGCGGCCTTGTTACGCCGGTGCCCCTCAGTGGGCTCACACTGCCGGGCTCCTCCCTGGCTCCCGGCCCCTGCAGCGATGCCTGCACACCACGTGCAGCTCGCGCTGAAGGCCCTGGAGGCCAGCCCCCGGTCCCCACACCAGCCGGCGCCTCTCCCCCCCGCCGGCCCCCTCCGGGCCTCGCCTCCGTGCTGCTGCTCTGCAGGCCCCCCAGAGCCTCCCCTACTAGGCTCCCTGCATGCTGCCACGACGTGATGTCTGGTAAACCACCGCTTCTGCTGCTGCTCCGTGGTCCCCTCTGACCCTTGCATGCCAACATGCCACCTAATTTACTTCTTTAACTTAAGCTCAAGAAATTAAGAGTTTGGGAGCCTATGTTGGTCACTGCTATAACCATAGCACCTATATGGCATGCCTAGCTCATGGTAGGTGTTCAAAACTATGTAGTTAAAAGAATTGTCTTGAACAAAACTAGAGTCTTAATGCCAAGTTTTTGTGGTGCAGGATACTAATTTTCTCAGTGTTACTCAAGGAAAGTTGTACTTAACATTTTTAAAAAATCCTTTAAGTCAATATCTAATAGAGAATAGTCAGCCATTTAGAACTTGACAGTAGGGAAATGAGAGTAGCTGGCTCTTGGAGTGGCCGCTCCGTGCCAGCCACCCAGGGGATGTCATCGAATCCCCTCCACTCTCTGCCTAAGGTAGTAGTTTGTTACTGTCCCATCTTACCAGTGAAAAAACAGGGAAATGGAAGCTGGCTCATGATCCCAAAACAGGGAACGAGTTGTGTGTCTCGTACCTGTCTACACTGGCTGCAGAGCCCATGTTCCCTGAATTTCAACTTTTCATGATTTTGTACTTGGAGAATGGTCGCAGACGTAGTAAAGCCAAGTCTCACGTTTTCTTTACTTAGATCCACTGTATTGTTCTCTTTTTTTTTGCGGTACTGGGGATTGAACTCAGGGGCGTTCTACCTCCGAGCTATACCCCCAGCCCTATTTTTTATTCTTTATTTTTTTGAAACCGGGTCTCACTAAGTTGCAGAATGCCTCACTAGGTAGCTGAGGCTGGCCTCGAACCCGGATCCTCCAGTCTCAGCCTCCCGAATGCTGGGATTACAAGCGTGCGCCACCACGCCCGGCTAGATTCACTGTATTCTTAAAACCAAAGATAGCATCTTACACAGATTAGATTACCCACACCAGGAAATTCAATACTGACTCTTGTCCACAGACCACATTCTCATGTCATCCCTCGTAACTCTTGCTTCCTGATCCTCCCCACCGCCCCCCAGTCTAGCGTCCCATCCAGCGCCACGGGGTGCATTCAGTTTTGGGGTCAGGCCCATCTTCAAAGCAGAGCAGAGCCATCACTAAGAAGAAATTGAGTTTGTGCAAAAGGTAGCTTTTCAAATCAAGCAGTAAAACGAAGGAATAAATGATGCTGGAATAAAGCAGCATTTGAAAAACATTACTAACGTGTGCTTTATTCATTTCTGCCCTTGTGTTGATGCTGACGGGCGATCCTCTCAGTGGGTTTACCATCTCGGTGGCCAGAAGGCCCTCACCTTGGTCTCCTGAGGGCAGGACTCGTGCTGATCTGGCCTCTGTTGTGCAGGCCCCTTGCTCACTGACAGGTGCCCCCCTTGCCTCCGCCCCGCTGTGGCTGTTGCTGGGTGCAGGGAGGAGCCTACGCACTCAGCCAGCCGCATCTTCAGAGCGCCCGCCTCCCCAGGCCGGGTCAGGCGCTCGCGACCTGTGCGTCTTCGTCTTGCTGCTGATTCAGTGCAAATGCTGGTACACCTCCCCACACATCGTGACCTGCTAGCTTTCTGCAATTTTTTCCTTTATGGTTGAATGTTAAATGTTCACAAGAACTCTGAGTGTTCTTGATTCTTGGGTTATTTCTTGGTTTTTGTTGTTCTTTCTTTTTGTTTGGCTTTTGTTATTTGTAAAAAGACATCTGTGAGTCTGCAGAGCTGAGAGTTTCATTGTCTTCTTCTGTGTCCAGTGCTAAACTTTGTTTAAATAGAGAATTAAAGTTTAAAATATCTGTATTTTAAAAACCAATAAGGTATGCCAGTAGTGAACTAAGAGCATTGCAATTTTGTATTCATTTTTATTGATGTGCCTTAAAATGTAACTGAGGTTGTCTCTTGTATTGAAATAATTTGTTTCTATTTTTCTTTTTCCTCCTCTTGCCTCTTTGTAAAGGAGTCAGTCACTGCCAACATAAAGTTAAGAAAGCTAGGCGCTTTCTCCCTTTGGTCTTCTGTTCCCATGAACCTTCCACCGGTACTGCACTACGTCTGCATAGGCTCCCTTGCTAACTAGAGCACCCATGAAACTAACTCTAACCAGACACTTAGAGACTGTCCTGAGCAGATCGTAGCTCTATTTGAATATTAATGTCTGTGCTGTCCACTGTCCAGAAGTGATAACTGGGGGAAAGGGTTTGTACCTCACAATCTTTGCACTGCTCTCTTGGATAGTAGATTTGATTTGCCTGTTGGCTGGTTTTTAAATGCATGACAGGGTAAGAAATAGCTTCCCGCCTCATTTGTGTCGTCTGAGTGTTTTCCTGCAGGGGTGGGCAGGACCATGCTCTGCACTGTGGATTTCCTAACACAGCATGCATCTGAGTGGGGAGCAGGTGCTCAGAGCAACCCCGGTGTCTGCGTCTTGCGCTTGGGACGGATGCTCAGGGGCTGCGTAGATGAGACAGCTGTGCTGTCCAGAGAGTTTTCTAGGAAAGTAGTGATTTAAAAAAAAATAATTACTGAAATAATTCTCTAAAATGTTTAGAATACAATGTGTGGTTTTGTGCACATTTAACTGGGAAGCTGACTTGTCAGCAGAGCTCAAGTGCTGCCCCCCAGTGGTGAACAGCAGAGCCTGGCCCACGCCTCCCTCCGGTGCCCGAGTCCTCCGGCTCGAGCAGGCGTGCTGCAGGCTTATTCCCCTGGTTATCATTTAACATGCCTATTAATGATGAGTTCGCTTTCATTTTTATCTAGGAGAATAGGAACTCTGCTTGAGGGAGATAGACGCCATTTTTAATATATAACTGCAAGAGGCTATCAAATTAATTTTGCTTAGTGTAGTAGGAACTAATTTAAACTCTCCAGTACTACTATGTAACTTTACTATTTGATTAAGCTTTAAACTTGGCATAATATCCTTCAGTTCAAGTCAACATGCTTACTGCTACAGTCTTTCTTTTATCTTTTGAGTTAGACTGAGGGGGGTGGTGGTTACTTTTCTTACGATTTAATGTGCTTGTCATTTTAATAGTGTGTTTCCCTCTTCTCTTCTCCTCTCTGTCTCTCCTTCCCTCTCTTCCCTGCCCCTTTCTTTGCATGCCACCTGGATCTGCAGATGAAATTAGTGGGGACGGTAATATTTCTTTTCACATTTGTGTTACTGCTATGACATGATTATTTATGGAAATAAATGCAGTTTGGTGTTTAATGAGAGGCAAATGTGGTTCTGATCTGGAAGAAACCAGCGCACCTGGTGCGAGAGCGCCATCTCCTAAGAGTTAGGCGCGGTGGGGGGGGGTGCTGACATGGGAGGGGTACGAGCTAGAGCCACATTGCATCAGCGGGAAGTTTGACTTGTGTGTATTCAGAGTGGGTGTTCTGGATTTCACTGTTAAAACTTCAGAGTTCTAGGAACTGTCAAAATGGTATTTCCGCAAAAGTAGTAGAGATTAATAGAGATGCATGCGCTGTGTTTCTCAAGCATGACACAGAAATAATAATTCCTAGTTCAGGAGTGAAGTAGAGGAAAGGAAGGAGTCGCACAGACTAACTGGGGAAGTGGTAGCTCTTGGCAACAATCTCCTTTTCAAGTGGTTGCTCGCACTTGATAAGCCAGGGGCCTTGCTCCGGGCTGCCCGTGTGGACCTCTGTGCTCCTCCACACCCAAGGATCTTTCACCCAAGGGGAGCTGCGGCGGCCTTCCTCGTGACTGCAGGTGCTGGCATGGAAGGTTGCTCCGCTGTTCATTCACGTGATAGGATAGAGAGGTAGACAGTGTGCATAGATGAGCAGAGCGACTGCAGAGGAAGAGCTTAACTGAACAAGCTGGGGAGAAGTGCCTGTTCTCCACGGGCTCTGAAGGCGGAAGGTGCCGGCTGCATTCCTAGGTGGAGGGATAAGCCAGCAGTGCAGGCAGCCTCCTCACCTGCGGGACTCCTGACACGCAGCCGGCCCTCGGAGGAGTGTCACTGCGTGGCCCCATTTGCAGACGATGAACCTGCCGATCAGGGGTCCAGCCTGTCACCGGCTAACTCTGCATCTCCATCTGGAAAGGAGTCCCGTGGTGGTTGTGAGGATTGCTGTGAACAGACACATGCACGTCTCCAAGCAGATGCCGTTGCTGCAGATGGGCGGACGCAAGCGTTTCACGTGCTTCCCACGCTTGAATTTCCCAGGCCCGAGGCCTAGCCGAGCAAGTGCACTTCCCCCTCTCACCAGCGCCGGCTGAGCCTTAGGCCTGCCTGCTTTCCTACTCCTTTTGAGCTAGCAATGTCATCACTCTTTTTTTTTTTTTTTTTAATGATTGAGGGGGAAATATGAAAAGAAAACTAGTGTTTGTGATGTCGGGGTTAGTGAAATGTACATTTCGCTGTCCGTGAGTGACGTGCTGCTGGAGCACGGCCGGCCTGTTTGTTTGCATGGGGTGCGCGCTGCCCAGAGGCTGCGTGGCCGCACAGTCTGCAGCGTTTCTTCTCTGTGCAGTCCAGGCGAGGTCACCCAGCCACGTAGTGCAGAGCAAGGGTGGCTCACCCTGGCTCCTGGGAAGGCCTCCCAGGAAGACGTGCTGAGCATGCATATTGTGATACAAAGCCATTCAAAGTGTCCTGTTGTGTAAAATTTAGATGTCTCCCTTTTTTGGAGGGTGTACCGGGGATTGAACCCAGGGGCATTTTACCTCTGAGCTGCATCCCCAGCCCTATTTTATTTTTTTGTTTTGAAACAGGGTCTTGCTATGTTACTGAGAGTCTTGCTACATTGCTGAGGCTGTCCTCAAACCTACAATCCTCCTGTCTTAGCCTCTCAAGTACTGAGATTACAGGAGTGCACCACCACACCCAGTTGAGGTCTCTTTTTTTAATGAGTCTCTTCTTTCTTTCCTTCCCCTCCCCTCCTTCATCCCTCCTCCTCCTCCTCCTCCTCCTCCTCCTCCTCCTCCTCCTCTTTCTTCCTTCCTCCTCCTCTTCCTCTTCATCCTCTTCCTTTTCCCCCTCCTCTTCTTCTCCTGTCACCCAGAACTCCTGAGCTCAAGCAATGCTTTCTGCTTCAGCCTCCTGAGAAGCTGGGACTTCTCAGTGCCACTGTACCCAGCTTTTATTGTTTCTTTTTAAATTTTTAAATTCCTGGATCAGGCATCTCCAGGTTGTCTCCCTGGTTACAAGTCCAGATGAGCCTTCTATGAGAGGCCCTGGACCTAAACTGTGCCCATTTGGGGCGGGGGGGGGGGGGGTCCCAAAATATCCCTAGAGGAACTTTTGTTGTTGTTAATAGGGATTGAATCTGGGGCATTCTACCTCCAAGCTACATCCCTAGCCCCTTTTTTATTTTTTTGTTTTGAAACAGGGTCTTGCTAGGTTGCTGAGAGCCTTGCTATGTTGTGGAGGCTGTCCTTGAACCTATGGTCCTCTTGCTTCAGCCTCCTAAGTACTGAGATTACAGGTGTGCACCACCATACCTGACTTAGAGGAACTTTTGATAGTTTCAGAGCAGCAGGTATCTGGTCTCACAAGTAAAAGTTCCATAAGTTTTAGGGATGTTGGTAAAGGACAGCGCCTGGGACCTCAGGCTCTGAGCTGAGAGCGAAGCCAAGAGCAGCCCGCCACTGAGGGGAGTCTCAGGAAATCGCACAGCTCCCTTGTGCCTCAGCTTCCGGCCTGTGAGACGGAGGGGGATGGCAGTGCTGCAGATGGCCCTGAGGAGCCAGTGACAGCACATGGCTGTGTGACATTGTCGCAGATGGTGAACGCAGTCCTGTTACTGTCGTCACACAAGGAGAGTGCGTATCTAGCTTGCTCTCTGTGCCCGGGTCTTTGAACCGTCTTCCTTTAGATTTCACTTCTACGATATCATTTGGGAGTAGGGGAAAGCTTCAGGCTGGGCCAGTTTTTCAGGGTCCCTGAGTATGTAAAAAATACTTCTCAGGTGCCCGGCGTGGTGGCGCAGGCCTGTAATCCCAGTACTTGGGAGGCTAAGACAGGAGGATCACAGGTTTGCAGCCAGTCTCAGCTACTTAGCGAGGTCCTCTGCAACTTAGTGAGATCTTGTTTCAAAATAAAGAATAAAAAATAGGGCTGGGGGTGTAGCTTGGAGGTAGAATGCCCCTGGTTTCTATCCCCAGTACCCCCCACACATACACACACACAAATGTTCAGGGCTGGGCACCTGCCTCAGTGGTAGTATGCTTGCCTAACATGTGCAAGGCTCTAAAAAAGATCCACAAAAAATCCCTCTCAAAACTGTCATACTATCTCACAATCCTTAAAAGCAGGAAAGAAAAAACAAAATACAACCAAATTGGCATCAAGAATTCTAGAGAAATATGCCAAGAGTTACCACTTGGAAGTCCTGGGCGGAAGGCTAGAACCTTCCCAGGGCCAGATACCTTCAGCAGCGTTCAGTCTGTGCTGCGAGAACACCCCATAACGTGCAGGCAGTGAGATTGCCTGTTCACACCGCATTCTAGTTCACATACCTGACCCCCAGTACCGTTATAACTAATTCCCAGGCGGCCTTGATAAATCCCCGGAGGCTTTATGTAGTGGTAGAACTCACAGAGCTTTAAAAAAGTTGCAAGCCCTTTCTTGTGATTGCGTAGCTCACTGAAATGTGTGCAGCGTGATTTCCCTGAGCCTGTTGTGTGCTAGCCTGCGGCATATTGGCCATCTTACTTCCCCCCTTCAGAGTTCTTTTGGGGCCTGGTGCCTCTCCCCCTGGACTTTATGAGACCGTCCTCGCAGGCGTTACTGACTGAAGGAAGAGCACACAGAGCTCTCACGCAGAACAGCCAGGCTCATCGGGCCCCCTCCGTGTCCCCAGTAATCCTCAGCACAACCCTCCAAGGCGGGCGACGCTGTCCCTTGACACAAGGGCACAGCTGGAGCGTGGCCCGGTGAAGCGACTTCCCAAAGGCCTGACCCTCGCACGGCGGCCCCACTGTTTGCTGCCCGTGTCCTCTTGCACAGGTCTCCTGGGGCCCCTGTCTCAGGGTCCTGGGGATGTGTCACCTGCCAGAGTCTGGCGTGGTGGGTTTATCTTGTCACTTGGCCCGGGTCTCCTGGCCCTGCCTTGTGCCAGGTGCATTTTCCGTGCTGAGGCGAGAGGTGAGCAGGGTGCAGGAGGGCCCTGCCTCGGGAAACTCCAGCCAGGTAGCAAGCAAACAGAGCAAGTAGCCAGGGCACGTGGGGAAGAGCGGCGGGGCGGGGCGGGGCAGGTTCGTTTGACAAGAGGTCTCTGGATAGGTGGCCGTGTAGCTGAAACCAGAGCTGGCCGTGGCCACCGTGAGCTTGGGCGCACGCAAGCCCGTCCCTGACCCCCTGCCGTTGCTGTCGGCCTCAGTGTCCTAGTCTTTGCTCAGGCAGCAAATGCTGGTGGACTGAGCGGCGGCGTCTTGGTGGGCTTGCCGTGAGCCCTGCAGCCTCCGAGCTCTGGTGCCTGCGGCACAGAGCCTGAAACATGTGTGGAGGCGCGCTGAGCGCCAGGCCCAGGGCTGTTCACACCCTGGGAGCCAGGCTAGCTGGGGAGAGAAGATGCACTCGCAGCTTCAGCTGACACCGAGGGGCAGGCGAGGCCACGTGCTCTTTCCCACGAAAGGAGAGGCGGGGTCCCGTTCACAGAAAGGCAGCTTGGCCGCATTCATTCTGGCGGGGACCTCATGAGTTGGAGCCTGTGGCTCGTGTTGCTTCCGTGTCTGAGCTGTCAGAGCAGACCCTCCCCACCCAGGCCTGTGCTGCAGCACCCAAGCAGCCGCCTTACCCCTAGGTGTCCCTCAGCAGGCCTTTCCCCGAGCGCTGCTGGCCCCTGGGAGCCAGGAGACTGTTCTTCAGCTCACTAGAACAGGGAAGGAAGGAGAGATAGGGAAATAAAAGAAGGTAAGGTTTGGGGCAGGTTAAAAGTTTTCCTTTAATACTGTAAATAGCATTATTTATAAACAGGTAAGACTACTAGAGTATCCACCTGTCACATAGGACTTAGGAACAGTTTACATAGGAAAACTGACTTGTTAGCGTGACATTCTGCCAGCCAAACTTTTAACGATCGCTTTTATTGAGGGTTATACACTAAGCTGAATTCCTCCAGTCATAGGCTTAACTCCGTCATTACCATCGCGATACACGCCACAGTTACTGTCACTAGCCACAGTTACCGTCCTAGTGACAGCGACAGCGACAGCGACAGCGACAGCCCTGCATCCTCAGGGCGCTGGCATCTGGGGGAGGGTTCACGCAGCCCGGGGGGCTCTCCAGCTGCTCCTTCCCTGGGGCTAAGTGCAGGGGCCAGGCCAGCAGCCACAGCCCTGACACAGGGAACAGGAAAGAGGCTCCTTTTTCCAGGAAGAGGAAAACACTTCCACTTAAGCATTTTTTCGCATAAGTGCTGTTCAAGTGAGTGGCCACTTTCCTTTTATTTTCCCACTGACTCGGTGGTCAATTTTAAGTTGCTGTTTTACTGAAAGGTATCAAGGGAAACATTGAAGCTCCTTGACATTATCTCAAAAAATAACTCATATATCTAAAAAACTACGCTGTTTGTTTGTATTTTATTCTTTTTGACACTTTACTCTTCAAATATCTGAGTGAAAAAGTTACAAGACAGATTTCTGGGATTCGTCGTTGCCCCTGTCTGCGCAGTCGGTCTCCTCAGACACTGGGCCGTCCATCATCGGTGCTCAAAGGAGACGTTTCAGGTTGTGCCTCGAGTCCAGGATCCGAACCTTCCTGGGTTCTGGAGCCGCCAGCTCGCGTCCGCCATGTTTGGTGGGCGAGGTGAGCCCTGCAGTCGCTGTGCCCGAAGTGAATTTGACTCCTGCTCGTGGTTCCTTGGTGTCTGTTTCTCACAAGGCGCCCTGTGTCAGCCTCTCTGATGAAAGTCTGTGTGCTCTGACATGCAGGACAGTGATGTCACTTCCTTAAGTGACTCGTGTGAACAGAAACAGAGCAGTGGTATTTATGAGTATTTCAGCAATAGTAGGAAGTTTAGACAGACCAGTTTGCCTTTTCAAATTGTATCAAAGGCCAAGAGGTCAGACACTTAACCGCCACCAACATCCCTGTTTCCTTTCGCGCAGAGACAGATGATTACGCTGAGATCATAGACGAAGACGATACTTACACCATGCCCTCGAGTAAGTACACAGCTCTTCTCGACCGTCCTTGACCGATAGCGCCTGACCTGTACAAGTGTTAGATGCTTGTCACCCTTGAGAACCTCCCTGGGCTTGACAGACAAGTTCTGTTCAACCTATAGAATTCTACACGTGCCCCAGCTGAAGGTTAGAAGCCTAAAACACAAATATCTGTAATAATGTAGCCTTAGCATAGGATTTTTTAAATCTTGTTTTCTCTATGATATTGCAACTTCTATCAATTGGAGTGTTTTCTTTCAATAGAAAATTAGCATTATTTAAAGGTTTTGTATACATACATCCATACACATATTCAAAGAATTGCATTCCCCCTGAAACTATTCCTTATTGCTGTTGACTAACCAGCACACACCGGGGGCGGGGGAGAGGGGAGAGGGGGGAGCAGAACTTCTTAGATGACCCACTGTCCTCCTGGAAATGGCAAGGTGCTCTTCCTCTCGGTAACTGTGCACCTTGCCGAGGGGGTTGATTTGGATTCCCTAGATCTTGCTTTGGGAGTCTGTCATCTCCATATCTTGAAGTCCTTAGAATTTCATTTTTATTACAGAAAAAAAAAAAATAGTCCCACTTCAAAGATGCCTTAGAAGCCTTAGTATCAAAATCCAAATGTTTCAGCTGGGTATGGTGGTGCACACCTATAATCCCAGTACTTGGGAGGCTGAGACAGGAAGATCACTGGTTCAAGGCCAGCCTCAGCAACTAACTGAGGCCTTCAGCAATTTAGTGAGACCCTGTTTCAAAATAAAAAGGGGTGAGGTTATAGTTCAGAGATAACATGCTCCTGGGTTCAATCTTAGCACCCCTCCCCCCAAATCCTGATATCCCAATTTCAGTAGATTTCAGTAGAGCTAAGTATTTTTGTTCTGTATTGTACAAGTATTTAAAAAGGCATTGTCATTTGCATTTTATATATACAATGAGGAGACATTACCAGAATCAAAAGACACAGGCTGCTGAGGCAAGCATTTTCCTTGGCAGGCCCTGCGTGCCCTTCAAGAGTCATTTACCAGAATGGTTAAAACCACAGCAAGGGCTGGAACTTAGTGTGTGCATTTTGACTGCCAGTAGCAATTTAGAAAATGTTTGGATTTAAGGTTAGTTTGTTCATTAGCTATTATCTGTGCGTTCCTACGGAGAATCCATATTTGTGTTTGCATATGTGTTATTCATAGTTGAATAGACCATGTCTAGAGTAGCTACATTTCTCCAAACCCCTCAAAAAATGAGCTGGAAAACAGGAATTTATGAGATAGAGATTTAAAGGCACTACTTAAAACACACTGAGTAAACTTAAAGATATAAGCTTAGATTTTACTTGTGTTTTTTTTAACTCATTTACATTTAAAATGATAAAGTTAATATTGAAATGTACTCTCTTAAGTTTTTGTTGCTAACTTATTTGCTACTAGTTATTGCTAAGCTATTTCACTTTTCTCTCCCTCAATTGCAATACAGAAAGCTATGGAATAGATGAAGGTAACAGGGTCCCTTTGCAATAACCACCTGCGTGCAGTTGCAACCGTGGAGTGGTGCGGGTGTTTCAGTTCCAGTTAACTTTATTTTTACACTATTTGTCATTGGTTTACTCATTCTGTTAAATCAGTGGAGCTACTAGCTAAAGTGATTTTAAAGAGGAAAACGACTCTACAAATTTGGGTGGGTGGTTCCGTATCTGATTGCATCGGGGAGAGATTTGGCTCTTAATTTGTCGCATTGGTGATTACACTCTTGGACCCATATGTGAGTTATGGGGTTACATTTCTTAATGTGAAATAAATTGAAATACCAAGTGGTTAATTGAATTAGAACTTGATCTATACTATATTCCTAATGGATATTTTCCTTTTCTGTGCCTCAACAGCCTGCTATGTATTTTATCTTGCATAACTCGCAGCTTAATATATTAATTTGAGGTACATGATTTTAAAAGTTAAGCTGATACGCTCACCCTTGATTCCATGTCGTCTGATTTTGAAATTAGTTGTTAGAAAGCACCTCTTTAAACTCTTTTAGCTCCATGAATAATGTAGTGATAAGATTATAATAAAGTGGAAAGCTCTTAAACTTTCACAACATAAAATTGACTCCTGACACATCTTTATATTGCCTCCATATTTATAGACGAAGTATTTGTAAAATAATTGCTTTAAATAAGTGTCTTTAGCCTTCGTGTATTAATATCTAAACTAAAAGCTATTAATTAAGCATATAATTTAATACTTGGAGCAATTATTTAGAAAAATATGAAATGGATGCAAAACAAATCAGACATTTAAAGACTCCTAGGAACAGAGTGAAAAAAAAATCTACCTTTGATAGAACTCATTATCTGATAATTCACCCAGCATCATAGCTGATACAGAAATCCCTTTTCAGTTACTGTTTAAGAGAATTCCACTGTTTAAATCATCTTCGGATATTGATGTGCCACAGAGGAAGTTTTGCTCATGGATGATAATGAAATGAGGTGTATTTATGTATTAACTGTTATTTCTGCAATTGTAGAATTATACTCAAGTATTTATTGCTGTGGGTCGTGTTTTACAGCCAGGGACTATGAGATTCAAAGAGAAAGAATAGAACTCGGGCGATGCATCGGAGAAGGCCAGTTTGGTGATGTGCATCAAGGCGTGTACATGAGTCCAGTAAGTCCTCCACCCCCCACAATCTGCACTGCTTCTGACTCTTTCAGTTGCTTCTTGTTAGTCTTCGTGAGTCCTTAGTTCTTCTGGGCATTTATTTACACTTGTTATTTGTGAAGCTTATCGTACGTGTCTGTTTACTTGGTATATTCAGAAATTTTTTAAAAGTGGCAAATTGAACTTCTGTGCAGCCAGCTCTGTCCTTACTCATTTAATCAGCAGCAGCAGATCCTTCAGTGACAATTCAGATCAGATGACTCCACATGACAAGAAGTGTTTTCAAAAATAAAAGAGAACATTCATTTGCCAGTTAACCTCCAGAAGAGATGAGTAAGTGTGTGGAAGTCATTGCACTAAGCTGTGCAGCTATCACCAGTCAATTTTAGAACATTTTCTTCCACTCAAAGGACTGATACCCCTTAGCAGTTGCTATCCATGAACCCTCTCCCGTCCTCGGGCGACCTCTCATCTCCTATTTCAGTTTGCCTCTCCTGGATATTACAGATAAATAGAATCTATATAGGAGATCCCTTCCTTTTCATTGCCAAATACTAGTCCTTGGTAGAGGTGTGCTATGCTTGGTTTTCCGTTCTTCAGTCTCCACTTTGAGTTACTCAAATGCTGCTGTGGACCTTCATGCACACGTTTCAGTGTGGACACAATGTTTTCAGTTCTTTTATGCATTCTTAGGAATTGAATTTCCTTGTCATACAGTAACTACATGTACCTTCTTGACGAACGGCCTGATTTCCATAGCAACTGTACCATTTTATATGCCAGGCAGCCAGGGCGCCCTTAGTGTACCAGCACCTGCTATTGAGTGTCTCTTTGTATTTTGTTTGTTCCAGTACTGGAAATTGAGCCCAGGGGTATTCCACCTCTGAGCTACAACCTCAGCCTTTTTTATTTTGAAACAGGGTCTCGCTAAGTTGCTGAGGCTGGCCTCAAACCTGTGATCCTCCTGTCTCAGCCTTCCAAGCATACTGGGATTACAGGAATGTGCCACTGTGCCCAGTTTATTGTATGTCTTTTAAAAATTAAATCAGTGGTTTTTAAAATGACATTTTAGAATTACAGTACATACTTGCTCTAAAACTTTTTGTGTGTGCAGGCTGGGGGTGGTACTGGGGATTGAACCCAGGGGCATTCTGACTCTGAGCTACATGCCTCGCCCTTTATAGTTTTATTTTGAAATAGGATCTCGCTAGGTTGCTGAGGCAGCCTCCCAAGTACTGAGATTACAGGTGCGCACCACCATGCTTGGCTTAAAGACATTTTTTAAACTAGAATAATGACATCAGATATACCTAGATGGCTCTAATAAAATTGTGGTGGCAGGTCATTGGTCCTCGTGTCTTGATCCTCCTGCTTGGGAACTGCAGATGACCCCAGAGCATCTTCCTGCCTGGCCATTTGTTACTTCCTTTACACGTATATGCACGAATGCCACTTTTATAACCAAAAACTTATGAAAGGTTTTTTGTTGGGTTTGTTCAATCAACCCAACCACCATGTAACTAAACAATTTGGTGTTTCACTGTTTTAAAGTTCTGCTTTAGAAGTCTTTACCTTGTGCTAATATCTACTTAAATAATTTATTGTTTGTTTTTAACCTGATATTTACTCTTTTCTCAGTCCTTCTTTAGCTTTATCTTCCTTATTCTTTTTTTGCGGTACTGGGGATTGAACTCAGGGGCATTCTACCTCCAAGCTACACCCTAGCCCTATTTTTTTATTCTTTATTTTGAAACAGGGTCTCACTAAGTTGCGGAGTGCCTCACTAGGTAGCTGAGGCTGGCCATGAACCCGGATCCTCCAGTCTCAGCCTCCCAAATGCTGGGATTACAAGCGTGCACCACCACGCCCAGCTTCTTCCTTATTCTTTTAACTGTGCTGTTTGAGGGAAAATGTAGTAGAAAGAGCACTGGCTATCAATGTGGGGAAAGACCTAAATCTAGGCCTTACTCTGCCCGAGTATGAGATGTAGGGAAGCCGGTTTCTTGCCAGGTCACTGAACTGGCAGGTCCCTGGGTGGCCTTGGCGCTCAGGCGTGCCTGATAGAGAAGCACTCTGCCGCTCTCAGGGTTCAGTGAGTCGCCTGGACACGCAGCTAATAGCAGGGTTGATGGCCTTTAATTCATTGACTTTTTAAAAAAACAGGTCAGTTTTTGCTGCAAACATGCTAGATAATTTTTCTTAATATTCCCAGTCTAGTGTACTTTAAATATTTGTTGAATGAATCCCAGCTCCTAGTAAAATAGCAGGGCTCACATTTTGTCAAGCGCCTGCTGTCTTTTGCAAGAGGAACACTTTTGCCGCTTTTGCCGTGAGGCCGAGGGAGCTGGGTGTGGAGATGCGGGTGGAAGGCCGGGCCTGTGGCCCACGGGCGGCTGGGCCTTTAGGAGAGGATCCAGCGCACATTCTAAAATGACTCCCCGCCACCGGGAGAGTGGGCGCAGAGGGAAGTGGACATCATTGGGCGGGGAGCCCGCCGTGTCCGAGCGGGTCTCTGGCTGTGACCTGCCCCCGAATGGCTGGCTGTGGCCAAGAGGAAACTAGAAGAGTCGCCAGCAGCCTCCAGGCTGTCTCCTCGGGCCCCATGTGGCATGTTCCTCCAAGTGAGGGGACAAGGCTGTGCAGAAAGCAGATCTGACAGTGTTCCCAGAGGACCCGCACGGAGATAGGCGACCGATGGTGAGGAATTGGCTCGTGTGGTCATGTAGGCCGCCAAGTCCCCGCATCTGCCCTTGGCAAGCTGGAGACGAAAGAGAACCAGGGCCGGGTCCAGTTGGGCTTTGAAGGCCAAGTTCAGGTGGAGGAGTAGGGGACTGAAGGCAGGGCGTGGCAGCGTCCAGCCTGGCGCCTGTCAGCAGGAGGAGTCCCCTCCTTGTGGGAGGGCTTCCGTGGGATCCACCCGCACTGGGAAGGCCAGCTGTCAGCTCAAATGTTAAACTCTCAAACATCCAACGTAACGTTGGACCAGATATCCACACACCTGGTGGCCCAGTCAAGAGGACACGTGAACTTCACCCTCCTGGTGTTCCGGTGGCCGATCTGGACTCGGATGTGGTCATCGTCACATTTGAAAGGGCTCTTCTGCCTCCTCGTGCAGAGAGGAGCCAGGCAGCTTCAATATCGAGTCTGGGTTGACGGGGACGTCAGGATACAGGGATTCCTTGTATCGAGTCTGGGCTGACGGGGACGTCAGGATACAGGGATTCCTTGGAGCCAGCAAGTGGCACTCGAGTCCCTTGCACAGGATGAGCTGAGCCCAGTCCGTCTCCCGGTGTCCTGACCCTGAGAAGATCCGGGGATGCTCCTGTCTTCCCGAGTCTCCTAGGCCAGGCTCTCCGCCCGCCCGTGACTGGCGTTGCTGGCGTAGCAAGAGCTCTTGAGGGTGCCTGGCACAGTCAAGCTCCATCGGCACTCAGAGGAATGAGCCTCGAGCCCCATCTCAGAGCCAAGTCTTGTGACAAGTGACAGCTCCATTCTGGCTAGGGACATTGGCTCTTGATCAGAATGGGGACTGTGTTCCCAGGCTGCCGCCACCACCTGCTGCGTGTCCCAGCCACCCGTGAGCCTCCTGGGGGCTGGCCATGGACGGCCTCCATGCCTCCGTTCCTCCCGGGCTCTGTGGACTCACCCACAGAACTTGTGTCCTCCCCTGGGCGTGGCATCTGTCAGCCCATGAGGTAACCTGAGGACGCACGGGGTGCTCAGGACCTGCCGAGAAGCCAAAGACAGAGCACGCGGCTGTCGGGACCACGTGGCGCAGTGCTCTTCCTGCCCGGAGATGATGCCGCCTGGCCACTGTCAGGAAGGAGAGGGGCGCAGGGGAGTGAGAGAAGGATGCAGTGCAGACCCGCATCACACCGCCTGCCTCTCAGCTCACCCACGCTTCTCAAGGACACCCGGGAAAGATTCTTAGGCATGATTTGGCATGCCCCACACTTTGTGAATCCCCATCTGCCCTCTTTTCCTCCTCCCCCTCTTTCCTCCTTTCCGTTTCTGCCTCTCTGACAGAATGTGAGGCACCTTACAGAAATAGGCACTATGAAATAAGAGGATTGTTCTGGCAAAGATAGCGTAAAGCACAGGATCAGCCAAGCCACAGTCGATACCCAGACTTGTCCCTGGCGTTCTGTTGATTTGCTAAGAGTGGGAAAGCATTTCCCGTATCATATTTCTGGTGTTTCTTAAGCTTTATCTTTTGAACTTGAAGAAAAGACGAAGGTTTTGGCTTCTGGTTTGGTTTTCCTCTTCCTTTGCTGGTCGCACCTCCTAGTCTTGCATTTCCTCCTCTGTCCCCGGACTCCTTCCTATTACAGCGCTCCAGAGCATGTCCCCTGGACCCCTGTCTCCCTCAGCTTCGTGCAGAGCAGCTCTGGCTTCCTCCTCGACTCCGGCCTCCCCACCCCCCTGGGCACCTGGCGTCTCTCTGTGCCTCAGGCTTATCACCACCAGAGCCAAATGTCTGCTGCTAGCTGCTCTAGCCAAAAATTCAAACTTCACTCACACCCTGTTCATCCAGAGACACCTGGTCCTTTGTCCCACCTGCAGAGCATGCCTGGAAGCTCACCCCCTCCCCACCTCCACCGCCTCCATTGTCCGTCCTGCAGAGCCCCTGTGCTCACTTCGCCTCCCTGCAGGGCGGCCACTCCCTCGCCCTGGCTCCCCAGCTGCTCAGAATGAAAACCACGAGCTGGGCGTGGTGGCGCACGCTTATAATCCCAGCATTCGGGAGGCTGAGACCGGAGGATCCGGGTTTGCAGCCAGCCTCAGCTACCTAGTGAGGCACTCCACAGCTTAGTGAGACTCGGTTTCAAAATAAAGAATAAAAAATAGGACCGGGGGTATAGCTGGGAGGTAGAACATCCCTGAGTTCAATCCCCAGTACCGCAAAAAAAAAGAATGAAAACCGCACCTTAACCTCGGCCCAGAAGGCCCCACCGGGTCTGGCCTCCATTTCCCTCTGACTCCACATCTCCACCCTCACGTTGTCTGCTCTGGCCTGGGAGCCCTGCAGGCTCCTGTGGCTGGCCCCGCCCCTTCCGGCCTTGGCGCACAAGTCAGTCCAGGGCCATCTTCCAGGAACAGTAGCCACCACCCATCTCCCATAAGTTGATGCGCCCATCTGTCCCCGTAACACTGCTCTTCCAGCTTACCTAACTCACTTACCATGAACGAAAGCTGGTCAGAGCACAGCCTGCTGCCCCGTCGTCCACTGGCGATCCTGAGCACCTAGAACAGCACCTAGCTTGAAGCAGGGACTGAGCATGGAGACAGGTGGATAGCGACTTCCCGCAGCATTTCACGCGCATGTCCGTTTTTTCAGTGAGGGTTTGATACGAAAGATTTGTATTTTACAGTTCCAGTTCCAATTCTGTCTGGTCAAGAATCCACGTAATTGCAAAACAAACAGCTTTTCCTGAATGTGCCTGTTGATATAGAACCTGTTTGCGTGTGTGTAATTCTGTAATTTTCCTAACACAGGAGAATCCAGCTTTGGCCGTTGCAATTAAAACCTGTAAAAACTGTACTTCGGACAGCGTGAGAGAGAAATTCCTTCAAGAAGCCTGTAAGTTTCTAGAAATTTCTGTGGAACTTCATTTGACTGTCTATCTGTGAACTCCAAATTATCTCTGGAGAAGTAAGATAAAATATGTTGTTACTTTTATGAGATAAGTGCACTTACGATTTTGCTGTGCAAATTAATGTCTAAATCTGAATAGGGACATATCTGCAGGTTTTCCCAGGTAAATGTGATTTTTTTTTTTTTTATAATATATAAAGGTAGAAGACACCCTTCCCTTTATCCTTCATGCCTGCACCCTTACACACCTGTGCACTGGACTTGTTACGCACATAGAAACGACCATAGCCAGGTGTGGCCAGGCCCTGTGGGAATGCGAGGTGAACCGGACAGACCGAGTCCCTGCCCTCACGGAGCTCACAGACGATTGGAGGAGTACAGATTGTGACCAGTCCCCTAGTCTTACTACAAAACCAGATGTGGGCTGGGGTTTAGCCTACACGAGGTCCTGGGTTTGATCCCTAGCACTGAAAAATAAACAATAATGTACGAAATCAGCAAGACTCACCCAAAAGAGCCCTCGGAAGGGGCCTTTGGTGGCTGCTCAGGTGACTTTAGCTAGAAGAGACTCTGCGCCTCCTCCCTCTGTCGCCCGGCCTGTGTGTCTCGCGCTGAAGCTGCCGTGGTGTGCTTCCTGTGCCTGGGTCTTCTCCCGTGAAGGTACACTCATCTTGCACACAGCAAGCTCGCTCTTACCAGGGCTGTGGAGTCCCTCCTCATCCTCCTCCTCCCACTGGGCTTGCCCCTTCTTATCCTTCAAGGCCCCCCTTAAACGTCACCTGCGCTGAGAACCCTTCTGAACCCCCACACTCAAGCAGACCTCCCTGTGTGTTCTCAGCCAGCAGACCACCTCCCTTCCTCTCGGTATTCGTGACTAAATGCACACACCGTTCACAGGTGGTGATTGCCTGTCTTGCCTGCTAAGCTTTAATCTCCATGGGGACAAGGACACGCCCGTTTTGCTCATCTCTCAGCACCCAGCACAGGGTTTGGCACATGAAAGGCATGCAGCAAAATGTCAATGTCCCTTCACTCCATGGGCATGGAGTGCCTTCCACTTCCCACTGTAGTAAAGGTTTTCCACCTGACCGTCCAGCACATTCACACACAGAAGTCAGAGTGTAGCCACATCAGTTAAGTCTAAGTGCATCCTTGATCCTGTTCCTGCATCTCTGACTCAGTGTCGGGAGAGGCCTGGCTGGTGGCTTCTCTCTCCGCTCATTTGTTTCTACAGAGTCCCCGGGGCCAACAAAATACAGACCACCTCAGCCAGTCACGTAGCAGCACCTCGTCCACCTTACTGTTTTGTTTTTTACTTTTTAACGCAAAATGGCAAATTTTTCTTTTTCTAAAATTCCCAACAGTCATATTGTGATTTTGTAGGACATCATTACAGAAACCATTATAGTTTCGTTTGGTTTGGGTTCTTTTGTGGTGCCAGGGATTGAACCCAGGGATATTCTACCTCTGAGCTACACCCCAGACCTATTTTATTTTTTATTTGAAAACAGGGTCTCACTAAGTTGCCAAAGCTGGTCTTGAACCTGCAATCCTCCTGTCTCAGACTCCTAAGTACTGGGACTACAGGTATCCGCCACCATGCCCAGTGAAATCATCCTAGTTTTACAGAAGAAGTCAAGGCCAACTTCCTTCTTTTCTTCTTGAAGGGGTTGCTCAGCTTTATTTCAGGGGTGTGACAGATGCCGTGTACCCGACCTCCTCCAGGGCCTTCACAGGTGGGCATGGCCAGAACCTGCAGGCTTCTGTAACCGGCCTCTCCGAGTGTTTCAGGCTGCACAGCCTGTCCGAGTGTTCAGCCGTGCCATCAGGCTGTGAAGACATCAGAGAAGAAGCAGGCTGGGCTCCTCGTGGCTTTATTTGTAAGAGCAGGCAGCAGCCCCTGAGTGGATCAGTAACAGGCTGAGCTATCCTGTGGACTTTCCATGTGGGTAGCAGTTCCCAGTGACCACAAGACTCTCCTCTGCTCTTAGGCCGGTGCTGTTTCATATTTTTAGTAATTCAGAGGAAATATAACAGTCTTGATAATTATATCTGAGGACCACATAAAACAAAAAAGGATAGTAAATGGTAACTAGCAATAAATTGAAAATAAGAGCAAATACACTGGGCTCTATGTCTAAATGTGTGTCCAAACATGACACCGAGTCCTTAAGCCATAACTGGAGTCCAACAAGAGGAAATTTAATGAAATGCTTTGGATTTTGTACTGGATGTTTATATGTTAAAACAAAAGCAAAACTATTAGGCTCTATTCTTGAAATATGTGGGAGAATCTGAGCTGGGGGATCCCCACCAGATGTTAGGGATTTGAGGCATGTCAAAGCTGAGGCAACTGTACAAGGCATGTCGTCCATAGGCGATGCGGTGTCCATCAGCAGAGACGGCCTCTGGGTTTGCCTGGAGGGCGCTGGGTAGCTTGGGGTGGAGCAGACCCCAGAGCAGTAGGACGCCGCCTTCAGATTTTCAGGGTGCTGCCACTTGGATGTGATTGTGAACATTT
>PVLC010000374.1:57241-169031 GCA_004027655.1 Graphiurus murinus
CCCCCCCCCCCCCCCCCCCCCGCACACAACTGAGTTACTTTTTTTTTTCGGTATTGGGGATTGAACTCAGGGGCATTCTACCTCTGAGCTATACCCCCAGCCCTATTTTTTATTCTTTATTTTGAAACAGGGTCTCCCTAAGTTGCAGAGGGCCTCACTAAGTAGCTGAGGCTAGCTGCAAACCCGGATCCTCCAGTCTCAGCCTCCCGAATGCTGGGATTGCAAGTGTGCGCCACCACGCCTGGCTCTGAGTTACATTTTTGTGGATAAAAATTATGTATATTATTAGCTCCCTACCACTTACAAGTTGTAAAATAAATGATTGAGTGAGCAGAATACCCATTAATATTTCTGGGCCCATTTCAAAGCCTTTCACAATCTTTCCTGACAGTATTGGATACCATGTACTTTATAAAAGCATGTTGGTAATATTAAAGGAAAGTTACTACTGCTATTATTATACAGTCCTTGGTCAGCATCATACCTTTTTTTTTCATTTTAATAGTCTATAAAACCCGGGTGTTTTCATAGCCACTGGACTAGGTCACCTTTGAAGTTACTTCAGTTGTTTTATGAAGCTTGTCCCATCTTTCCAGTCCTAGTGTACAGTGCAGGTAACTTACAGAAACTGTGAACAGGTGGGCACCTGCCGCGGTTGGTCACACTGCCGTGTGTGAGTCCGTGCGGTGCCTTCGTGGCCGTCTCGGCTCAGGCAGGCCGCCCGTGTCACTGCTACCAGGCGGTGCAGGTCCAGTGATGCAGCAGGGCTGCGACCACGTGACTATCTAGTACTCGCCTCTCTTGCAAGGGGACGAGGCCGTAGTGGAGGGTGCGGGCACTCTTTCCATCCAAGGTACAATCCCACCACCAGGCCTGTAGGGAGCACGGCCCTTCAGCAGGACTCCACTCCACTGAGGCCTCCCCTCGCCCGGGTTTCCCCAGGCAGCTGCGGCACGTGACCCCCTCTCTTTCCAGCCGAGTCCCAGTCAGGAATGATTTTCACCGCCGAGCCTGTTGCCCCGCTAAATGAAGGTCACTTTTTCCCATAGAAGAAACCAGTGTGTGTGCTCAGCCCGTCCCTCACTGCTCCCCGGCACAAGCTTGCTGCCGGCGTCATGCTATGGGCCCGCAGCACGCTGTGCCTTTGTGCTGCTTTGTACCCTACTAGGAGCAGAAGTGGCCGGTCGTGTTGAACTCTGTGTCTTAGTGGGACCAGTCTTCAGAAGGACTGAGTTTTCAGGAGAGTAACTGTGGACCACCTTTTCCTTAGTAACGATGCGTCAGTTTGACCATCCTCATATTGTGAAGCTGATTGGAGTCATCACGGAGAACCCCGTCTGGATCATCATGGAGCTGTGCACGCTCGGAGAGGTACGGTGGGCCCCAGGCCCGTCTGGGCTGGCGCTAGCTCCTCCCAGGCCCTGGAGCGGTGCAGTCCGTGCTCGAGGTGTGAGGTCCTCGGCTTCAGGAGGGAAAGTACAGTTAACTTGGGATTTTCAGGAGAGTTCTAGCTTAGGGTTATGCAGTGCTGATCCAGAGAGCACAGGGGCCGCTGCCTCCTTCACTGAGGCAGGCGCTGTGGTGTGCGCCTGTCCTCCCAGCTGCTTGGGAGCCTGAGGCGGGCAGATCTCTCGAGCCCAGGAGTTCTAGGCCTGCCTGGGCAACACAGGAGACTCCGTCCTTAAGTTCCCAGCTGACCCTCCCACAGCACCGGCAGCAGTGTCTCGCCACCCAGCTGGATGGGTGAGCCTGGTAGCAGCAGGTGACCCAGTGGTTGTGCTCTCTCTGGAACTGTTGCCCGAACTAGCCAGCGATGGGAGGGTGGAAGAAGCACTGTTTGGGTGAATTAATGCAAAACTTAGGTAAACCTAAAAAGCTTCTTAATCTTTTTGAGAGTTCACTTTCCACTCTTCAGATCAACTGCCATTAGTCACAGTTTCTTTGAAAAATATGAGTAACAAGAGTGTCAACAGCTTTGACATTCTCCAGAATACAGAAACTATCCATCATCACCATCACCTGGAAACTTCTAGAAGTGCAGACTGGTGTGCCCCGCCCCAGGCCTGCCGAGTCAAACCGGCCCAGAGGGCTCCAGGAGCACGCCCCGCCCTTCCTCCGGGGCTCTGCACTTCCAATTCAAATGGAGTGCTCAGGGATAATTTTTGTTCACAGCTTTTTCCTGCTTTGGCTTTGGAAGAGTGTCTTTGATTTAGTAGTTAAGGTGTTCACAGACTCGTGCCGTGCCATTCTTTTTCAGGTTAGCATGATGTGTGGTGGGGTAAATGCCCAACATGTGACCACTTAACCCTTCTGCACGCGCACCACGAGGAGGGTGGAGGTGGGCTCTGTATTGCCTCTCCTCCCCTCAGCGCCATCACACTTTCTCTAGACACACTGAGGTTCTCAGTAGAGAGGAGCAGACTAGGTTTATAGTGAGCTCCGCTCTTTTGAACAGTACCTGGGGTTTTTTGTTCTTCAACTTACTTTTTTTTTTTTTTCAGTACTGGGGATTGAACCTGGGGCATTCTACCTCCGAGCTACACCCTCAGACCTATTTTTTATTCTTTATTTTGAAACAGGGCCTCACTAAGTAGCTGAGGCTGGCCACAGACCTGCGGTCTTCCTGTCTCAGCCTCCCAAGTACTGGGATTACAAGTATACGCCACCACGCCTGGCTTCTTCAACTATTAATATTTAGCAATCCTGTATTCAATGCTTTTATTTAGTCCCTTGAGCATAGTGTTCTTTCTTTCTTTTTTTTTGGTACTGAAGTTGAACCCAGTGGGATTCTACCTCTGAAGTACATCCTACCCTTTATCATCATCATCATCATCATTATTATTATTATTACTATTATTACTATTTTTTATTTTGAAGCAGAGTCCCACTTAGTTGCCGAGGGTCTTGATAAGTTGCTGTGGCTAGCCTCAAACCTGTGATCCTCTTCTCTTGGCCTCCTAAGTACTGGAATTACACATGTGTGCCACCATGCCTGACTCTTCATATATTTTTTAAGAAAGTTGTCTATAGACATAAGTATTCTAATTTTATAATGGGATTTCAAGTAAAGGACTATTGTAATCTCTGAGTGGAAATGTTTCATTTGTTATACTTTGTTTATATTGGGGGAAGTGAGGCCATCTGAGAGTATTTAAAATGCATTTGGAAACATCCACTTTGTTGAGCGTAGCTTTTATGCTGTTGATTTCAACTCTCTGACTCTCAGTACTTCTCTTTTTTGTCTTGGCTCTTGTTCCAAAAGCTGAGGTCATTTTTGCAAGTAAGGAAATACAGCTTGGATCTGGCGTCTTTGATCCTCTATGCCTATCAGCTTAGCACGGCGCTCGCGTATCTGGAGAGCAAAAGATTCGTACACAGGTAAGACCTCGGTGAAGCTGCTAAGTAGCTTTCTGAGCAGGGGAAGTAGACACGTCACAGAGAGAAAGAAGTACTCACTGAGCCCCATCAACGCCCTCATAGTATTTGAACCTGTCGTCTGTGTTGTGTCCTTTCTTTTTTTTTTTTTTTTTTGCAGTATTGGGGATTGAACTCAGGGGCATTCTACCTCCGAGCTATATCCCCAGCCCTATTTTTTATTCTTTATTTTGAAACCGAGTCTCACTAAGTTGCAGAGTGCCTCACTAGGTAGCTGAGGCTGGCCGCAAACCCGGATCCTTGTGTTGTGTCCTTTCTGAGTGAGGTGCCCGGCCGGTTACTACATGGTTAGAGGTTTCTGTGTGACCCGCTCATGACCCTTCCTCCTTCCGTAAGCATGGTCAAGAGCCTGTGCTTGTCGCTGGAGCAGTGAACACCAGGAAACGCCCCCCCCTCCCCCAGCAGATTAACTGTCCTGGGACTTTCTAGTAGGAACAGTCACATTTGTGCATTTGTGGAATTCCGATTTGTAGTGTGAGGATCTGTAGTTTGAATGCAAGTGGAAGTCCTTCTTAAGACTTGTTTGCCAAGTATTATGTTAGTTATTGTTTTATATCTAGCATTAAATGAAACTGTGTCAGCAAAATCATTCACAAGTCTTATGTTCAGAAGATAACACTGAATGAGATCTCTTTAGTAAGAGATCAGGAAGTTAAGAGACCCCAGTTGTATGTCTATCAGTTAATGTAGTTGCAATAAGGATTTTTATTATCTGAGACTATATTTTGCAATCATTTCAAATAATTATCAATATATTCATGAGTAAATATCTATCAGAGTAATATATATGAAGTAAAGTTATATTTTTTAAACTTACAACAATTCTATTTGCATTGTATATGAGCTGTCTTTCAAAGCACCTATTTGTATATCTTGATATAATATATAGATGAGTTTGTGGAGTTTTTTATTTTATTGTTTTAAAACTAATTGTCCCAAATTCTACCTTACCAGGGACATTGCTGCTCGAAATGTTCTGGTATCCTCAAATGATTGTGTAAAATTAGGAGACTTTGGATTATCCCGATATATGGAAGACAGTACCTACTACAAAGGTAAGAAGCCAGAGCAGAACCTAAGTCGGGCTCATGAGCTTTACTGCAGGTTCAATTCCACATGGCTATTTAACCATGATCCTTTAACCCCGCCCCCACCCAGAGCCACCCGGAGTGAGTCATGGGCTCAGCCACAAAACGAAAGCAGGGCTGCACAAAAAGAAAATAATTGATAGACTGCACCACATTGGAATGATTAATTTTTGTTCTGCACTAAAAGGATGAAATGACAAGGTTCAGAGCAGGAGAAAACCACTCGCTGACCACTCAGGTGACCCGAGACTGCAGGTGCACTTTCTCCACTGAAATGTGAACACAGAATGCACTCCCACCTGAGCAGGAGACCTGAAGCCAGTCCCCAAAGAGACTGTGGGGGCAGATGGGTGCCCGAAATGGTCCAGCATCTCTGGCCCCTGGGGAGGTGGGATGGCAGCGCTCACCAGCGGGACTGCTGAAGTAGAACGTGCTGCGGTCAGTGCTGGCAGACACGTGGGGACACTGCGCTCCCTACCAACTGCTGGTGGGTTTGCACAGTCTTAGCGATTAAAGCTACAGCTAACATCCAGCACAGCGGCCGCATTGACCCCAGAGTAATGGAGCTGTTGGTTCACACAAAACCGGTCCTGAAACATTCTGTGGCTTTACTTGGAGTAGCAAAAAGTTAGCAGTCAGGGGCTGAGAGTGCAGCTCTGTGCTGAGCACCTGCCTAGCATGCATGAGGTCTTGGGCTCTACCCTTGGCCCTGCAAAAACAAATAAAGCACACCACATTCTGTGCACAGCCTCTGGCTATTTATTTATTTCTTTGGTACTAGGGATTGAACCCAGGGGCATTCCACCCCTGCCCTATTTTATTTTTTATTTTGAAAGAGAGTGTCACTAAATTGCTGAGACTCAAACCTGTAATCCTCTTGTCTCAGCCTCCCAAGTATTGGGATTACAGGCATGTGCCACCACACACAGCTGCCTTTGGCTATTTAACCATGATCCTTTGACATATGGAAAAAGGTCAGTTGTTTTTTTTGTTTTGTTTATATAATCATTTAACTTAAAAAAGACCAACTCAAGCCAGACACAATGGTACACACCTGTAATCCCCGTACCTAGGAGGCTGAGACAGGAGGATCAAAGGTTTGAGGCCAATGCATGGTAATTTAGCAAGACCCTGTTTCAAAATTAAAAGGCCTGGGGATGTAGCTCAGTGGTAGAATGCCTCTGGGTTCAATTCCCAATAAAACACACACACACACACACACACAAAGTTAGTTTTATGCTATTTGAAATATATTTCATATCTAGCTCAATTTTTAGCTAGTCCAAGTCCTAGAATTCCAGTAAAGAGTTAAATTCGAGCACTGTGATGATTGGGATTTCACATCATTTAAACAGTGCTTAAAATGGGCAGTTGACAATTTCACACAAATATTATCACCTCAGAATGTTCAACAAGTATAAATTCCTTGGGAAGGTTAGGGATTCTTTGAAACTCTCCTCTAAGAGCTGATATTGTTTCAGGGATGGGCTTACTGCCTCCGAAAGAGAGTCCGAGGGTACCGTCCTGCCCAGCCTCCCACCCCCCTGCAGCCCGCCCTGCCCACTCTCCGCACACTTGCAAGGTTCTCTGGCTGGGCCACGCCTGTGCTTACTCTCACAGTGGAAGAGCTCCTTGGGGCTGGCTTGTCTTGGGAACCGGTGGGTGGAGGGACCTTCTGGAACCTTGGCGGCACAAAGGTTCTCCGGCCTCTCCAGAGGGCCGACCTCGGGCTTCCCTGAGGAAGCTGTCCTTTCCTTCCGTCACCTCTCCCTCTTCTCATGCTGCTGAAGACTAGTCCATCCTGACTGTGTACATTCCTTATTTGGACCTTTACCTACTTGCTGTAGTTTGTAACCTCTAACATCAGTACTTATGGTACTTTTGTAGTCATTTAAAGACATGCACATGTCATGTTTCTAGTTTGAGTCTCTGCAGTACACGAATATGCAACCAAGGTTCCTTCTTGTCTCAGTTGGAGAACTGGGTCTGGGGCTGCAGGGCAGAGCCCGCAGCTCTGGCTTGGGGACCAACTGGATGGGGTTTGAGTCGCGCCTCAGATACCTCTTAGTGGCACGGCCTGGAGCAAGTTACTTAACACAGCTGAGCCTTATTTTCTATTAGAAAGAGAGAGAGAGAGAGAGAGAGAAAGAAAGAAAGAAAGAAAGAAAGAAAGAAAGAAAGAAAGAAAGAAAGAAAGAAAGAAAACTTACCAGAATAAGAGTTGTTTTAGGATTTAAGATTGTAGTCTAAGCCTGGTGTGATGGCATATGCCTGTACTCCCAGTACTTGGGAGGCTGAGACAAGGAGGATTGTGGGTTCGAGGATAGCCTCAGCAACTCAGCCAGACTCTAAGCAACCTAACAAGATCCAGCTTCAAAATAAAATAGGTCTGGTGGTGTAGCTTAGACATAGAATGCCCCTGGGTTCGATCCCAGTACCACCCACACAGAAAATGATCGTAGTTGGCGTGAGATGTTCGTACGGATGTACATTTCCCCTGGAGCACTGGGTTCTACATGTGTGCACCTCAATAGTTGAGGTACCTCAATAGTTGAGAAGTGAACGTACCTTCGTTCTTAACAGAATATTTACTGAGCCAGGTTCCCTCCGAATAGAGGAGGACCTGTCCTGGCCAGTTGTGAAACCCCAGGTAGCAGAGCTTCAGCCCTGCCCAGCGGAGTCCCTCTGCGTGCGTGCCCCTGCCCCTGAGAGGGGGAAGGACACGGTGTTCCACGTCCCGACCCGCTCTGCCCGCTCATCACCCCACGAGACCGCAGAGTGCCCAGGACATGGAGGGCCCAAGGGGCACCTGGCTCAAGCTTTTGATTTCGATACCGAAACTCTCAGCTAGCTCTGTTAGGTTCTCAAGCAGTAACAGGGAAATTTATTTTCTGCAATTAATCTTCTAGCTTCCAAAGGGAAATTGCCTATTAAGTGGATGGCTCCCGAGTCAATCAATTTTCGACGCTTTACCTCAGCTAGTGACGTATGGATGTTTGGTGAGTATTTTTTTAACGTTTTCTGCTTTTTACAATTTATTTCATGTGCTTTATAAAATGAAATCAGCATAATCTCTTTGCAGAATCTGTAGGTAGCGGTCCCTTTCCTAGCCTGCCCAGGTCCTCCACCAGACGTGCCAGGCCACCTCTGTGAGTGGCTTCGGAGCGCACGCCACGCTCTGTCCGCACAGCCTGCCCTCACGCTGCCCTCTTCCCTCCGCCACCTCTGCTCCCACGGGAGAGGCCTGTCTTGTTTCCGTCTTTCTTCTCCTCTGTCGCCACCCATCCTATCTTCGGGTGAAAGGCTGGACGCTTGCCCTGCCCCGCCCCGAGGACCTGCACCTGTTCTTCACCCCCTGGCTCCGGGCTCTGCTTGTCCCAAGGCTGGGAGCCAGCTGTCCATCCGTCCGTCCGTCCATCCTGTAGCTTCTCCTCCTTCGATGTCTGGTCTGTCCCTCCCTCTGCTCCCCGGGCTGTCGTCGTCCTGCTCTGTGGATTCTCGCAGTTCCTCCCCGCTGGTGTGGACGCGGCTCTAGCTGGTCTGTACTGCACACTTAGCGGCGTTCTCCAGGGCGGAAGACCTGCTCTTCTCAGCGCGGGGCCTCTGCTGCCCCGCCTGTCCTAGTGCTCCTGCCTTCTACCTGGATGCCTCATTCTCCCGCCTCTTCCTACAGCTGAAGTCCTGTCTTCCCTTCCCAGAAGCCCGGCACCCACTCGCTTTCTCTGCGTTCCCCTACGTCCCCTCTGTCACAGCACTTGCCTGTCGGCCTTGTGAGCAGTCTTTCGTGCAAATTGTCTCTACCAGATTAAGAACTGATTCAGGAGAGTTGCCTTGTTACCGTGGTGTAACTCTTTCTTCTATAAATGAAAATAACTTCATATGTGTCAAATAAGTGTCCTTCCCTTTTCTTCTGTCTGCTTGTTGCTAGTATGCAGTAGGCATTTAGTGACCCAGTTGGTGGTTGGGAAAAAGAAGGGACTTTCAGGTGGGAAGGAAGCAACTGTGTACGGAGCCCCGTTGATGTGCGTGCAGATGCACACGTGTAAGCTGCATGGCCTACCAAGCAAGCTACCCTCTCAAGGAGAGTGTGTATCTCAAAGATTCGCAAGTGTCTGTTTTTCATATTTCTGTATCTGAAAGTCAGTGGCGGTTTGCAGCTGGCCCTGGTCGGGGCTACGTGCAGCGTCCTTGCCTGCACGAGTGTGGACTTGTCCCTCTCATTCATACTGTTTTCCCTGTGGGTGTGAAAGAGACCTTTTGACAAGAATAAAATTAAAAGTTCCAAGCAGTAAGAAAGGATTGTATCATCATGAAATTGGCAGCATTTTCCCTTCCCTTCTATGATCATAGAAAATAAAGATATTTCGTATCAGCTGTGGCATCTTAGATTTGATTTGATAAAATGCAATGTTTAAGCCAGGTGTGGTGGCACACACCTGTAACCCCAGGACTTGGGGAGCGGAGTCAGGAGGGATCGCAGCTCTGAAACCAGCCTCGGCAACTTATTGAGGCTCTCAGCAACTTATTGAGACCCTGTTTCAAAATAAAAAATAAAATTGGGCTGGGGTGTAGCTCTGAGGTAGAATGTTCCTGGATTCAATCCTCAGGACTACACACACACACACACACACACATTATTTAAAGAAATATAAGGTTATTGCAAAGATTAAGGATAAAATATAAATTTGAAAGAAGGTGCTAAGGACATACTAAGTTCTCAGAAAATGATAACTAGTGTTGTGACTGTTCATAACACTCATAATTTCTGGTGCGAAAAGCTGCTCCAAAGCATTCTTTTTGTCAGACTCTTTACTTGGAAATTACTGGACGAGGGGCCAATTCCAGAGTCGGATTCACATTAACATGGCAGATTTCATTCTGCAAGGTCTCCGCTCCTCACCTGAGCATCCTTTGCAGGATGCAGATTATGATAGAAACAGGGGTAAACCGAGGAAGTTCTCAGGAGACACTTCCCTGGAGAACAACATTGCAGACGTCGCTAAGAGGGTGCGAGACTGTGAAGGAGGAGAGCTTGCCGCCCACAGAGCGACTCAGCAGAGGCACGCGGTGGCCTGTCCTGCAGGCCCCGAGTGCAGAGCCAGGGGGGCAGGTGCTAGGAGAGGGCCCCAGCAGGCAGCGCCGCGCCCGTGGCCGTGCTCTGCGTGGAGCGGCCATGCCGGTTCATTGGAAGGTGAATTCTCAGGAAAGCGTTTGTCTGCGAGGGCGGAGCGCAGGTGACTGGTGTAGGAAGAGATGGCTGCCGCCCAGAGGGGATCCTGGCTCTGCTGCAGGACGGTGGCCGGCGGGTGGGCAGGGCACACAGCAGTGCCACAGGAGCGAGGACTCCGAGTCAGCTCGGAGCTCCAGCGTGGAGTTTGAGGATGTCCTCTGTCCGCTGCTACGATTGTCGTCAGATGGAGCTGTGTCGGGGTGGGGATCTAAGCCATTCCCCTTCCTGTGAACTGGCTCATGAGTCCCTAAGAACTGTGCGGCCAGTGGGCCACTTTCTAATACAGGATTTTCAGAGAATCAAGCCTGTTTTTCTTGATAATGATTCAACATTGCATCGTGCACACCACGTGAAACTGTCACCGCTGTCCTTGCCGCACGGTGGAGTTAACGGAGTGTGCTTTGGCTGCCTGGGTCGGCCAGCCGCCAAGCCGCTCCTGAGACGGGGACCCACTCTCGCGCCCAGCTCACTGCGCTGTTTTCGTTCCCACCCCACAGGTGTATGTGTGTGGGAGATTCTCATGCATGGTGTGAAGCCCTTTCAAGGAGTGAAGAACAATGATGTGATCGGTCGAATTGAAAATGGGGAAAGATTACCAATGCCTCCAAATTGTCCTCCCACCCTCTACAGCCTTATGACGAAATGCTGGGCCTATGACCCCAGCAGGCGGCCCAGGTTTACTGAACTTAAAGCTCAGCTCAGGTAGGAGTGGGGCGCAGAGGGCCTGGGCGGGGGCAGAGCTGCTGCTTCTCACTTGCAGTCCTAGCTTTCAAGGTCGTTGTGTCCTACTCAGAGGCCAAACTATTTCTTCTGCAGACTCCATTACCCTTAGATTTGGTTTGCCTTTCTTTGGACTAGAGCCTTTAGTGAATTACACCTTAAATTCTTAGTAACGCCCCGGGTATAATCACCTCTCTCTCCCTTAGCTTCTGCCCCGGCGTGGCTGACTCGCCCTGCTTACGTCTCCTTCCCCTCCCAGTGCTCGGTGCTCAGTACTCGTGCTGCAGCAGCGCCTGGCTCACTCCTCACGCAGTGCGCTGCCTCTGTACGCGTCATGACCTCTCCCCACGCTTGCCACCAGTCTTCGGAATCTGGTTAAGATGCCACCTCCAGGAAGCCCCCTAGTCTGCCCTGGCCCCATAGAGAAGCTCCCTCGGCCCTTTGAGCGCCCCTGCCGATGGGTGAAGCCCCGCTGCTGTTCAGGTGCCACTTGTGTGCCCACCTGGTGCCAGGCCTCCAGCAGGGCTCAGTCCTTGGAGGCGCGTGTGCACGGTCTCCCTGCCGGCGTGCTAGCCCGCGTCCCCAGCTCCAGGCAGCACTGCCGACGGCACCACCGGCTCTCAGTCACGTCTGCAGCCCAGTGCCCAGCTTCGCGCCGGCCACCGTGTGAGTGCTCGGCGGACGTTGCTGAATTGAATTCAGTTCCGTTGAGTCTAGACTGAGACCCAATTCTTGGCTAGAGACCTATTTTAACGTGACACTTGGGCGTGAGGAGCTTAGTGACATAAACACCGCCACAGCTCCCAGCCAGCTGAATCCCCTGCTCTCACATCCAGGGACCTTCCCTGGTGCTATACGAGTTTTTTGTTTCTTTGTACTTGCTGTAGTTCAATCTTTTAAAAAACAAACCCCAGTTATCAGAGTTGAGAGACCGCGCAAGCTGGCCAGGCCCACGGGTCTTGTCCGGTCCCGCGCCCCGAGGGCTCCTCCCGGATGGTGAGGCTCTCCTGTGGGCAGGTGCTGGCCCAGAGAGCAGCAGCCACACCTGGTCCCCGGCCTCCCCCCGAGACCGTCACGTGTTTCTAGACAACAGCGTTCTTGTCTCCGCAGTTTTCTTCCAGCTGAAAACGTCCAGTATCTTCATTAATTCTCTTATTTCTCAGTTACGTATTCTATCACTAACATAGCTGGGTTTTGAGTATTCTCTACTTCATGTTTTACTCAGACCTTTTTTTTGCTCCTCTTCGGTCTTTACTAGAACTTGACAGAATCTCTCCATGAAATTTCCCTGCGTTCTGCCACCAGCTCCTCACCTGCCTGGCTGGCGTCTCGCCGCGCCGCTGGCCTGCTGACCCTCCCTTCCCTCGAGGTCGGCCAGGGCTTGCTCCTGGCGCTCTTCCTGGCGGTCTGTCCGCCAGGGCTCTTCTGCACACCTCTGCCTTTAGCCTCGGCCGGCCCTTTTCCCACACCTCAATTTTAAACCGTCCACTGGACAGGGTGTCGTCCACAGCAGAGCTCTTACCTTGCCCTTCTTTCCCCGCTGCTCCCCCGGCGGCCTGGCCTAACTCGCTTAGTCTTCCTGCAACGTCACCATGGAAAGGCAAGTCCTGCTCTACACATGTCCAGTCGGTCCTCACGTCCACGGGCTCGCAGGCAGCCCGCAGGCCTCCTTCCAGATCCACCTGTGTGGCCTCGCCATCTGCCTCGGCCTCTTTCCCGCACTGCTCTTCTCCGCCTTTGCCTCTGAGTCGCAGCCCCGTGTCCTTGTCTTGCGCTGCCCCGGGGTGCGTCACCGGGGCACAGATGCCCGAAGCACCTTTCCTGCCCTCGAGGAGCTCACAGTCTAGTATGTCTCCTCCCTACTAGACTGAGGCTCCTTGAGGACAGGGATCGTCATGCTCACCTCGGTGCTGCCCGCGCCTCCCGCCGGGCGCTGGTCACACACGTGCCTCTGCTGTAGTGTCTGGCCGTCTGTCTTCTCGGGCACACTGAGCACAGGTAATCGAGATTCCTTTATCCCACGGTGTCCTGTCCTCACCTGCAATGGACTTCCCCTTTGCATTTTGAATCTTGATAGTACAGCTGCCAGTCAGCGGGTAGGGTTTGCCTTTACACCATAGTCACCTGGGCGTTTACGTGAACAAGGTGTCACAGGAACTAAGCGGGTTCCGTGACATCCAGGGCTCTCCACAGCAGCAGTCGGTGTCGGATAGCGCCTACCCACCGCAGGACAGGCAGGCTGTTCCCACGCCCAGCCTCCTCCCAGGCACACGCTGCGGGTGCGCTCACCCCAAGCTGGACCGTGCTTCACGGTAGCCGCAGGAGTTGAGGAAAGCGACTTTCAGGACCCGGCTGGTTAGGCGAAGTTGCAGGAGACCCCCTGGGACAGACTGCCCACGGCGATCCCCATGACGAGGACAGACTATCCAAGTCGATCCCCATGACCCAAGGAGCCTGTCTTCCTCTAGCCTGCTTCCCTGTGTGTACGAGAGAGTTCACAGAGGAGAATGGTCAGCCTGCAGGTAGCGCATTGTCAGGTGTAAAGATCCCTCAACAATGAAAGCGTCTCACATATTCTAGCATTTGGGGATTTTATGATTGACATATTGTAAGACTGCACTAATTTTTTTTGGGCGGGGGTGGTACTGGGGATGGAACCAAGGTGCCTTCTACCTCTGGGCTATACCCCCCAGAACTGTTTTATTTTTTATTTGGAGAAAGGGTCTCACTACATTGCTAAGAGCCTCACTAAGTTGCTGAGACTGGCCTTGAACCTGGGATCCTCCTGTCTCAGCCTCCCAAGTACTAGGATTGCAGGCGAGAGCCACCACACCCAACTTCTAAATTTTTTTTTTTTTTTTTTTTTGCAGTACTGGGGATTGAACTCAGGGGCATTCTACCTCCGAGCTATACCCCCAGCTCTATTTTTTATTCTTTATTTTGAAATCGAGTCTCACTAAGTTGCGGAGTGCCTCACTTAGGTAGCTGAGGCTGGCCGCGAACCCGGATCCTCCGGTCTCAGCCTCCCGAAAGCTGGGATTACAAGCGTGCGCCACCACGCCCGGCTTCTAAATGTTTTTTTAATGGGAAATCATTTGATGGCTCATTCAGTTCAGTGAGTTTTTGTTAGGTGCCGTGCCAAGGGAACTATAAAAAACAGTTTTGGGAGGTTCTGCTCAAACACATCATTGTCCAGCAGTATTCTTGGCTAAGGTATTTGACCACTCAAAAAAAAAAAATCAGTTTTATCTCACTTTAGGGAAATGTTTTAAGTTCATGTTAAATTTCTTAAGTCCTTTTCAGATGAATGAAGGCAATAAACAAAATTATCAATTGAAAGTGTTGTGCTGTAACTTTTCTGTGTGTTTCTTGAGGTGTAATGAACACGCCAACACTGGGTGGAGTGCTGAGTGAACAGCTCAGTGAATTTTCATGAATTAGATACGCCATGTGCCCGGTGTCCAAAGCCACAAAGCCACCAGCACACCCCATCCAGTTGCTGTTCCCCCTCCCAGGGTAGCCACTGGCCTTGCCCTGTGCAGCTTCAGCCAGTACTGTTGTGCTTGTGCTTTATTTTGCTTAGCATTTAGTTCGTGAGATCATCCGTGTCGATCAGCTTGTTGTACTTCATTATCAGTGCCTCGTTGTGTCCCGTTCATGAACACACTATAGGTGATTTCTTCTTTCTACCATTGGTGGAGAGTCAGACACTTTCCAGTTTGAGGTTCTTAAGAATATTCCTCCAGCTGGGCAAAGTGGCACACAACTGAAAATCAGCCTCTTTGGGAGGTTGAGGCGGGAGGATCGTTAAGTTCTAGGCCAGCCTGGGCAACTTAGCAAAACACTATCTCAAGATAAAAAGGGAGCCGGGCGTGGTGGCACACGCTTGTAATCCCAGTATTTGGGAGGCTGAGACCGGAGGATCCGAGTTCGCGGCCAGCCTCAGCTACCTAGTGAGGCACTCCGCAACTTAGTGAGACTTGGTTTCAAAATAAAGAATAAAAAATAGGGCTGGGGGTGTAGCTCGGAGGTAGAATGCCCCTGAGTTCAATCCCCAGTACCGCCAAAAAAAAAAAAGATAAAAAGGTCTGGAAGTGTAGCTTAGTGAGTAGAGCTCCCTTGGACTCATTCCCCAGTAACACACACACACACACACACACACACACACACACAATGGCTCCAGGAACACAACAGTAAGGGCCTCGCAAGCACTGTTGTCAGGGGTATCCACAAGCTGGGGGCCCCGTGTGCGCAGCTCTAGTAGACACCGACAGTCTCCGTGTCTCTTCAGAGTGTGCCCAGCACTGAGCAAAAGCTTCCAGCAGTGGTTGTTTTCTTTTAACGTTGGGAAAGTATACTTACATCAAAGCAAGGCATTTTCACATAGGAAGAGGAAGCAAAAGGATCTACGTGGTTTGGAAAGGAATTCAGCTGAACCTTTACATTTTAAGTCTTGCCCTGAAGACGGTAATCTTTTGAATTGGTCTCCATCCCTGAGCTCTTCGGAAGAGCTTGTGAGTGAATAGCCGGTCTCTATCCTCTCTGGCTTGCATCGCTACGTTAAAGAGTGACAGTTGTCGAGCATGTTCTAGTGCCAGGAATTGTGCCATGAACTCTTACCGCTCTCCTGGGGTCTGACCTGCGGGGGAGGCTGAGACCGTGCAGTGCGGCCCTGTCACTGGGGCACGGAGCCGGAGCCGTCGTGCCCGCCACCGTGCCCGCCGCCGTGATAATGGGCAGCTGGAAGTCGCTGGGAGCGCTGCCCTGGGATTTAGACTGCTGAGCAAGTCGTCAATGCTGTTGAGTTTACAAAGGATAAAAGGAAAGAAAAAAATGTACTATTCCACAAAATTCCCGCAGCTGGTTTTCTTATATCATCTAAGAATCAAAAGGTGTAGCAGCAGCACAGGACCCCCACCCCGCAAGGGCTTCCAGGGTGGCACAGGTTACGAGTTTTGCTTTCCAAATCCTGGGCCCGCCGACTGTGTTTGCTCCGTTGGCCCACCTGGAGCGTATAGCGTTGTACTGCGGTGGCCCAGGGAGCGGGTATGCTTTTGACAAGGCAGTCTCTACGTCGGCGCCTTGGGGCAGGATGGAGGCACACCTGGCGGGCAGGCATTCTCCAACATCTGCAGTAACCCAGCCGTGTGTGGAGCCCGCGCTGCAGCGTGGGGACTGCTGGAGGCTTTGCTTTTGATGTGCATGTGTGTGCATGTACGGTTTGTGTTTTTTATTTCTCATGATTTGTCTTAGCTTTATGTTACCGTGTTTTACTGCCTTGTCATCCAGTGCTGGCCTTGGAGAGACTCTGGTCAGTTCTGAACCGTGGCTCAGTGGCCGCAGACCCGTTTCTTACATCTTTCTTCATTATCGCATGTCAGTGTCATGCCCACATGAATGACAAGCCACCTCGGGAATCCAAACTACGTTCCAGTTAATGCTTGAGGCTGCCAGTTCAAGGCAATAAGAGATTTATCTACTTACTGTATGTATGTATTATTTATTTATTGGTACTGGGGATTGAACCCAGGGACATTCTACCTCTGAGCTATACTCCCAGCCCTATTTTATTCCTTATTTTGAAACATGGTCTCACTGAGTTGTGGAGGGCCTCACTGAGCTGAGGCTGGCTGTGAACTTGTGATCCTCTTGTCTCAGCCTCCCATGTACTGGGATTGCAGGCCTGCACCACCACGCCTGACAAGCGATTTAGAGTAAATGGTGTGTGTGTAAAGTTTTCAAAGGATGTTTAAAAGGCCGTGTGACCTTGGGCAGGTCACGTAGCCAACCTGTTATAGTAGGATCATAAATACTGCCCACATGCTGTGTAGTCTTTCTAAGCAGTTTTGTATTTGCTTCCCAAATCCTTTCAGGCGTGGTGTCTGGATGCCTCCAAGTCCACGCACAGTGTTTTCCTGTTCATTCTGTCCTGGGTCCAGGACTTCTCTGAAGAGCAGTCTGTCTCCCAGCTATCCCTCTGCACTTCTTAACGTGTTCACAGCATCCTCAGCCTTCTCGGTAATAAAAAGGAAATAGCAGACCTAAATTTAATAGGCTTGAATGTAGCACTTAACTTGTCTCCATGAGAAACGATGTCCTAGCTTTCTCTCCTGCAGCTTGTCATCTTTTCCCCGGGTTGTGCCCACGCCGTGGCAGTCCGCTGCGCATGCGCCTCCTCCGCCGTCCTACCTCCGAGCTCAGCTTTGGCCTGCAGGAAGCAGGTCTGAGGCCGGCCTTGCCCTTCCCAGGAGCTCTCCCTTGCCCCTGTGGGCTTCACGGCCATGCTCGCAGGTCCTGCCTGCTGGACTCCCACAGGCCCTCCGGAGGGTGAGCGTTGTCACCCTTCCCTTGCTGTCACTGGCTCATCTCACTTAACAGAATGTTCTTGCAGATGACGTAATTTTGTTCTTCTTTATTGCTGAGTAGAATCCCATTAAGTGAATATCCCATAATTTTGTAACCCATTCATTGTTGATGGACACTCAGGTTGGTTTCATAATTTGGCTGTTGTGAATTGTGCTGCTATGAACGTGGGTATGCACGTATTACTGTAGTTCTCAGATTTCCGCCCCTTTGGAAAGATACCCAGGTGCGGTATAGCCGGATCATGTGGTGGATCCATTCCTGGTTTTCTGAGGAATCTCCACACTGATCTCCTTAGCAAATGCACTAATGTGCAATCCCACCAACAGTTTAAAAGAGTTCCAATTTCCCCACATCCTCACAAACATTTACTGTTTTTGACTTCTTGATGATTGCCATTCTGATTGGGGTTAGATGGAATCTCAGTGTAGTTTTGATTTGCATCTCCCTAATTGCTAATGATGTTGAGCATTTTTCATGTATTTATTGGCCATGTTTCTCTTCTTTTGTGAAGTGTCTGTTCAGTTCAACTGCCCATTTCTTGATTGGGTTTTGTTGTTGTTTTGTTTTTAGTGTAAAGTCTCTTAAGTTCTTTGTATATTCTAGATATTAGTTCTCTATCAGAGGGATACCTGGCAAAGATCCTCTTCCATTCTGTAGGCTTTCTCTTTAGACTCTTGATAGTTTTCCTTTGATAAGCAGAAACTTTTTAGTTGTAATGCCATGCCACTTATTAATTCTTGATTTGCTTTCCTGAGCTTTGGGGGTCTTGTTGAGGAAGTTTCTACCTGTGCCTATATGTTGGAGTGTTGGAACTATGCCTTCCTCTAGTATCTTCAAAGTCTCCGGTCTAATTCCCAGGTCTTTGATCCATCTCAAGTTGACTCCTGTGCAGGGTGAAAGGTAAAGATTTAGTTCCATTTTCCATTTTTCTACAAATGGATAACCAGTTTTCCCAACATTGTTTGTTGAAAAGGCTGTCTTTAGCTGGGCGTGGTGGGGGCACACTTGTAATCCCAGTACTTGGGAGGCTGAGACTGGAGGATCCAGGTTCGCGGCCAGGTTCAGCTACTTAGTGAGACCTCCACAACTTAGTGAGACGCTGTTTCAAAATAAAGAATGAAAAATAGGGTTGGGGGTGTAGTTTGGAGGTAGAATGCCCCTGGGTTCAATCCCCAGCATCACAAATAAAAGAAAAGGCTATCTTTTCTCCAACATATGTATCTGGCACCTTTGGAGAAAATCATTTGGCTATAAGTATGTGGATTTATTTCTGTATCTTCTAATCCATTGCTCTATATGCCTGTTTTTGTGCCAATACCATGCATTTTTTTTTTATTACTGTAGCTCTATAGTATAATTTGAAGTCAGGAATTGTGATGCCTCTTGCATGGTTTTTATTGCCAAGAATTGCTTTGGCTATTCTGGGTCTTCTGTTTCTCCATATGAGATTTATGACTGATTTTTCTAGGTCTGTGAAGAATGACATTGGTATTTTGATAAGGATTGCATTGACTCTGTAGATCACTTTTGGTAGAATGGCTATTTTGATAATAGTCTGCCTATCCAAGAGGAAGGGAGATCTTTCCATCTTCTAAGATCTTCTTTCTTTAGTGTTTTACAGTTTTTATTGTAGAAGTCTTTTACCTCCTTGGTTAGGTTTATTTTTGAGTATTTTATTAATCTTGAGGTTATTGTGAATAGAATTGTTTTCTGGATTTCTTTCTCAGTGGATTCATGGTTGGTATACAGAAAACTACTAATTTTTTTAGGTTGGCTTGTATCCAGCTACTTCGCTGAATTTGTTAATCAGATCCAGCTGATTTTTTTGAGTCTTCTAGATATAGGATCTACAAATAAAGATAATTTTAATTCTTCTTTTCCTTTTGAATTCCTTTAATATCGCCCTCTTGTCTTACTGCTCTGGCAAGAGTCTCGAGGACTATGTTGAAAAGGAGTGGTGTCTTGGAACATTTTATTTCTCCATCAATTTTGAATGATATCTGTGCTGGATATAGTCTTGGTTGGAAGTTGTTTTCTTCCAGGGTCTGGAGTACACCATAGCAATCCCTCCTGGCTTTCATGACTTGGGTTGAGAAGTCTGGAGTGATTTTTATTGTTTTCCCCCTGAATGTCACCTGTTCTTTTATTCTTTCTGCTTTTAAGATTCTTTCCTTGGCTTCTATGTTAGTCATTTTGATTATTACATGGCATGAGGAGGTCCTTCTTTGATCTTGTCTTAATGGTGTTCTGAATGTCTCCTGTATTTTGGATATCCAAGTCTTTTTCTATGTTTGGGAAATTCTGATACCCTTAGTTTATGATACCCTTGGTTTGTGCTTCTAGACCTTCCTTCAATGCCTTTTATCTGTAAGTTAGGATGTTTCCTATTGTCCCATATTTCTTGGATGTTTACATTGTGTTGTTGTAGTCTCTGCTATTGTTGACTGTGTTTTCAGTTTTGAATGAACTGTCTTCCAGTTGTGATACTCTGTTTTCTATGTGGCCTGGCCTGCCAGAGGTGGTTTCTTTTGTGGTCTTTTAATTTGTTTATTCTTTCATGTTGCTCAAAGCTTCTTTTTGGTTCTTCCTTAGGGCCTCAGTTTCCTCCTTCATTTCCTGTACAGTTTCTTTGAGGACTTTCATCATATTGAAGATCAAAATTCAAAATTCTTCTTGAATTTCCTGTGGATCAGTATTGGTGATTGGCTACAGATTGCCATGCTTTCCAGGCCCAAACTCCATCTGACCAGAGACCGTTATATTCTGTTTAGAGCCTGCAGTCTGCTGGTTGGGATTTAAGGTCTCACAGATACCACTGCTCCTCTGCTGATTGTCAGCCTGTGAAACTTCAGAGCGCTGACCTCCAGTCTCTGTGGCCCGTGGGTTTAAGGTCAACAAGGTCAGCGATTGCTATGTTCTGAGCTTGTGGCCCAGCTGGCTGAGCTTTGATGGTCCTTGAGATACGGCCCCTGATCTCTTTGTTATAATCCCATTAGTAGTGTCAGTTACTGACATGCATACATACTGTTTCCAGCCTATAGCTGTGATCTAGTGAAACCATGTCAGGCCCCTGGCCTCCCGGCTTTCAGAGCCCAAGCCCTGGCAGGGAGAGATTATACAGTTCTAAGCCTGGGGCTTGGGCGGCTCAGTTATTTAGCCCCAGGGACACCACTGGTGCTCTGGGCAGCTGCAGTCACGGGAGCCCTTGTTGGCCTCTGGCATTGGTTCTTGTAGTACCCAAACATGACCAAGCGTCAGTTTATTGCTTTCCGAGCCTACAACTGGGTAGGCTGAGTTATTTCCCCCCCCCAGACATCACATCCCTGGAGACTCTGCAAGGGCTTGGGGAACTGTGACTCTAGTACCCTCCCTTCCAAATGCCCCTAGGGGTATCTGCTAATTCCCATTTCTGCTGTGTCCGACAGTAGCCCCCACCCTCACCTCTGCAAAGTCACAGGCCCGGCAGGTCTATTCCTTGCCACGGAAGCCCCTGGTTTCCCACTGGGACGGCTCGTTAGCTCACAGTCATGATGAGCACTGCTCTGGGTCCCTACAGGCAGAGCTGGGTTCAGCTGCAGCCGCAGGGTCTAGCTGGGCTGTCTGAATGGTCAGGTCTTTGTCGAGCGTGGAGAGAAGAGTCGATTGCTTTGGATGATGGTCTGTAGTCGCTGTCTTCACAAGAATCTACTGCCTCTGTGCTGAGGCCTCTGGGCGCCACAGTGCTGGTGGCTGCAGCTTGCCGCCGCCACTTGCCGCTCTCCAGGTGAGCTGTGTGGAGCCCTTTACAGTCCTCTGCTCTCTCTTCTGGCTCTGATCCTGCCACGTTTCAACTGCCCTTGTTTTGTTGAGTATTTTTGCTGCTTTTTTTCCCCTTATCAAGAAGCAGTCTTCCTGGTGGTTGAGTTCCAAGTCTCAAAGCTACTGAAACATGCAGTCTCCCTCTATGCCGCCATCTTTTATCCTCCTGCCCTGTTTCTAATAAGGAGTTTCCAATACGGCCGGTCAAGTGCCAGTCTCTCTACATGTAATGTGTCATTTTCTCTCTTGCAGATTCCATTACTTTCTCTCTATCTTTGGTTTTCAGCAGTTTAAGTAAGATGTGCTGGATGTGATTTTTCTCTGTATTAATCATGCTTGGGGTTTTCTGAACTTTTTTGAATCTATGAACCTGTATTTTTTTTCAAACTTCGGGAAACGTCTACCATTTCCTCAGACTTATTTTTGTTTCATTTTTTTCTCTATCTTCCTTCAAAGATTCCAGTTGGGTGTATATTGACTTTTTTTCTTTTTTATGGTACTGGGGATTGAACCCAGGGTCATCCACCTCTAAGCTACACCCCCAGCCCTATTTTATTTTCATGTTGAAACAGAGTCTCACTAAGATGCAGAGCACCTCACTAAGTTGCTGAGGCTGGCCTCGAACCTGCAATCCTCCTTTCGCTTCTTTTATGTTCTTGAACAAAGTAACTTCTTTGAAATCCTGCCTGCTGACTCCAGTATCTAGTCCTCTTTGGCGTCAGCCTCCTTCAAATTATTTTTCTCCTCTAGAGGTTGCGTTTTCATGTTCATTTGTATGTCAAGTGATTGTAGATTATGTCCTGGACATTGTGATTCATGACTGCAAGAATTCTGGATTTAGTTACTCCCTTCATGGGAATTCACTTTGTTTGTTTGAAGAAGTAATTAACTTGACTGAATTTCAGATGGCACTTCTGCCTGCTGTGGACAACAGGTTCCCTTCTCTCGGTCTTAGCTCAGCTGCTTGGAGTCTGCCTTTTGGTACCTGGTTCTAGAGTCAGTAGAGACTTGGGCAGAGCAGCTGGGCGTGGTGGCGCACGCTTGTAATTCCAGTACTTGAGACTTGGGCAGAATCTGCACTCTGCAACCAAGACACCCCTCTCTGACTTTCTTCTTCCTGGCATTTCCCTTTCGTTTTCTACCCACTGGTTACTCCAAGTTTGGTCTTCTGGTACTACTAATACTGGGTCTGCCTTCCGGCTGGCGGCCATTAAAAAGTGGTAGCCAGCCGGGCATGGTGGCGCACGCTTGTAATCCCAGCATTCGGGAGGCTGAGACCCGGAGGATCCAGGTTCGCGGCCAGCCTCAGCTACCTAGTGAGGCACTCCGTAACTTAGTGAGACTCGGTTTCAAAATAAAAAAGAATAAAAAATAGGGCTGAGGGTATAGCTCGGAGGTAGAATGCCCCTGAGTTCAATCCCCAGTACCGCAAAAAAAAAAAAAAAAAGTGGGAGCCACCCAGTGGGGCTCTTCCTCCACAGGTCAACGCCTTCCAGAATGTGGCTGCTGTTTGCTGCTCTCCTAAGCTGTCATACAATTGTTTCTTATATCTAGAGTTTATAATCCCAATCCACAAGAGAGTTGGTCAAAGAAGAGCCATGGTATTGGCCAGAAATACAAGGAGCTCATCACTTTAAAGTAAGATTTCGGTAGAAATTGCTTTTTAAAAAATAATTTGAGCCAGGCATGGTGGTACATGCCTATAATCCCAGTACTTGGAAAGCTGAAACAGGAAGATCTCAGGTTTTCAAGGACAGCCTCAGCAAGTAGTGAGATCTCTCATCAGCCTAGTGAGACCCTGTTTCAAAAAATAAAATTAAAATAAGGCTAGGAGTATAGCTTAGAGGTATAATGCCCCTGGCTTCAATCCCTAGTGCCACCAAAAAATTAGTAAACAATTAATTAGAAATGATTTGAGGCAGCCCAACGGCAGTGCTCACTTCCTGATTCTGAGATTCATCATCAGTGAAGAGAGAGAGGTGACCGAGGTATATTGGTGGCAGGACGTCTCCTGTGCCGCACCTGTTACAGGGAGGACAGGGCGCAGCTGGACCACGCCCCGGCCTCAGCCTCTGTCCTGTCCCTCGCGCTGGCCTCAGCCGTGTTTTCTGCAGAGACACCAGGGGGAGGGTTGTTAAAGGTCAACTCCATTCCTTTGTGGTGAGGCAATGTTGAGTAATTAGAAGGGATCATGTTTCAAATCTGGTATTCCCATGAACTTGCCAGAGCAAGCCTGCTCCCTCTAACTTTTTTCCTTCAAATTTATTGCACTATAAACCCAGACTGATTTTATGTCCAAAGAAAATTTTATGATGTCATCCCTTTGTTTGGGTAATCAAAGTCCAATCTTTTTAAAAAATAAAATTCTTCTCCCCATATTAAATCATGTTTCTTATACTTAAAATTGCTACTTTTCCGTTCTGGAGTGTCGGAGTCACTCTCAGGACACACGGTAAAGAAGTGAAGTAGATAAACACTCCTTTCTTTCCTAGTGGCTGTGAGGAGATAAAAGGGCGGCGGCAACACACACTCTCGAAAGTCTCTTTCACATACTTGGTTCTCTGCCCCGTTGAGCTTACCGCCCCTTGTTAGTGAGGGCACAGTGTGACGGGCAAGGTCTCAGCACAAGTGCAGCCCCCCGCTGCCCTCTCCCAGGACAGCTGGAGTGACTTGAACATCCGCCGCTCAGGATCCGCTGGCCCTCCTGTCCCGGAAACTCTTCTTAGCTGGAGATTTCTGTGTGTGTCTTAGCTCAGTACTGGAAACGAGGGACCTAATAGACCACTTTTTTGTTCCCCATCAAAATACCTTACAAGTGAACTCACACTTTGTTGCTCCAGAAGGGAAATTTCGTAAGACCTGCTCCTTGGAGGGTGGTGAGACTGTTTCCCCGGGGGCATCACAGGCCAACGAAGAAAACCAAAGCAGCTCTGCCAAGCGGCTCCTGAGTGGTCCTTGGACAGAATCGGCCACTTGGGTGGTGTTTTCTTTTAAAGGGAGGGAAGTGAAAAACAAATTTAAAGTTCTTCAGGAGTCTCTTCCTAGCTGGAACCCGTGGATAACAGACACAGTTACCAAGCGTGCTCATGTTTGCAAAATGACAAGTCTCGGGTTTTGGGGGTGACTTACTTGCAAGTTTGAGATATGGGAACCACGGTTCTACGACAGGCTGTGAGGCTCACCGCCAGGTCACATCCAGCAGCTAAAAGCTTTCAGTTGGAATGTATTGCTGCTAAAAATATTGGGAGTTTGGGAAAATATGCTGGAGTTTGACCTACGTGACACTGTGCATTCTGGTTGTTGCCGGGTTCTTCAGCTGCTGCCGGAAGAGCAGCTCGCCCGCGTCTTCTCGGGCCCTCCATCTATGGACTGGACGTCCATGTAAAAACAGATATTTCATGAGTTATTTATATTCTCGGGGACTCTGAGCAGCATCTTACAGTTTCTCAGAGCATTTGGCATGCTATTTTTGGTGTGAGAGTGAAGCACCGTGATTGCAGGGGCCGCCTCCGGGGTCCTAGTGCCCCGTGGAGCCCGGGGCCGGGTGCTCGATGCTGAAGCGTGGCAGGTCTGCGTGTGCAGGTACTGTGTCGTCGACAAGAGGAGCTGCCCTGTGTCCACAGCCCAGGAGGCTCGCAGCTTAACCCCAGACACAGCAGTGGCCACGGGCTCAAAGCAGGATGGAGATAGTGGTGAGCTCAGGTCAGAGGAAAAGGAGCCACCGTGGAGAAGGGTCTGGGCAGATGGGTCTGAGGCGCCTTGGTGGCCTGGAGCATCACACGGCCTGCTTGCAGGTTTGGGGGCACAGTAGCCTTAATTAAGATCAGGGTGACCCAGAAGCTGGGCATGGGGAGGCACACCTGTAATCCCTATGCTTGGGAGGCTGAGGCAGGAGGATCGTAGGTTCGAAGCCAGTCTCAGCAATTTAATGAGACCTCACTTCAAAAGAAAAAATAAAAAGGGCTGGGGGTGTAGCTCAGAGGTAGAATGTCCCTGAGCTCAATCCCCAGTACAAAAAAAAAAAATCTTTTTTTTTTCCACAAAACAACCCATGTGGAATAAAATGGCCCAATAGGACCTGTTTAAAGTGGCGTTTCAGCCGGGCATGGTGGCGCATGCTTGTAATCCCAGCATTAGGGAGGCTGAGACCGGAGGATCCGGGTTCGCGGCCAGCCTCAGCTACCTAGTGAGGCACTCCGCAACTTAGTGAGACCCGGTTTCAAAATAAAGTAAAAAAAAAATAGGGCTGGGGGTATAGCTCGGAGGTAGAATGCCCCTGAGTTCAATCCCCAGTACCGCAAAAAATAAATAAATAAATAAAGTGGCGTTTCCATGGCCAGAAAGGAATGTCCTGCTTAGCCTTCTCGTGGCTTGTCTGTTCATTATGTGAAAAACTAGAAGGAAGGGGTTGTGCTGTTGCTTGTGGTTCTAGGGATTGAACCTGTCTGTCCTCAGCTGGATTTTTTATTCTTTTTTTTTTTTTTCAGTACTGGGGATTGAACTCAGGGGCATTCTACCTCCAAGCTATACCCCCAACCCTATTTTTTTTTTTTATTCTTTATTTTGAAACCGGGTCTCACTAAGTTGTGGAGTGCCTCACTAGGTAGCTGAGGCTGGCCGCGAACCCGGATCCTCCGATCTCAGCCTCCCAAATGCTGGGATTACAAGCGTGCGCCACCACGCCCCACTTGAGGTTGGATGGATTTTCAAAGAGATATGGCTGTGCTCCCACATCTCCAACTCCAGTGGGATTCTAAGTCACTTGGAATGCTGGGACTACGGGGACATCATTTGGTGGGGCATCTGTCATAGTGCTTGCCATCTTTCAAAGCTTCTTGGGTTTCAGAGCTCTTTAGAAGTTGTCTGAATTTCATTTGAATCTTTATAGCAGCTCTTCCAAGGTGATAGTTTAAAGAGGCAGTCGGTCCTGGGAGGTGGGTGGCTGGGGAGGTGTCCCACTGTGCGGGCGAGGCGGAGGGGCCGAGCTGTCGCTGGCACACAGCCTGCCTGTCCGTGGCAGAGCTTGAACGTGCCTCGGGCCCGCTCAGACCCGGGCTTCCTGGCTGTGTGTCCACTCGGTGTGTTCATCACCGGTGAGCGCTGAGTCTTCAGCTGAGTCACAGGTCATACGCATGTATGTTACTCATGTACGGTAAAGTATTTGTTCATTCAACAAATATTTAATGTCAGCTGTGTGCCAGGCAGTGCTTCATTCAAGGTGTAAGCGGGTTCTACAGAGCCATGAGCGCATATAAGTAGTTTACACAGGAACGTGCCGACGTCTACACGCAGAATGGACAGGCCTCGCTGTGCTGTGCTGTGCAGCTCGAGCAGCTCACCTGCTTGGGGGCTTCCGGCTTCCTCCCGGCCTTCCTCTCGTGCCTGGCACGGTGCTGGGGCTGGTCCCCCGGCAGAGCGCTTCTCTCCTGCCACAGTGCGCGTTTGTGAGTCTTTCTTTACTCTTAACGCTCAGAGCGCCGCTGAGGCTGCGCGTGCCCTGAGCCCGGCGCGTGGTCCCCGGCTGCAGAGGGTGCGGTCGCAAGCACAGCAAGCTCTCCTTGGTCCTCTCCCGCGAGCCAGCACTCTTCTTCTTCTTTATTTTGTTTATTTTAGTCCCAGGGATTGAACCCAGGGGCGTTTTACCTCTGAGCTACACCTGCAGCCCTTTTTATTTGGTGTTTTGAAACAAGGTCTCAGCCTCCTCCCCACTTGCTGAGGCTGGCCTTGAACTTGCAGTCCTCCTGTTGTAGCCTCCCAAATACTGGGATCCAGGCATGCACATGCCTGGCTATGAGTGCTTTTGTGATTGGAGGCCAAGGCAGGCCCCGCCCCTCCGTGCCCTGTGCCCCTCCCCCAGAGTTCCGGGCCTCCCCCGCAGGCCAGGCTTGGCTTGGAGTCCTGGGAGGCTGCCGAGGATCCTGCAGCACCCAGCCCCACAGCCGTCCCACTGGGACAAGAAGGAAATTGCAGTCTGTGAGGAGGGTGGGGTCTCTTGGGACTTGAGAACTTTCCTTTAAAGTGGTAACGTGAGCGTTTCTTGAGGAGACCGTTCTCCTTCCTGCATGGAAGATGCCTTTAAGGTCCCGGTGACTGTTTGCTGACTCAGCACCATTGTGAAATAGTCTGTCTTTTCCTGATTGGGAAGGTGTCTGTGTGAAAGCCAGCAGCTCCCGCCTCCAGCGCAGCAGGAATGTCTTTAAACAGTCAAGAAAATTCCCAGATTAGAAAGAGTCTGTGCGGCTGATGTCACTCTTTCCTGAGTAATTCTGGGTGGTTATTTACCGCGTTCCGCCTGCCAGGGGGCCAGAACTGTGAATGAGCCTCATTATTAGAGTCCTGGGTCGCTGGCATGCGAGAAGGAGCTCTCTGCTGCCCTCAGGTCGAAGGTTCTGGAGACCTGCTGCCCACCGAGCTCTGGGGAGGCAGTGTGGAGTGGGAAGCGGGCCAGGTCTCACTCTGATGGCACACAGCCAGGGCTGAGAAGCCACTCCACGGTCGCCGTGGAGGGGGCAGTGTGGCTCCAGCGGTGGCCATGGCGGCACGGGGGACTTCAGAGAGCCTCTGAGCAGCCCGGCCGTGGTAAGTGGGGCGTCGCCAGCTTGGGGCAGGTCGTATTTTCCGAAGAACTGGCAACTGCCATGGCATTTTTTTTTTCCTGTCTTTTCCCGATCGGATAAAGTGCTGGTTAAGCTGTAAGTCGTTAGGAAGGGTGTACTGAGCACCTCAGGGAGGCTGTTGGTCGGATCACGATGGGCCACGTCACGAGTGGTGCGTTCTCTCTGCGTGGGAGCCCATGTTCGCGCAGAGTCCGCCGAGGACGTGTAGATGCTTGATAGAGGGCTGCTGGGATTTCTCGGGGTTGTGCTGGTCTGCTCCAAGTAAACCCCCACTTCTTCTCAGCCGGTCCTTCCTTCTCACCATCCTCTTTCCTGCCAGCTGCCTTCTTACCTGTGGCTGTGCTCGTGAGGACCAGCACTGTCCTAGAGTCCTGTGTGCGGGCCCCCCCGTGTGCGGGACCCTTCCTTCCCGCTCTCCTTGCTTGGGCCGGGTGGGCTTGGTGCGGGGTGTGCTGCCCTGGCCGCCCTCCCTCACGCCTGTGTTTCTCTCTAGTACGATCCTGGAGGAGGAGAAGGCCCAGCAAGAAGAACGGATGAGGATGGAGTCCAGAAGACAGGCCACCGTGTCCTGGGACTCCGGAGGGTCTGACGAAGCGCCACCCAAGGTAGCCGGGGTCCTCGAACCCCTCCCGGGGGGCTGCTGTTGAAGTGACTTGCCAAGCCCGTGTGGTCGGGAGGGGTGCCTCACTGGCTCCTCCCCCACACCGCCTGTTCGCCTGTTGAGTTTCACCTAGGGAGCCTCCCTCCTCTGCCTGACCTGGAGGCTTTTCCTGTTTCCTGTCGGAGGGCTCCCTAAGGAGCAGTCAGGGTTAAAGCATCAAACCGGGCCACAGATGCTTCACAATTCATTTTAAAGCGAGGCCACTTCCACCTGACCAGATTCCTTTTGTTTTTACTGTTTTGCTGAGAACTTTGTGCACATTTTCTGCCTTGTCTGAGTCGCGCCAGGTTGTCTGTGTGAGCGCACCTTCTATCGGCTTCTTTTCCTTGGTAGGACCGGCCGTGGGCGCACTCACACCTTACCTACGGCTCACCAGGTCCCTGCTCCTGTGCCGCCGCCTCCGCCTCCGGAGGACCCCAGAGCCTTTCATGGCTGGGCCGGGCTGGCCCTTAAACCCTTCCCTTAGGCTAACAAGTCTTCCTACACCTCTCCCTTTCATAGGATGGCATTTTCACACGCCAGCTATCGTGTGAAATCCAGTTCAGAGCCGTGAATAATCCAGTTCAGAGCTGTTCCTAGAAAGTACAAAGATAGTAGGGGTGTTTTGTTTTTTTGTTTTTGTTTTCTTGTGTTTTGTGTGTGTGTGTGTGTGTGTGTGTGTGTGTGTGTACTGGGAATTGGATCGAGAGGCATTCTACCTCTGAGCTACACCCCCAGCCCTGTTTTATGTTTTATTTGGAAACAAGATCTCACTAAGTTGCCAAGAGCCTTGGTAAGTTGCTAAGGCTGGCTTTGAACCTGCGATCCTCCTATCTCAGCCTCCCAAATACTGGGATTACAAGCGTGTGCCTCCACATCTTGCTGATAGTTAGGCTTTTTTATAGTTAATAGTTACCTGCTATTTGATATATGCTTAGCTAAAAATATAATTTTGATAAGTATTTACTTCATCTTCTGCTTGAAAAGTATTCAGAAATTTGTTAGTATGAGTACTACTTAAATATTGTACCATTTTTATCGTGTCTGAAAACTTACTTTCTTGGTCATCGTGTTGAGCCTTATAATAGTAACTCTGTCTCTCACACCGTGGAAGTGAATGCAGGTGACAGGCAGTTCTGAAGAAGGGGAGAGGCAAAGGGAGCCTGCGCCTAGGAGAATTGCATCACCTGCAGGGGGCGCTGCGCAGAGCCAGGCAGTGAGAAAACTAGAGCGCTTCTCTGCTGCTCCTAGTATAACAACTGAATATCCTTAGTTGCCTGCAGAAAAAGCCCTCATCCTCGCACTGATGGCCACCATGTGCTGTTCACAAGTCGGCCTGGGTTTAATTCTGTAACAGCTGCAGAGCAGTCCTGTGCTGGAGGCAGGCGAGTCACCCCCGTGGCTCAGGACTTGAAGTCATGTGGTTCTGCTGGTCACAGGCTGACGACACGCAGGTTGCCTCCCTCACTGTCCTCATCCGTGAAGGATGGCTTCTGTAGTCCCATGCTTGGGGACGTGTGCTGTGACAAGCGTCATACAGTGCTGCTCTCCCCTGAAACTCAGGAAATGAAGGCCTTTTCTCACAGCATCAAGACGTGTGTGTGTGTGTGTGTGTGTGTGTGTGTGTGAGACGTTAGGTAGGGATGGCCCACTGCCTCACACATCTAGCCAAGCGTTCTTTCTTTTCTTTCCTTTTGTGTGTGGTCCTGGGGGTTGGACCAGGGTGATCTACCACCGAGTTCTACGAAGTTCTTATACCCTGGCCTTGGTCTTGTGATTCCTACTCTCTCACGCTCCTAAGTACTCTAATCACGCTCCTAAGTACTGCCATCGCAGCTGGCTCCCCCCACATTTTTCAATGTTCCAATCTGGTTGTGGTCTTTTTGTTTGTTTTTTAGGGTTTGTTTGTTTGTTTTGTTTTGGCAATATAGGGGATTGAACCCAGGGGCATTCTACTGAACTGCACTATTTTTCATTCTTTATTTTGAAACAGAGCCTCACTAAGTAGCTGAGACTATCCCCTAACCTGTAATTCTCCTGTCTCAGCCTACCAAGTACTGGGATTACGAGCAGGCACCACCACACCCGGCTTATCTGTTTGGTTTTGAATAATTTTGGTTTGACTTTTTTTTTTTTTTTTTTTTTTTTGGTATTGAGGATTGAACCCAGGGGCATTCTACCTCCAAGCTATACCCCCAGCCCTATTTTTTATTCTTTATTTTGAAACCGAGTCTCACTAAGTTGCAGAGTACTTCACTAGGTAGCTGAGGCTGGCCTCGAACCCGGATCCTCCGGTCTCAGCCTCCCGAATGCTGGGATTACAAGCGTGCGCCACCACGCCCGGCTTGGTTTGACTTTTTTGTTAAGATAGATCGGTAAGGTTGAGGTGATTTGACTTTTCTTGGTTTAGAGTATAATGACCAGTTCTCTATTTTTAAATATCCTCATCTTTCTCTCACTGTCTTTCCTTTTCCTCAAGGCGTCTTCAGAGTGCATATTTTGGGGCTCTACCCTACACCAAGGTTCCTTGGCTGAAGCAGTGGTTGGTTGATGTAGCCCACTGCCTGCTCCTGCCAACAAGGGTTTTGCTGGGCCTCAGCCGCACACGCACGCACGCACGCATGCGCATACACACGCAGGTGCACGTGGTCGTGGCAAGCTCCGCCCCCACGACAGAGCTGCGTGCTCTCGGTGGAGGTGGCCTGGGCCGCAGAGCTGGAGGCGCTGACTGACTCTTGCACTCTTGCAGAAGGTTGCAGTCCTTGGGTTAAAAGTTTTTTTGTTTTTTTCTTTTTTACAGTACTGGGGATTGAACTCGGGCATTCTACCTCTGAGCTATACCCCCAGCCCTATTTTTTTTTTTAATTCTTTATTTTGAAATAGGGTCTCACAAAGTTGAGGAATTCCTCACTAAGTAGCTGAGGCTGGCCAAGAACCCAGATCCTCTGGTGTCAGCCTCCCAAAATGCTGGGATTACAAGCGTGCACCACCATGCTCGCCGGGTTAAAAGTTCTGATGGGCAGAATGACCTACAGTAGGTGGATGTGCTACTGCTTGGTGGTTACAAACGTGTGCTTGTGGCCGTCTGCCCGTGCCACCAGAGGTGAATCCCGAATGTCAGTTTGACCTTCCCAGTGTGGGGATTGAACCCAGAGGCATTCTACCTCAGACCTATGCCCCTGCCCTATTTTATTTTTTAATTTTGAAACAGGGCCTCACTAAGTTGCTGAGGCCAGTCTTGAATCTACCATCCTCCTATCTCAGCCTCCCGAGCACTGGGATGACAGGTGTGCACCACCATGCCGGCCCCAATGTTCATCTTTACGGCCAGATTTTCCTTTTCTGATCACAGTAGCTGCCTTGTCCAAAGTGGTTTGGTTATTTCCAAGATGGCAGGCCAGTGTCTCCTCCTGCAGTTTACTCTCCCCCTCAAAATGGGAATTCTGTAAATCTTTGTGAGTTTTCATAATTCTGTCTTTTATCATAGTATAAGTTAATTCCACTTGTGGGGCTGCAGAGCAGAGCTCAGTGGTAGAGCTCTTGCCTAGCATGCGTGAGGCTCTGGGTTCAATCCCTAGCACTACAAAAAAGAAAATGCTAATTATGTAACTTCATTAGTTTGAGAGTTTCTTGTTTTTTTGTTTGGGGTACTAGGGATTGAACCCAGGGAGGGGTACTCAACTTTCAAACTATACCCCCACCCTTTTTATTTTGAAGTCGAGTCTCATTAAGTTGCTGGGGATCTTACTACATTGCTGAGGCTGTCCTCAAACCTGTGATCCTTCTGTCTCACTCTCCTTAAGTAATTTGAGATCACCGGCATGCGCCACCTGGCTAGATACAGGCTTGCTAAGAGATAAATTATTTGCCAGCATTTTCTCATATTCTTCAGGTTTTCCTTCGTTCTCTGGATACCTTTTGCAATGCAAAAGTTTCTAGTTTTGATGGTGCCCAATTTCTCTCTTTTTTCTCTTTCTCGATGGTGTTTTTGGTGTCCTAGCTAAGAAACTTGCCTAACCCAGGGTCATACTTATTCTTCTGTTTCCTTCTAAGAATCCTGCGGTTTTCACTCCTACATGTAGGTTTGTGGTCCATCTGGACTTAATTTCTGTGAATGTCTTTCCACGTGTGTGTAGCCATTGCCAGCATCGCTTACTGAAAAGACTGTCCTTTCCCCATTTACAGCTCTTAGCATTCTTTAATCATTCTCTCATCAAGCTCTTGGGGAAATGTCTTATTCTATTATTTTTATAAGACTTAGTAGGTTTACCCAAATGAAGGACTCACTCATGTAATGCCCTGTCGGTTTGTTCACAGCCCAGCAGACCTGGTTATCCTAGTCCGAGGTCCAGCGAGGGGTTTTATCCCAGCCCGCAGCACCTGGTCCAGTCCAATCATTATCAGGTATGTAAGTCATAGATGTGAAACGTCACGTGATTGGTCGGCACTGTTGATTTGAGGGGAGAGGGCACATTGCATATACTTTTGTTTCTCGTTCATATCGTATTTGGAAGCACAAAGCTAAGAAGGTGATCACCCTAGTCACTGCCCAAGCGACTCTTGCATGGGCACCTGGGAGAGGCGTGCTGCAAGGCACCGGCAGGGACCAGGGGACAGGCTCAGTCCAGGGTAATGCTGAACAGCACTCTCTCTGGAAGACAAAAACTTGCTAATTACTGTAACCGAAACCAGATGGGGTGCTGTGTAGACACATGGGGAAAGGGTGTTGGACTTACAGGCAGACATCCTGCACAAATCAGAAAAGACTGTCCTTAAAGGAAAGACGGGAAGCCGAGCACAGGGGCTTCCTGTTTGTTTGTTTCTTAGGGAAGGATATTAGCTTTTATTGAGGCATAAACTGAAGTCAAAACTAAAACTGTGCGGCTCAGTGCACAGGCTCAGTCTTGACAAATGCAGGCACCCCTGTGTCCCTGCACACCTCAGTACAGCGCCCGGGGGTGCCCTCGGCCCTTGCCAGCCAGTCGCCCTGCCCTGGAAGCAACCACCCTTCTGATTGTATTACCAGAGATTGGTTTGGCTGTTCTGGAGTTTTGTACTCCTGAAGTCGCATGGCATGTGTTTTGGGTTCAGCCCTTTTTACTCATCTTAAAGTCTCTGAGAGTCAGGCTCCTGCTGAAGGGTCAGTACTTTCTTCCTTGCCTCTACAGGGGTTCTGAAGGCGAAATTTAAATTAAGGCCTTGGGTCCAGCCTGGTGACGCATGCCTATAATCCCAGTACTCGAGAAGCAGAGACAGGAGGATCACAGGTTCCAGGCCAGCCTCAGCAATTTAGTGAGGCTGTCAGCAACTTAGTGAGACCCTGTTTCAAAACTTAAAAAAGCATTGAGGTTGCAGCTCTGAGGTAGAATGTCCGTGGGTTCAATCCCCAGTGGCGAAATTAATTAATGAATTAAGACCTTGGGTCAATATGGGCAAAAAGTCTTAACTGTGGGTACTAGAGTGTGAAGGAGAACACAGGCCCCATTCTAATAATAAAAGGGCGTACGTTGATAACAGTTCAGAACAGTGAAGTTAGGTGAACTTGAGGCTGCGGACCTGCTGCCTCTGGACTCTTGGTTCTAGAGTGAACCCAAGAGTATCCCATGGTTCTGAGCGAATGACTCGGGCCGTGCCTGGCGGGTCAGGAGTGAATCGCTCCAGCTCCAGGGACGAAAGTGGGCCAGCCTCTCAGCTCCTTGTGGGAGGGGCTCCCGGGGCCCAGCTGCCAGCCAGGCCGAGTGCTTCCAAGGGCCGTGAAGCCAGAACCCGGACCGCAGAGTGGCGCTCAGCTCTAGCCGAGCGGGGGCTGCCTAGGGCTCTAGCAGGCAGCAGGGCGACCTGGGGGGGGGACTGCAAGAACAGGACGTGTCTGCCCATCACAGGAAAAGCCTGAGAGTGGGCACTCGCCCTACGGGGTCGAGGTCTAGACTGTGTAAATAGTGACCGAACTAGAATAACTTGCCTACCTTGTGGATGAGACCAGCTGGAAGGTGGTTCCTGCCTTGCTCCACGTTCCCTTTCGTCCTAAGGGGCCTGCTGACCCCTCCGCCACTTCCCTGTCAGTGCTACTTAGCTGCTTTAGAGCAAACTCTCTTTGTTGTGAAAATCCCTAAAATGTTGCTTATCACTGAAAACAGCAGTGACGCAGTACTTAGTATTTAGTATTCATATGAACTAAGAATTCTCCATAAATCTTACTTGAAAATTAACTAGTATCGCCCATGTGGAGTTTGGGCATAAATTAATGCCTAGAGAACTGACAAATGACCAAAAGCATTTGTTGAAGTATGTGTTCATGTTTGTAAACGTGGACTTGGCTGTGCTTTATCTCATTTAAAGATTCACTGGCAACCCCAGCCATACCGTACCAGCAGACGCTCTGCAAACAAACCCCGAGTCCTCTCGCCCAGGCCCGCATCCAGAAGCGCTCATCTGGAGTCCCTCTGTTTTCCTTCTGCCTGGAGCTCCTCTGTCCCCTGAACGTCTTCCTCTGCCCCAGTCTCCTGCTCGAGCACTGACCGCACCACCCTCCCATCCCGTCCCAGCCCTGTTCATTAGAAAACAGCGGGGGCTTCTGTGGTTTTCATGGCTCTTCCCAGTGAGAGTGGTACCTGAGGCAGGAAAGGGGATTCTGAAACCAAGTCTTTGCTGCCGTTTTGTGGCTTCCTGTGGCTTTTACATCCAGAGATAGTCTGCTCTGAGCACTTCCATAAGTGTGAATTTTCAAAGTAAATACTTTGTTTCCTAGTATATGTTCGCACTGCTTGTCAAATGTGGCTCCAACACATTTGACAACTTCTTGAGAGTCTTTCCCTGGCCCTGCCAGCTTCCATAGGCCCCCGGTACTCTTCGGTCCGTGACCCCTTTAATCAAGGTCAGTGCCGACAGTGTTGGGTCTCTCTGACTCTTCTTAATTCTGCTTCCCTCCTACTCGTGAGGACCTTGTGACTATGTTGACCCCACTGAGATAATCCAGAGCAGTCTCCCATCTCGGCGTCCTTGACGTGGCCCCTTTTGCCAAGCCAGGAGCATATTCAAGGGATCAGAGCCTGGGCGCCCTAGGGAGCCACTCTCCTGCCTACGGCAGTCTCCTCTAGAACTTGCGTTGCTTTGGCGTGTGCAGCGGAATCGTGCGTGAGGTGCTGTGGCAGGGCACTACCGTGCCTTCTGGCTCACCCACAGGTCTCTGGCTACCCCGGCCCGCACGGGATCCCAGCCATGGCAGGCAGCATCTACCCAGGTCAGGCGTCGCTGTTGGACCAGACGGAATCCTGGAATCATCGGCCCCCGGAGATATCCATGTGGCAGCCCAACGTGGAGGTAAGCGGGTGTCCGGGGCTTTGCTTTGCTAACTCGTGAAGCGCAAAGTGCCTTTTATTTCTAAGCCTAGGATGGCTCGATTTTGACAGTTAAGTCTGAGGTCATCTCCATCTCCGCAGTGTCGGCTGGCCGTCTCAGCCATCATTCTCAGTGCTGTGACCCGAAACACCTGACCGCTGCCTGTTAGGGGAAGGGAGGTTGACTTGGGGGCTCACCGTAAGCTCTGGAGGCTTCAGTCCATATTAGGCTGGATCATGTCGGCCGAGCCGATGGCCTGCTGTCCCCGAGGCCACACCCCAGCCATGGCCACCTGCCTACGTTACCGTCCAGTAACCCGCTCAGGTTACTAACCCTCAATCGATTTACCCACTGATGAGATTAGACTCCTCTTGATGCGATTATTTTATCTCTGAACATTTTCTGCATTGCCAGTACATGAGCTTTATGAGTTGTTTTTGGTTTGTTTGTTTGTTTTTATACTAAAAGAGGGAGAAATGTTGTAGTTATAGTCCTGACTTTTGAAAGGCAGAGTCCCATGTTGGATGTAATTAGCATATGCATAAGGCCAGAGAAAGCAGGCAGGTGGACCCTTGAGTTTCTTGGACCATGTTCATCTTTACACGCCGTTCCCCTCCCTCCTTCCAGGACCCGGCAGCATTGGACCTGCGAGGGATGGGGCAGCTGCTGCCAGCCCACCTGATGGAAGAGCGGCTGATCCGACAGCAGCAGGAGATGGAAGAAGATCAGCGCTGGCTGGAGAAAGAGGAGAGATTCCTGGTAATCATGCTTCAGAGCGGTTTCCTAGGCTGTTTGGGCTCCATTCTTGTTCCCTGTAGTACAAATGCAGAATTTCATCTTTTCCACAGCAAGAGAGTTCGTTTCCCATCTGCTTCCTAAAACTCACACTGGTGAGTTACTTGCTTTTCCTGATGATTGTCAGGGGGTCAGTGTCCCCCGAATTTCCGTGGTTTTTCATTCTATGTCGTTGGTACGGAAAGGACTCCCTCCACGTCACGTCTCTGTGCTGCCGGGCGTGAGGCCGAATGGCTGCGAGACCTGGGGCGGCTCCCAGCTTTTCTCTGGGCGCCAAATGACAGGTGCAAGCCTCCCCCCAGGTGCATGGACATGGGATGAGAAATGTCTTCCTTCAGGCAACCCTCGTCCACGCCACTTTCAGAAGTCCCTTAGGGACAAAGAGGAAGTGGTGGGACAGGGAAATCTGTTCCTGGACACAGATCCGTTTGGACTCGGGGCCCCTGTTGCCAAATACTTTCGTGCCCTAAGCCTCAGAACTGGGGCAAGAAGCCACCTCCAGCCCCTCCAGCCCCCAAAAGAAAAGGCCATTTGAATCAACAAATAGTGGTATTATGAGACAGTGATTTCAAACTCTGCAGAATTCATCAACATGCAGTCCTAACTTCTTTGTTTGTGGCTTTCATGTCTTAAATTAGTTTAGAGTTACAGATGCCTTTAACTCTAAACTAAAGGTGCAGTGTGTTAAGCTGATGGCGGAGGCCACTGTGGTGCCACGCCCTCACAGGCAGGTGCTGGGCCAGCCTCAGAATGCCGAATCTTGGTGCACATGTGGGAACTTGGATGTAGATCACACCAGAAGGTGCTGTTTCTCACCACGTTGAAACCTAGGCCTCGCACGTCACAGGTGTGTCCCATCAGGTCACTGCTCCACACAGCAGGGTGCCTCCAGTGAGCAGCCCCTTCCCACAGTCCTGTAGCGAGGGGCAGGACAGCGAGCAAGAGCGGCGGTGTCGCCGACACGTGCACACTGTCCACACCTGGCCTGCGAGGGACGGGGCCAGGTCCTTTGTCCATACCCGTGGGGCCATGTGCGTCAAGGAATTCAGTATATTTTTAACTTCCAGGAAGTTAATGTAGTGCGTGCATATCGTGTAATATATAATATTCCAACAGTATTTCCAAAGCTATAGCCACTAATACTTACACAGCAGAATACAAGCACTCACGTTAATGGGGAAATAATAAAATGCCTCACATAGAACACAAGCAAATTGACCACATTCAATGTTTTTTAAAGGTTTGAAAATGGAGATGCAGAGCAGTCGCATAAGCATTGCACCAGTAGTCAGGGTGTGGACACTGGAGTTCAGCTCGAGGCACCCTTCCTGGGGTCTGCTGGGTGATCTCCTGCTTAACCGCACTAAATCCATCGCTTTCCTCTTTACCTGTGTCCACACTGAGGCTCTATGAAATGTTGACGCTATTGTTAGTGACTAACAAATCCATCCTACATTTTCCAAATTCTAAATTAGTTAAATTAAGGGAGCCAGGTGTGATGGTGCATGCCTGTAATCCCAGTACTTGGAAGGCTGAGACAGGAGGATCGCAGGTTCAAGGCCAGCCTCAGCAACTTAGTGAAGCCCTTAGCAACTTACTGAGACCCTGTTTCCAAATAAAAAATAAAATAGGACTGGGGGTGTAGCCCGAGATAGAAGGACCCTGGGTTCTAGCCCCAGTGCCACAAAAAAATCAAACAATCAATCAATAAACTTAAGGCAAGGACTGGGGATATCGCTCAGTGGTAGAGTGCTTCCCTATCACCCCCAAGGCCCTGGGCCAAATCCCCAGCACCACAGAAAAAACCAAGGCAGATCCTAAGATTATGAGGCAGGCTGCACCAAGTTGACTACTGCTCATGTGGGTGAATCAGTATGGAGGCTGAGTCTGCTCCGAGGATACACCAGCGCTTCCCCAGCCCCGCCTCTTGAGCTTTCTTGTTCATGCCGTCTCTTTTCCCAAACAGCATTGGTTGGTATTTTTTAAAAGTAAATAACATGAATTCTCCAAACTAGCATTCATATAGCTCAGCCCTAGCACTGTGGACTTGAACAGTCTTGCCACCGGCTGCTGTGGAGTGCCACCATAGTGTTGGTGTCTGTAGTGTCGGTGTCGCCGTGTTTGAAGTAGGACATGCGGTGCGTGTGCGGTGGAGCAGAGGAGGAGCCTGGTGTGCTTGGGGAGGCAGGCGGGGCCGAGTCCAGATAGCCTGTGAGGGAGGCCAAGGCCAAAGGAGTAGCTGGAATGTGCAGGGCAGACAGACAGGAAGTACATTCCAGGCCAAGAGGGGGGGCGGCGGGGGTTGTAGACGCTTACATGTCTTTGCTAGATGTGACCAGAGGAGTAGCCGGGCGTGGTGGTGCATGCTTGTAATCCCAGCATTTGGGAGGCTGAGACTGGAGGATCCGGGTTAGCGGCCAGCCTCAGCTGCTTAGTGAGGCCCTCTGCAACTTAGTGAAACCCTGTTTCAAAATAAAGAATAAAAAATAGGGCTGGGGGTGTAGCTCGGAGGTAGAATGCCCCTGAGTTCAATCCCCAGTACTGCAAAAAAAAAAGATGTGACCAGAGGAGCTTGTCATTTGAAAAGCTAACTTGCTTGTTGGTGATAGTGTCCCAAGTGTTTCTGCTGGGCAGAACAGATGTCTCGTGGGTGGCTCGCACCGTGTTGAAAGTTTGCTGTTAGCCACGCCTATTATTTTGCTGAGTCCTCTCTCGGGTCGGCATCCCCCCTCCGATCCCGCCGCTATCATGACACCCGGCGCCGGACGATTTCTGTGGCAGCAGCCCCAAGCCCCTGCCCATGTTCCCGTGGCCTCAAGATGACAGACAGCCACTCTGTCCTGGGTCGTCCTCCCTCAGACAGCGTCCTCTCCAGAGCAGCGCTGTGCCTAGGACCCACCGTTGTAAGAGCTCACACGCACTGACCACGTTACCAGAGTGCTGCCGCGGGCTGGAGCCTCGGTGTGTTGCGAGGTTCGCTTTCCTGTTAAACTCTGTGCAAAACCACGGTCATCTGGCTTCTTAGTACTATGTGCACAGTGATTTACTAATGTGGTACTGTACTAGAAAAGGATTTAAACTTTAAAACGAGAAAGTCCCGTCTACATAAAGCCTACTTTGTGTTCGAAGAAAAGAAAGAAATAGAGGAGCTGTTTTTCCCTCACACAGCAGACCAGTTAGTCCAAGTGAGAGAAGAAAGCCAGGACGGGAGCTGGCGAGCAGCCGCAGCCCTGCCCTGCAGAGGACAGCCCCCTGCGGACCCCCCCTGCGGGCGTGGAGGCTGCAGAGCCCTGCAGAGGAGAAAGGCCTCGGCTTGCACGCCCCCAGTCTGGGGTTTTCTCTAGCGACAGCAACACAAGATTGGTGCCCGGAGCCGCAGCTCCCAGGTCATTGCTGTGCCCCAGACCTGAAACAGCGGAGCCAGGACCCTGGCGGGTGCTCCTCCCTGTGACCTAGCACGGGCCCGCTAGCACGGAGTGGATGAATGTTCACACCGGGGAATCCTGCACAGCAGCGAGAAGATCCAGCCACCACCAAAGGTGCCACGAGGACCAAGCCTCCTGCATGACGTTTGTAAAGTTGCCAGGCGCAGGAGAGTTGGTACTTGTCAGCTCATTTATGTGAGATTTACAGGCAGACAGGACATGCATGAGGCTGTGAGTTCAATCCCCAGCACCACCAAAAAATAAGAAAGCAGAAGGCCAGAGGAACCCACAGGGCTGGAAGCGCAGTGTGGCCACGGTGGCGAGTCTAGAGCCAATGACAAGTGTTGAGGCATGTGGGAATCTGTGGTCACACCAGGTGGCGTGTCATGCATGCATGCACATACATGGAACTGTGTTGAGCTGTACCCCTTATTGTGTATAGGTCATAATTAACTGTCTTGAAAGAATGCAGATCTGATGGGAAGCAGTCAGATTGCCCCAAGTAGACTTTATGTCTGTGATCCATTTGTGTAAGTTTTCAAATATAAGTATCGGACCACCCGCATCGGACCAGCTCTCCGTCTCGCCTTCCAAGAAGAAAGCCTGATCTCGGGCTGTGTGCGTGTGTGTGTGTGTGTGGGTGTGTGTGTGTGTGTGTGTGTGTGTGTGTGTCCCGTCTGTTTAGTCCCTTTAGCTTGAACGGGCCCTCGATGTTCATGTCGAGTGATCTGTGATCTGTCACCCCAAGTCTTTTTCTAACTGCGGCCTGGGGTGTAGACCCCGTGGCTGCAGCCTTTCCTGGACACAAGCTGGTGGAAGCCCCCCAGAGCACCCCTCCCTCGCCACCTGGAACCCTGATTGCATCAGTGCCCCTGCTTGCCCTGTGTCCTGCTGTCTGTCCGTTTGTGTCTGCACTCTTTCCAGAAAACAGTCTGGATCGCTTCTCGGCCTTTTAGCTAAGATCAAGCACAGAGAAGAGTCGGGGATCCATGCTGGGGATGACCTGCCTCTGAATTCTCTTGAGGCTGTTTCCAACCCAGCCATAGGGCAAGTGTCTGCTGGAATCGTTCTTCTCAGGAAAAGGCGCGCACCCTGTTGGCCACTGCAAGCTGACCAGCTGACCGGGCCTCGGGTTGGCTTCCCTGCCTGGCGCTGGCTTTGTATCTCCAACATCTGCAGTGAGAACTGACTTTTCCAGTTGCCAGTGACTGATACTGCAGGGTGCTTAAACACGGAACAGCACCTTCCCTTGAGAGCTTTGTTAAGTGACATTCAGAGTTGAGAAGCAGTCATCCAAAACGTCCAGTTTCCTGTGCACAGTCTGTCATACTTGGAAGAAGTCTGCGTTCTTAGCATGCAGTGAGGACTTGTCATTTCACACCTACGTTTAGCTGTGAGATTTTCAAATGTCTTTCCATTCAAAGGAACGTCTTTTTCACATGATAGCTTGCAAGCTACCCCAGTCGGCAGCGTTTGGAATGTGCGCCCTGTGCGGCCAGGAACCGTACATGCTCTGGGGCCTCGGGCTGGGGTGAGCGGGTGCACGGTCACCTTCCATGTGGCTAGGTGACGAGATGTGCTTTGCTCTCTTCCGACACGCCTTGCTACTGTTCTCAGAGCTGTCATCTCATTCAGAGGTGACACAAGTTTCACCTTCTCCATGTGACAGCCCAAGGACTCTAACAGCGCTCGTCTGTGCAGAGTGCTCTGTGGCAGTTCACCAGTGGCTTTTTACCTTGCCCTGCCCTGCCTGTTCGTAGACCCCGGGCCTGGAGGAGGCCATGGCGTGGGCAGAACACAGTGCGGGCTCACCCGGAAAGGCGCTCGCACTAGAGCCATCGAGGGCGCTCTGGCATGGCTCGGCGGGGAGGGGATGCAGGGCCACCGAGAGGAATGGACTTGATCGGTGGAGACGGGAGGTACCGTCGGCTTGGAAGCACAGAGCCCGTGAGAGGAAGCTGCCTCACGGGAGCAGGCCGGGCGGAGGCAGGAGGACCGGCCGAGAGGCGGGGGGAGCAGGCCGGGCGGAGGCAGGAGGACCGGCCGAGAGGCGGGGCTGCAGCACCGGAGGGTTGTCTTACAAAAGGAAGGGACTTGGGACAGAACTTGCGCTGGTTTTCAAATAAAAAATATAATTGGTTTTGTTTTTTAATTTCTTTAGAAGCCCGACGTGAGGCTCTCTCGAGGCAGCATGGACAGGGAGGACGGGAGTCTTCAGGGTCCGGTAAGCCTCGCCCAGGCTGTCACCCGTGTTTGACTGAAAACTCTCACGTGGGGGCCCCGGCTTTATAAGATATCAGACAGAAGAATCCATTCCGTAAAGTGAACATTTTAACTAGGATTATCAAAATATACCACGTACAGAATTCCTATTCACATACAGAAGAGTTCTGCTCCACTGTGGATAGAGGTTTTCAGTAGTAAGCCAAACTCTGTGGCCTGAAGAAACATGTACGTATGTTAACTGTTGTTACATACAAGTTGTCACTTGGTAGAGTCTCTGTTCCGGTAAGCTTCCCATAGAAGGTACTCAGAAAACATGTCAAATGAGCTGGGTGTGGTGGCGCGCGCATGTAATCCCCGTACTTGGGAGACTGAGACAGGAGGATTGCAGGCTCCAGGACAGCCTCAGCAAGTAGTGAGATCCTCATCAACCTAGCAAGACTCTGCTTCAAAATAAAAACTGGGGGTGTAGCTTTGAGGCAGAATGAGCTTGGGTTCAATCCCCAGTACCAAAAAGAAGAAAAGAAAACACGTAGAATGAATTACTAAATGAGACCTGCATGGAGATATTTCCAGAAGTGCTTCATTAACAGGAACTTAGAGGTCAGTGAGAAAGGCACACCTGCAGCAGGCCCACCTGTGCTGCCGTCGCTGTCTCCAGCCAGACTTGGATGAGAGGCGAGCACCTAGTAATAACTGAACTCCTACTAGTGTAGGAGGCTGGGACAGGAGGATCGGTCACAGGTTTGAGGACAGCTTCAGCGATGTAGCAAGACTCTGAGTAACCTAGTGAGACACTTAAAACTAAAAATTTAAAAGGACTTGAGGTGTAGCTAGCTCGGAGGTAGAATGCCCTTGGGTTCAATCCTCAGTACCACCGAAAAGGAAGAAAAGAGAATAAAAGGGAGCGGGAAGAGAGGAGGACCATGTAGCACCGCAAGGTGCTGCTCTGTGCGGACCCTTCTCGGAGTCCTCACAGCACCCGTCACATCAGGCCCCGGTGTCACCCGCCCGCCACCAATGAGTCCACACTCGCCCTGGACGCCCGTTGCAGGGCCAGGCGGCAGGCCTCCTTGCTTCCTTTCTGGGGACAGGTGACACCCATGACCTCCCTTGTCTGTTTTTTTTTTTTCTTTTTCTTTTTTTCTTTTTTCCTTCTCTAAAGATAACAGTTTGGTTTTGGACCATTTCTTGAAACACCCCAGCTTTGACATTTTTGAGAATGTGTCATGGTTTCTCCAGGCTGGGGCTGCAGCTCAGGGGCAGAGTACTTGCCCACCATGTGCGAGGCCCTGGCTTCAGGACCCGGTACCACATTTAAGAAAAGCGATAAATGCCAGCTGTGGTCCTGGGGACTGAGCTCAGGGACATTCTACAGGGTCTCACTGGGGCCGTGAGAGTCTCACTGCTTGGTGAAGCTGTCCTTGAACCTTCGATCCTCCTGTCTCAGCCTCCCAAGTATTAGGGTTACAGGTATATGCCACCACGCCTGGCTCAGGATTTTTTTTTTCTTTCTTTTCTTTTTTTTGGCAGTACTGAGGATTGAACTAGGGGGCATGCTACCTCTGAGCTACACCCCAAGCCCCGAGCCCTATTTTTTATTCCTTATTTTGAATCAGGATCTCATTAAGTTGCAGAGGGCCTCACTGATTTGTTGAGGCTGCCCATGAACCTGTGATCCTCTTATCTCTGCCTCTCAAGTACTGGGATTAGAAGCGTGCGCCACCACGCCCAGCCGTCAGGATTATTTTAAATGTGTCTTCAGGCCGGGCGTGGTGGCGCACGCTTGTAATCCCAGCATTTGGGAGGCTGAGACAGGAGGATCCGGGTTCGCGGCCAGCCTCAGCTACCTAGTGAGGCACTCTGCAACTTAATGAGACCCTGTTTCAAAATAAAGAATAAAAAAACTAGGGCTGGGGGTATAGCTCGGAGGTAGAATGCCCCTGAGTTCAATCCCCAGCACCGCAAAAAAAAAAAAGTGTCTTCAGGTACAGCAGCCTGAAGGAGGACTAGCCTTGAGGGAGGCCGTGACCGTGGCAGCCATTCAGGGCTGTCTGCTTCTCTGGTTTGGCCTCTGCCTTGGCCGTAACTGCTAGGGCTGTAACACCAAGTCCTGGCACACAGCGCTCCGGGCTGAGGGTGGTGTGGCCCGTGGGCCCTCTAGACACCCTGTGCTCACCGCATGGTGGACTGACTCCCCCATGACCGGTGTGCGGCGGGGTCCTGGGCACAGGGACACACAGTGGACGCAAGAGCTGGGATGGCCTGTGATTTTAGACCTCTAAAGGTGAAGCGGAGATACCCGTGTGTGAAAATTTAAATTTGTTTGATGACCCCCTTTGTGGTCCACGAGTCTCACGCGTCCTTCCCTCAGCCCTTCACACGCCCCATTTTGCTTGCCTAATCCCACACCCAGCTGCGACCCCAGCAGCACCCGTTCTGTCCATCCAGACGCCCAGCGCCTGGCACAGAGCTCCAGGGACGCATGGACAGGGAGGCGGGAGGGACGGTCCTTAGCTGCTGTACTCACTAAGTCTTGCTTTTCCCACAGACTGGAAACCAGCACATCTACCAGCCTGTGGGTAAACCAGGTGAGCGAAGGGGACGGTTGGTGGGAGCGGGTCTGGCATGTGCGAGCTGTCAGCTGTGGAGTCTTTCCTCAGCAGCACGGCCAGCAGAGTGGCTACTTCCGCAGCCCGAGGCGCAGGTCCTAGAAAGCAGAGAGAACACAGGGCTAGCACCTGGGCCCTCGTGTCTGAGTGTGCGCATGCCCGTGTGTGTGTGTGTGTGTGTGTGTGTGTGTGTGTGTGCACGTGCATCTGAGTGACATTTGTCTCCTTTCACTGCGTTCATCGTGGGACTCACCTCCCTCCACCAGATCCTGCAGCTCCACCAAAGAAGCCACCTCGGCCCGGAGCCCCCGGCCACCTGGGCAGCCTTGCCAGCCTCAGCAGCCCTGGGGACAGCTACAACGAGGGCGTCAAGGTGGGCGGCCGTGAGTCCCCCAGTCGCTGTGTCATTAGTGGGTAGGGGTGGGACCTCAGGGACTTCAGGGGCCCGGCTGGGACAGGCCAGTGCTGTGCCCTTGAAAGGCGGCAGGTGCCAGCACAAACTCCTTCCCTGGGTGTGAGAGACTTTACTAGACTCAGTAGGTATTCTAACTGCTTCTGTGACACGAGTGTGAAGGAGGGCTGGCCCTGGTGGAGGCCTCTTTTATCCTTTCTGCCAGCCTCTTCTTCCCATCAGGCAGAAAGTGTCTTTGGAAATGCAATGTTGAGATTGCTTCTGATTTTAAAAATTAATTCAACCAGGATGCCTGGGTAAGTGGGACCTTCTGTGGGCCTACCATTGCCAAGTTTATATATGTGGCTTGGTGGAAAACCTGTTTTCCATCTAGAGTCAGAATCCTTTTGTAAAAGCACCTGCAGAGCCTTGCTCAGACCTGGGGCCACGCTGACTCAGAGCCGCAGGCTGGCGCTTGGCTGGGGGCCCTTCAGTCTCCACCTCCCGGGGCGCCATCGGCACCACCGCCCCGCCCTCCGGACCCCTCCGAGCCCCAGAGCGCGGCAAGCTTTCCACTGGGCAAGCCCAGAAGGAGGCGCTCTCCTGTTGTAGCCTGGCCACAGATGGGATCTCTTCACTCTCCACGGGAAGAGCAAACTGCCTCCCAATACGTGCCCTTATGTCTCCACTGTGGCGTGAGTGTGGGTTCCGGTCGAGCCTTGGTTTACCCATCACCGCCACTCACCGAGGGCCTCCTGTCAGGCCTCTTTAACCCAGCCAGCCTCACAAGGCCATGCAAGATGAGGAGGCTCACGGAGGTGAAGTGGGCCAGCCTTGGCCGTGGACCCACAGGCCACACACCTTGTGCTCCTCTCCCAGGTGCCACCTCCAGAGAGACTCTGGCTGATCTGTGGTCGTAGGGCATGTGTTGTCGTCTCGGAGGGTCAGAGTTGATCCCAAGAAAAGAATACCTCGCCAGGCCCAGGGCACGGCAGCCTGCAGCTAGGAGGGTGGGGCCACCGAGTCCATCAGGAGGCGACCAGCGGGCAAAGGCGTCTAGCACCGCCCGGCCTGAGCTGCCCTGCAGGGTCAGCACCCGGCACACTGGCTGGCTCCCGGAGCCAGCAGCGCCCTAGCACCCCCTCAGCCAGCATTGCGAGTTCTCAGAGAGAAGGGGAAGGACAAGGGCCTTCAAACACACAGTCTCTTTAAATAAACTTGAAAAAGAAGGGGAAAATTAGGATAACAAATGCACCTTCTTCATTTTCATAAGCTACATGAGCAAGCTTTCAAGTAGATGAGGAACGGCCGAGGCCCCTGACACGGCGGAGGCGAGGGGCACTGTGGTTGGGAATGCCCTTGGCCTTGGGGTCGAGCAGGTGAAGTCTTGACAGGAGCCATGTGCCTACTTACGAGGCGCTCAGTAGCGATTAGAAAGCGGTTCATGTGTAGATGAACCTCCATTTCTCCACCTGGTGGAGATTATTAAATGTAGCCTGAAAGAATAACACTGTTTTGACACCGAAATGTTTGCCTTTCACCACGTATCACAGGTGATCATCCAAGAGCATCAGGCAGAAGTTGTCCTCATTTCCTGTGGCTTTACTGGGGTGCTGGGATGGAATGCAGCCTCGTGCCTGCTAAGCACGTGCTCTCCCACCGAGCACCCCGTTGGGTTTTCATTCTTTTTTTTTTTTTTTTTTTTTTTCGGTATTGGGGATTGAATTCAGGGGCATTCTACCTCCGAGCTACACCCCCAGCCCTATTTTTTTATTCTTTGTTTTGAGACAGGGTCTCACTAAGTTGAGGAGTGCCTCACTAAGTAGCTGAGGCTGGCCGCGAACCCGGATCCTCCGGTCTCAGCTTCTCAAAAGCTGGGATTACAAGCGTGCGCCACCACGCCCGGCAAGATGGGTTTTCATTCTGAGTCTTGAAGTATCAGCCTAAGTGGTGGGAACTGGCTGCATCCATAGAGTGATACGAGGAATTTCCACCCAGGCATGGTGGCCCACTCTTGTAATCCCACTACTTGGGAGATTGAGACAGGAGGATCACAAGTTTGCAGGCAGCCTTAGCTACTTAGTGAGGCCCTCTGTAACTTAGTGAGACCCTGTTTCAAAATAAAGAATGAAAAATAGGGCTGGGGGTATAGCTCAGAGTTAGAATGCCCCTGGGTTCAATCCCCAGTACCGTGAAAAAAAAAAAAAAAAAAAAAAGGAATTTCCAAGTTGTCAAACTCCAGAAAACAGGCAGCCAATAACAGATGTTTCTTCAAACTAAGTCTTTGCTTCTGGATGTCTGCATCGTCCCTAGAAGTATTGTGGCAGTACACACACACACACACACACACACACACACACACACACACCAAGCTTCAAAGCTTTAAGCAGGTTGCAATAAACCACCCTCCACCTCCTGGAGTTATCAGCTGTTTCTTAGTGGAATGCTCCTTGGCGCCCTCCTCAGGAAGCTGTGTGCCTTTGCACAGGCCCATCCTACAAAGATAAACAAGACTACATGGATTCTCCATGCAGAAAAAAAAAAAAACACAGTCAGTCCTCTCTTGGGAGTGCCGTGGAGGAGCGCACCTCCACACCCAGTGCTGCCCTGAGACAGCTCTAAGGGCAGGAGAGGCTGCTCGTGTTTCCCATCCACTCCAGGGTCAGCAGAAAACAGGCAGGGGTTGTGCCATGGAGAAAAACAGCAAATAAAACAGCTCAAAAAAGCGGAACCGAGCCGGGCGTGGTGGCGCACGCTTGTAATCCCAGCATTCGGGAGGCTGAGACCGGAGGATCCAGGTTCGCGGCCAGCCTCAGCTACCTAGTGAGGCACTCCGCAACTTAGTGAAACTCGGTTTCAAAATAAAGAATAAAAAATAGAGCTGGGGGTATAGCTCGGAAATAGAATGCCCCTGAGTTCAATCCCCAGTACCACAAAAAAAAATAAATAAATAAAAATAAATAAATTAAAAAAAAAAAAGCAGAACCGATGGGAAGAATTGGTTCAGAAGAAGGGTTTGGGTGATTCTTTGGTTTTGAGATAAGCCCCTGAGGTCTTTAGATTTAGCCCCAGGCCGCAGTCTTCCTGGGCAGCGTGGCTAGTCGCGATGCCGATGCAGCTCTCCCAGGATGCAGCGGGGCCGGGCGTGGGAACCACGGGGTGAGCGGTTTCTCCCACATCCCTCGGAAGTCCGATGGCAGTTTCCAGCGGTGAAACGCGCCGTCTCTCGGGAAGAGGCCTCATCCTGTTGATTCTTGCACAGCTGCCGGTTGTCGGCCCTGGCTCTGCGCGCTGTCCTGCTCAGTTACATCCCGGGAATGAGCGTGGTGCATGATGGGGTTGGTGGCACACTGCGCTGGCACCCAGCAACCGGCAGAGACAGGAGCCGTGCGTGCGAGGGCCGGGGGGCTCGCAGCTAGCACCTTTGCGTTCTGCTTGTGTGTGTGGTGGGGGTTATCTGCTGCCTTATTAATGTTGTTTTTCTTTTTTCCCTTCCTCTAAATTTCTTTAACTTTTCCTCACCTTCCGTTGGACAATAGCCATGGAGGGTAAGCGCATCGTGTCTGTGTGTCTGTCAGCTCACCTGGTCACACCTAGCTCTCTGCATGTGGCTCTGGACTAGCAAGTGGGAAGCCCACGGGGAGGGCCCTCTGCCCGGTTCTGCACCTGTGCCACTGCAGGTGCCAGGGCAGCGTCTGTTTGCCAGAGACAGACGTGAACATCTCCGCAGCAAACGCAGTGTTCTCACCCTCTTCTGTCTCACACCAAACGCTGGATCACACACAAACGGAATCTGGTTTTCCAGTCTACTTGTGTCACGGTCCCCAAGAGTTCAGAAGTGAGCTCAGGCTTAGACCAAGCACCAGCAACAGCCATGACTGACAGCTATCACGTACTGTCACGAGTCTTTCTAAAACACACACATGCACTATCCTTTTTAAACCTAGTGTAACTCTTGACTGATCTGATTTTTTTTCCTGGTGCCAGGGTTCCACCCCGTGCCTTTATGTATGCTAGGCAAGCGCTCTGCCACTGAGCTACACCTCAGCTCCCAGTTTGGATGCTCTAGTACTGCCAGAGATTCCCTGGAGGCCCCTTGTCACTAGCTCAGTGCTCAGGCCTGTGCCAAGCCTGGGTGGGTGGGTGTGGTGGCACCTGCGGCCTCACCCACCCTTCATCACCGTTAATGAGTGAGGGAGCTGGCCTGGCCAGCCGGGGCACCCGAGCAGCACAGAGCCACAGGAGGCCCCACCCCTCCTCGGTGCCCGTGATTGGCCCTCGGGGCTGCTGTGCAGGTGGGTGGTGTCAGGGGAGAGGAGAGGGGAGGTGTCAGCCTCTGCCATGAAGAACGAAGGCAGCCGAGCTGAGCCTTGAGAAGCTTCCTGGGGAACACAGACTAGCGGAGATGCTCGTGTTAATGCAGTACGATGATGTAGCATTAAGAAAAGGTCTCTGGGCCGGGCGTGGCGGCGCATGCTTGTAATCCCAGCATTTGGGAGGCTGAGACCGGAGGATTGGGGTTCTCGGCCAGCCTCAGCTACCTAGTGAGGCCCTCTACAACTTAGTGAGACCCTGTTTCAAAATAAAGAATAAAAAAATTAGGGCTGGGGAGGTAGCTCAGAGGTAGAATGCCCCTGGGTTCCATCCCCAGTACCCCCCCCAAAAAAAGTCTCTGAATTCTCAGATTGTGTCTTGTGGCGAGTGATTTGGGGTGTAGGGGCTTTGAATCACTTCTCTGAAAGAATCTGGGGTTTCAGTGTAATCCGTGTGATCCCATTTCCTTTAACTGAGCTCAAAGTAGGAAAACCATGGCCTCGTTTATTTGTCACTTGGATGAATTACTTTGCTATCATCCTCAAACTGAACTGTATCCCCTACAACCAACAAAATCAGTTATCTGTGCAATCTGCTTTGATCTCTTTTAAAGACTAAGGTAGTGGTGGCGGTAGCGCGCCCTCTACTGGAGAGTTAAGGAAATGACCTGCTTCTGTATTGTCAGCTTCAGCCCCAGGAAATCAGCCCCCCTCCCACCGCCAACCTGGACCGGTCCAATGACAGGGTGTACGAGAACGTGACGGGTCTGGTCAAAGCGGTCATCGAGATGTCCAGTAAAATCCAGCCGGCCCCGCCCGAGGAGTACGTCCCAATGGTGAAGGTAAGCCGGCTCGGTGTGCAGGGCTGCAGTGTGCTGGGTGTCTCCTGCACCCCCGAGGTCAGACCCGAGGCTTCGGAACAGTGAGCCAGGGTCACTCCCCTTGCTGCTGCCCTCGTGTCCCCTGCTGTAGACATAGAACAGGACGGGAGTGGCCCGAAGGGACACAGAAGGTAGTTACTGCTCACAGGTGTATTCTCAAGTGCAGGTAGCAAGCTGCAAAGGGTCCAGACAGTCTGAGCTGTTGAGGTCAAGTTGAGAGACACGCAAGGTGACCCAGTGAGACTGTCGTGTGTGAGAGAGAGCAGAAAAGAACACGGGGAAGTTCTTTGCTGCTTTTCTTAAGCTGAGGGTGGGTATGTGTGTGCTTGCTGGAATTTTTTATTTTTTCAAAAGAGTGAGACAGAAATAAAAATATCATGCCAATAGACCACCATTTTCCAAATCGTGTTCAGGGGACTGGGAGTGGGGGATGGTGACAGATCTCTGGACGCGGGTGCCAGGTTTGAGGAGGGTTGGCAGGGCTCCCCCGCCCACACGCTGGCCCTCGGTGTCCAGAGGCACCCTGCAGCTCAGACAGTGCTGCCAAAGCAGCTCTGAGCCCGGGTCTCGGACGCACACTTGAACCTGCTTGTTTTTCCATGGTGGTCACACCCACGTTAAAGTCACCACCTCGCCCACTCTTGAGTTTTAGCAGCATCACAGTCGTTGAGAAGCGCCTCGTTGAGAAGCGCCTCCGGTGTCTCTACAGCCTTGTCTTTGCAAAGCTGAGACTGCATCCTTGGAACGCTTAGCTGCTCTGTCCCCCAGCCCCGCTCGGCCACCTCCATTCTTCATAAAGTTTGCTCGGGGCGTGCCACCCAGGTGGAGGGTCTGTCCTTTCATGACCGGCTCCTTCAACTGGGAATGATGTCCTCGGGGTTCATCTGTGTTGTGGGCTGTGTCGCTGTGTCGGGATCTGAGTGTCGCCCACCTCTTGTTTATCTGTGGCTTCTACCTTGGGGTGATGAATGATGCTGCCACACACATGGGTGTGTAAATATCTCTTTAAGGCCTGCTTTCAGTTCTTTTGGGCGTGCAGTAAGAAGCGGGATTGTCAGAGCTCTCAGGGTAGTTTTTTGTTGTTGTTGTTGCAGTACTGGGAATTGAACCCAGGGGCATTCTACCTCCGAGCTACACCCCTCAGTCCTATTTTTTATTCTTTATTTTGAAACTGGGTCTCATTAAGGAGGGCCTCACTAGGTAGCTGAGGCTGGCCGTGAACCCAGATCCTCCGGTCTCAGCCTCCCAAGTACCGGGATTACAAGCGTGCGCCACCACGCCTGACAAGGTAGTCTTATTTTAAGATTCTGAGGAACAGCCGCACCGTCCTGCAGGCAGCTGACCGTCGGGATTCGATCTCTCCCCCTCCTGCCGTTGCTGTGATTCCCTGTGCCGCTGCTTGGCCGGCTTGCTGTTGCTGAGAGTTACCCTCGCGTGCACGGCGGTGGCTCGAGGTTTGACCCGCAGCGCAAGTGCGGTGCTGAGCTGTTCATGTGCTTTTGGCCTTTTGTCTGCTGTTGGAAAAGTACCAGTTAAAGTCCTTTGCTCACATTTTTTTTTTTTTTTTTTTTTTTTTTTTTTGCGGTACTGGGGATTGAACTCAGGGGCATTCTACCTCCGAGCTACACCCCCAGCCCTATTTTTTATTCTTTATTTTGAAACCGAGTCTCACTAAGTTGCGGAGTGTCTCACTAGGTAGCTGAGGCTGGCCGCGAACCTGGATCCTCCGGTCTCAGCCTCCCGAATGCTGGGATTACAAGCGTGCGCCACCACGCCCGGCTCCTTTGCTCACATTTTAATGAGATTGCTTTTTGTTGTTGAGTCATGGGATTGAACCTACTTTTTTAGTGTACCTCTTAGCAATTTTTTCCAACAGCTTTTTATAAATCACCAATGTGGAAAAGGCAGCTTAAAAGTCATGTTCCTTGACCCATTCTGGAGGTGTTTTGTTTTGTTTTGGTGCTGGGAATTGACCCAGGGGCATCCTACCTCCAAGCAACACCCTCAGCCCTTTTTATTTCTTATTTTGAAACAGAGTGTCTCTGAGTTGCTGAGGCTGGCCTCAAACCTGCAATCCTCTTGTCTCAGCCTCCCAAGTACTGGGATTGCAGGCGTGTACCACTGCGCCCAGCATGGGTCAGTTTCTAAACCGTGCTCCTGTGACAGTTATTGCCATGATTTCTAATGGATGAACATAACACACCCAGGGCCACGTTGGAACAAAACAAAAAACTCAACAGTAGACAAGAGCACCCAGGGTTTGGGACACATTAAAAGTTCACAGGCAGTGTTCTGGCTACTTGCTTTATTAACCACGGGAGGGTCACGCACCGCAGAGCAGTGTTTCGGTCAGTGACAGACTCTTACAGGACAAAGACTGCTGACAGGAGGAAGACGATCTCAGCTCGTGTGCGCGCTCTGTACCAGGCTGAGGAGCCCGGCTGTGGTTAGGCAGATGTTGCCTTCTGTGTGCCTCCCCGAGCGTGAAGACCATGTTCTTCCTGGTTTTATTCATCTTCCGTGTATAAGTTGGCATGTTAGTCATTACATATTTGACCCTCATAAGAATAGCGATAATAAAAATTAGAAATTTAAAATTCTGATGTTCTAATTGTAGCTGGGCCCTTTTCTATACAACTCGCATTGAATTTGGATGGAGTGTAACCTCTGGAATGGCCCCAAGAACAGATTCTGTGCACACACAGGACAGAAGGCGGTGCCGTCCTAGCCCGGGTTGCCAGGGGGGCTTGTTGGGACCCTGGAGGCGCTGTGGTCGGCCTGCAAGCGCTAGGGAAGGAGGACGGGGGAGGCCTGCTTCCGGCCCCCAGGGTTCTCAGCTTCTTGCCTGAGCTTCTGTTCTGAGGCTGTTCCGTCAGGTGTTACAGCACAGGACCTTCGGAGAGCTGCGTCTTCAGCCAGAACAGCACTGACGATGGACGGGACGCCTGTAACCCCAGTGCTCGGGAGGCTGAAACAGAAGGATCGAAGTTTTGAGGCCAGCCCCAGCAACTTAATGACACCTTGTTTCAAAATTTTAAAAAATAAAAAGACTGGAGGTGTAGCCCAGAAGTGGAATACCCCTGAGTTCAATCCCCAGTACCAAAAAAAAAAAAAAAAAGCCCAAAAACCTTAGTAGAAGGGAAACAGTGCCCGCACGTCCCTGCCAGGAGGAGTAGTCAGCGCAGGCGTGCGTGAGCCCCTGATCCTGGCCGACACTGCGCTCTAACCCTGGCTGCTCTTCTTCTCTCAGGAGGTGGGCTTGGCCCTGAGGACGCTGTTGGCCACCGTGGATGAGACCATTCCTGCCCTTCCCGCCAGCACGCACCGAGAGGTAGGCACAGTCCCGGGTGGGATGCCAGCTCCTCGGGGACCACCAACGCTGGCTCTGCCGCCCCACGGTGGCGCCTTTTCACCAGGTCCTGCTCAGCTGCACCTCGGTGGCTGTGGGCGGCACAGCACTGCAGCCGCTGGGGGTGCTGGGGGTCCTCTGCGCGGGGTGCTGAGGTGGACGAGAGGCGTCCCGGGCTCCCTCCTGGATTGCTTCTTCCTAAGCACTGGTGTTTGCAAGTGGTACTGGCTTTCCCTTTAGAGTGATGATGTAAAGCCGGGTATGGTGGGGCATGACTGTAAGCCAGCTACTCGGGCGGCTGAGGCAGGAGGATCACAAGTTCAACTTAGCTAGACCCTATCTCAAAATACAATTTTAACAAAGGGTGTGGTGGTACACACCTGCAATCCTAGCAGTTGGGGGGCTGAGATAGGCAGATCTATAGATTTGAGACCACACTCAGCAACTTAGACACTGTTTCAAAATAAAAAATTATTCAAAATAAAGAATAAAAAATAGGGCTAGGGGTATAGCTCGGAGGTAGAATGCCCCTGAGTTCAATCCCCAGTACTGAAAAAAAATAAAAATTAAAAAAAAAATGGGACTGGAGGTGTAGCTCAGAGGTAGAAGGCTGCCGGGCTCAATCCCTAGAACAAGAAAAGGGGCAAGGGATTTCGCCCTGCGGTTACTTAGCATGTGTGAGGCTCTCGATCTGATCCTCAGTATCACACAAAAAAAGTAGTGATGTCAGTTTTTTAATTAATAAGTGTATTTTTAATAACTTTAGGGGACTAAGGTTCCCCAAAACGCCACCTCCTGGCATCAGCCCTCGTTTCCCACCACCTCTGGGCAGGTCTGCTCGTCGAGTGACTTGCAGGGGAGGCAGTCGTGGTGACAGCGAGGGACAGAGGGCACAGACAGGCCTGTGCCATGGGCACGCACACACACAGGCATGCGGGCACACGCCACTGGCCAGGTTTCTAAAGGAAAGGCCGGTTTCACATCCTGTTGCTTCTAAGGAAGATTTATTTGGGGGAGGAAAGAAAGTTTTTCTTACGGAGACACCGAAAGAGAAGCTCATAAAACTCCGTAACAGGGCCTGGGGAGTGGGCGGGCGGTAGAGCACTTGCCTGGCATGCTCGGGGCCTGGGCTCCATTCCAAGCACTGCGAATGGAAAAGGAAACCCCCCAAAAACCCCCCAAGAGTTCCTCGGGCCCGCCCTCCTGACCTGTCTCTCGTCCTCGCAGATCGAGATGGCGCAGAAGCTGCTGAACTCCGACCTGGGCGAGCTCATCGGCAAGATGCGGCTGGCGCAGCAGTGCGCCATGACCAGCCTCCAGCAGGAGTACAAGAAGCAGATGCTCACTGCTGCTCACGCCCTGGCCGTGGACGCCAAGAACCTGCTGGACGCCATCGACCAGGCCAGGCTGAAGATGCTGGGACAGGCGAGACCGCACTGAGCCCCGGGGGCTCCTCCGTGTCCTCGGAAGACTCTGCCCAGCCGTCCACCAGCAGCGAGGGACGCCCCGAGTCCTCAGTCGCCAGCACTTACGGCTCCAACCCAACGGCAGCCGGTTGAGAACCTCACCTGAGTTGAACCACATCTTGATTTGGATGCATTTTGGTTGTTTTTCTTAAAAAATCATGATGTTCAGAAAAGTCCAGGATCCAAAATGTGGCATTTTTCTGAGAATGAAAATTGTACATTATGAAGCTTTTAAGAACATGCCGCACAGTTGGTGTCCACTTTGGGACGTGTTTTATGGAGACAGCCTGCGGGGCGCGTTGATTCCCGACCCACCTTCGCTGCATTTGGCATAGGAGAGCACCGTGGGGATCCCAGGAACCCAGGAGGCTGAGAATTCTTTCTTACCTAGAGTTACTGTCCAGACTGGGATTTCTATTTGTGAGCACACCCTCCATTACAGCCTGCTAATCCCACTTACAAAGAAGGATATAAAAGCTATATTTTGAAGACTCAAGTCATTTCAGGAAAAAACAAAAAGCCACCATCCTGTCGGTCTCTCTGGCCTTTCACTTTCACGTGGACATCGAAGCATCGGGTTGGGAACTAGCTGTAGAACACAACTAAAACTCTTGTCTTTTTTCACCAGAATAATGTGCCAGTTTTTTGTAGCAATGTAATTTCTCTTGGAAGCAGAAATGCTTTGTACCAGAGCACCTCCAAACTGCATTGAGAAGAAGTTCAGAACCATCCCTGTTTTCCATTTTTATATAATTTATAAAGAAAGATTAAAGCCATGTTGACTCTTTCGCAGCTGCTGGAGCTGACTAACCCTTCGTCGCGTCTGTCTTCCCGGAGAGGGTTCGGTGGGACAGAGGGGTTCGGTTCTCTACGCCATCCATTCTGTTAGATCATTTTGAAAAACATGCCCTCCCTTTAGTTTGTTGGGGGATATAAATTATTCTCAGGAAGAATATAATGAACTGTACAGTTACTTTGACCTATTAAAAAGGTGTTACCAGTGAAGCTCTTGTTGCAGCGTCCTTTCTTTTGGTGATTTTCGGGGGCCCTGCCGTCCTTCCTGTCTTCTGAGCGGTGGAGGGCCGAGGCACAGATGGCGGCTCGGTGGACCGGCCCTTCCACGGTCTCCAGGCGCCCATCCAGAGAGGAGCAGATCAGCAGATCACCCACCGGACGTGGAGCCCGTGCCGGCCTGCGGGTCACCTGTCAAGGGAACCGCTGGCTCTGGTCTCCTTTTTTTTTTTTTTTTTTTTTTTTTGCAGTACTGGGGATTGAACTCAGGGGCATTCTACCTCCGAGCTATACCCCCAGCCCTACTTTTTATTCTTTATTTTGAAACAGGGTCTCACTAAGTTGCAGAGTGCCTCACTAGGTAGCTGAGGCTGGCCGCGAACCCGGATCCTCCCGTCTCAGCCTCCCGAATGCTGGGATTACAAGCGTGCGCCACTCTCCTGATCTTGCTACAATCTCTGAGTGCCGGAGGCAGAAGCCCAGGAATGCAGACCCCAGGGGAGGGTGGAGGGAATGTTCTCCAATAAGTGTGTGTGTATACTTTTTTTTCCTTTTTTTTTTTTTGGTGCTCCTGAGGATTGAACCCAGAAGCATTCTACCTCTGAGCTACATTCCCAGCCCTTTTTGTTTTTATTATTTGTTTGTTAATTTTGGAATAGGGTCTCAGTGTCCATGTGCTGACCTCAAACCTGCAGTCCTCCTGTGTCAACTTCCCAAGCACTGGGATAACAGGCCAGTTCTGGCTTTGGCTATGTGGCATTGAATTCATCTGAAGGAAACATTAAGGGTTTGTATCTTCTGAGTGTTTACTCATTCTCTGGCATTCTTGGGTCTCAAACCTCAATTTCCCCATCCTTTGTGTATGTGTTGGGGGATAGGGGGGGTTGGGGATTGAGTCCAGGGACATTCTGCCTCCAAGCTACACCTCAGCCCTATTTTATTTTTTGTTTTGAAACAGTCTTGCTGACTTGCTGAGAGTCTCGTTGCATTGCTACTGCTGTCCTCGAACCTGCGATCCTCCTGTCTCAGCCCCCCAAGTACTGTGATTACAAGTGTGCGCCACCACGCCTGGCTTGCAGTTTCCTCATCTTTAAGATGACGCTGTGGGCCTGGGCTAAGGCTGGGTTTGCCTAGCATGCACCAGGCCTAGGGTTTGAGTCCCAGCACTGCCAAAACAAATCCCCAAACCATGGTGATTCTGAAATCAAACAAGCCCCAGGTAAAGGCGACAGCTGTGATGGGGGCCGTCCTGTGCGCCGTGGATGTGGAGCGGCAGCCGGGAGCACCGCCATCTGACTATGATGACCACACCCCCAAGACATGACCAGTGTGCCCGAGGAAGGCACGAGAGCCACCCCGAGTCCTCAGCAGGGACTGCCCCCGAGTGACTCACCCTCCGTCGCACCCTCTGCCCTGTGATTGCTTTCCCCAAGGGGCAGAGTCCCAGGTAAGCCCCACCTTTCTGAACACCAAAGAAGATGGCGGTGAGAAGAGCTGGAGAGGCGGGGGCCTGGGTTCACGGGCTGGAGGACAGAGGCAGGCCCAGAGCCGGCAGCGCCCACAGAGTCCTGCGCTGCGCCCCCAGGATGCCTGGGGGCCTGGAGACCTGCCGGGGGTGGGGCTGGCTTCCCCTCTAGCAGGATGGGAAGTTGATTTACTTATTTTGTGGTACTGGGGATTGGACCCCGGACGCTCTACCATGAGCCCTTTTTACTTTTTTTTGGGGGGGGGGGGGACAGGCTATCACTAAGTTATCATACCCTGGCCTTGAACTTGCAATCCTCTATCACCTGGCTCCATTTTTTATTTGTTTTTTTTATTTTTATTTTTTGAGTACTGAAAATTGAGCCCAGGGGTATTCTACCTCCGAGCTGCAACTCCCAGACCTATTTTTTATCCTTTATTTTGAAACAGGGTCTCACTAAGTTGCAGAGGGCCTCACTAAGTAGCTGAGGCTGACTGCGAACTCAGATCCTCCAGTCTCAGCCTCCTAAGTACTGGGATTACAGGCATGCGCCACCACGCCCAGCTCCATATTTTAAACTAAAGAATGATTTAAGCCAGACATGGTGGCACAGACCTATAATCCCAGTATTTGGGAGGCTGAGACAGGAGGATCTCAGGTTCAAGGCGAGCCTCAGCAATTTAGCAAGGCCCTGAGCAACTTAGACCCTGTTTCAAAATAAAAAACAAAGTAGGAGTCGGGTGTGGTGGTGCATGCTTGTAATCCCAGCACTTGGGAGGCTGAGACCGGAGGATCCAGGTTTGCAGCCAGCCTCAGCTACCTAGTGAGGCACTCCACAACTTAGTGAGACTCGGTTTCAAAATAAAGAATAAAAAATAGGGCTGGGGGTGTAGCTCGGAGGTAGAATGCCCCTGAGTTCAATCCCCAGTACTGCAAAAAAACAACAAAAAAAAAGTAGGGCTGAGGGTATAACTTGGAGGTGGAGTGCCCCTGGGTTCCATCACACACACACACACACACACACACACACACACACACACACACATACAGTTTAAATAGAGAAAAGTAAGCATGTGAACAGCTCCCTGGATTCTTTTTGTTTTGTTTTGTGGTTTTTTTGCGGTACTGGGGCTTGAACTCGGGGGCATTCTACCTCCGAGCTATACCCCCAGCCCTATTTTTTATTCTTTATTTTGAAACAGGGTCTCCCTAAGTTGCGGAGTGCCTCACTAGGTAGCTGAGGCTGGCCTCGAACCCGGACCCTCCGGTCTCAGCCTCCCAAGTGCTGGGATTACAAGCATGCGCCACCACGCCCGGCTGCTCCCTGAATTCTTCACTAAGGAGTGCCGCACCTCTTGTATCTGACAACCAGACTTGGAAGAGAACAGGCACCCAACAGTCCCGGTGCCCCTCCCCCTGGAGGACGGCCTCCCCACAGCTGCCGAGCTCCAGTTTACACACAGTGGGCGCCACTGGGTGATTTTCCTCAAAGGTGCGTCCGGTCTGTATTCAGTGAGAGGAGCGAGCCCGGGTCCCCGCGAGCCTGGTCCCACAGTGGGCCTTGGGCTCCCTCTGGGACAATGGACGCGCTTCTGCCCCTGGCTTCATCCACTTTGAATCTGCCTTGGATGTCCCTGTTGTCGCACAGATCAGGAGTTCTGATAATTATGGGATGAGTGTGTCACCTGTTGACAAGTGGGACGTTGGGTAATGTTCAATTCTTGGATAAAGTTGCCGTGGGCATGTATGTACCCATGCGTGTGTTTCCAATGCTCATGCACAGGTAAACTGTGAGTGAAACTTCCAGAACATGCAGTATGTCTAGCCAAACTGCTTGCCAGTGTGACTATGCCCTCTTGAGGCCTGACATTCCAGTTGCTCCACATTCTCACCAACACTTGGTGGTGTTGGTCTCCTCTCACTTGAGGGAGTATTCCTGGGGGCTGACCCATATCCAGTGATGCTGAGCATCTTTTCCTGCACCAACTGTCCATTTACCTGTGGTTCTTGTGAAGCATCGGTTCAAAGATTTTGCCCTTTTAAAACTTGGGGTAGCCGGGCATGGTGGTGCACGTTTGTAATCCCAGTACTTGGGAGACTGAAACAGGAGGATCGTAGGTTCACGGCCAGCCTCAGCTACTTAGTAAGGCCTTCTGCAACCTAGTGAGACCCTGTTTCAAAATAAAGAATAAAAAACAGGAGCCGGGCGTGGTGGTGCACGCTTGTAATCTCAGCATTTGGGAGGCTGAGACTGGAGGATCCGGGTTCTCAGCCAGCCTCAGCTACATAGTGAGGCACTCCGCAACTTAGTGAGACCCTGTTTCAAAATAAAGAATAAAAAGTAGGGCTGGGGGTATAGCTCAGAGGTAGAATACCCCTGGGTTCCATCCCCAGAACCACACACACATACAAAAAAACCTAGGCTACAGGAACGGAGACGGGGCTCAGTGGTAGAGCACTGGCCTGGCTCGAGGCTCTGAGTTGGATCCCCAGCCCAGGAAAAAAATAAGTGTAAGCATTGGCCTGGTAGTGGTTTGTCACTGTGTCGTGGGAGCTCTCGCTTACCGTGTGCTTTCTTCCAGCCTTGGACTTCACTACTCATCTTCTCAACTCTATCTCGGCGTATTTGTTTCTGTGTTTTACTGTTCTGGGGATTGAACCCAGGGGTGCTCTACCTCTGAGCTACATCCCCAGCACTTTTTAAACTTTATGTTGAGATAGGATCTGGCTAAGTTGCCCAGGCTAGCCTTGAACTTGTGGTCCTCCTGCCTCAGCCTCCCAAGTAGCTGGGATTACAGGAGTGTGCCACTGTACCCTGCAGTATCCACGTCTCATCAAGTTGAAGATCCCTTCCACTCTCATAAACAGGATCGAATTGTGTCAAATGGTTTCTCTGCATCTATTGCAAAAATAATGTGAATTTTTTCCTATATTCTCTTACTGTGGTAAGTTGTAATGATTTTCATATGTTGAAGGCATCTTATCTTCCTGGGGGTAGGGGCTACTTGGCCATGATGTATTATCCTTTTATTTGTTGCTGGATTTAATTAATTAAAATAATTTGAGTCCATGTTTATGAGAGCTGCATATATATATATATATATATATATATATATATATATATATATATATTTTGTGTGTGTGTGTGTAGGTGGTATTGGGGATTAAATCCAGGGCCCCCAGCCCTTTGTATTTTCATATTTTCAAACAAGGTCTCACTAAGTTGCCAAGGCTGGCCTCATAGCAGTCCTGTGTCAGCTAACTTGCTGAGGATTATAGGCATGAACCACCACGCCTAGCTATAATTTTCTTAAAATATATTTGACCAGTTCTGGTGTTGAGGTATGTTAACCTCTTAAAATGGTATCTTTAGCGGGGCGTGGTGGCGCATGCCTGTAATCCCTGTACTTGGGAGGCTGAGACAGGAGGATCACAGGTTCGAGCACAGCCTTAGCAAGCAGTGACACTATCTTCAACCTAGTGAGACCCTATTTCCAAATAAAATCGGGCTAGGGGTGTAGCTCAAAGGTAGAATGTCTCTGGGTTCAATCCCCAGTGCCACCAAAAATAAATAAATAAATAAATAATAAATGGTATCGTTATTTTCTTAGAGTTTGTTTATGATTAGTATTCTTTCTTCCATGTTTGAAAATCACTAGAGAAATGAGTATGGAGTTTTCATTGTGGGAAGAGATCTTTAAATTACGAATTCACTTTTTTATTAAATATAAGATTCAAAATTTCTTCTTGAATCAATATTGTCTTTTTCAAGCAGTGCATTGTTTCTTCTAAACTGTCACGTTCATTGGTATGAAGGTTTTTGTATTTACTTAATCACAGACCAATAGGACCTGTACTAATGTGCCCTTTTTCATTCCTATTATGTAATATGTTTTCTCTTTTTTATGAATTAATCTTTTCATAGAACCAACCTTGGCTTTGTTAATTTTTCTCCACTGCTTATTTTCTGTCATTTATTTCTGCCTTTTTTAAATGTTACTTTAATTTGCTCTTTTTTTTTTCCTTAAAATGGAAACTTAGAGCATTGTTTGGGTTTTTAATAAAGTGCTTTTATTTTGAGATCATCGAAGATTCACATGCACTTGTAGAAAACAGCATAGAGAGCGCTGGGGGGACCGCTCAGGGCAGAGTGCACATGTGGCATGCTGGAGGCCCGGGGTCTGACCGGCGTCATGCAGGGACGGAAGAAAGAAAGAGAAGGAAAGGAGGGAGGGAGGGAGGGAGAGGTCCTGGGGACCCGTTACCCAGTGTCCCCTGAATCTTTTATGGTTTTCCTGAAAGTTTTTATCATGGTGTGTGTGTGTGTGTGTGTGTGTATGTGAGAGAGAGAGAGAGAGAGACAGACAGACAGACAGACAGACAGACAGGGGATTGAACCCAAGAGCATTCTGCCTCCGAGCTACATCCTCAGTCCTTTTTGTTTTGAAACAGGCCCTCACTAAATTGCAGAGGTGGGTCTTGACCGCACTCCTTCTGTCTCAGCCTGTCTGTGTGTTTTGTTTTGTTTGCAATACCAAGGACTGAACCCGGGGTGCTGTACCACTGCACTGCACTGCACCCCAGCCCTTTTGCGCATGTTCCCTCATGCCCAGTTTACCCTATGTTCTTAAGGAACTTAGACTTTTTGGTTTTTTGGTGGTGGTGGTACTGGAGATTGAACCCAGGGGTGTTCTACCTCTGAGCTACACCCCCAGCTCTTTTTTTTTTTTTAAACAGTGTCTAAGTTGCAGAGGGCCTCACTAATTGCTGAGGCCAGCCATGAACCTGTGATCCTCCTGTCTCAGCCTCCCAAGTACTGGAATTATAAGTGTGTGCCACAGTGCCCGGCTCCAGTACTGCCCATCTTAACACTAGGAAGTTTTCTGACCCATGAGCATGACTACATTAGTTTTGGGGTTTTTTTGGTTTTGGTACTGGAGTTTTAAACCACCTCTGAGATAGACCTCCAGCCCTATTATTTGTTTTATCTTTTATTTTTTATTTTTATTTTTTGTGGTACTGGGATTGAACCCAGGGACATTATACCTCCAAGCTACACCCCCAGCCCTATTTTTTTAATCTTTTATTTTGAAACAGGGTCTCATTAAGTTGTGGAGGGCCTCACTAAGTAGCCAAGGCTGGCTGCAAACCTGCCACCCTCTTGTCTCAGCCTCCCGAGTACTGGGATTATAAGTATGCACCACCACATCTAGCTATATGTTTTATTTTTTAATTTTTTATTATTTATTTTTGTGGTGCTAGGGATTGAACCTACAACCAATTCTACCTCCAAGCTACACTCCCAGCCCTTTTTTTTTTTTTTTTTTAATTTTGAAACAGCATTGCTCAACTTCGCTGAGGCTGGCCTCAAACCTGGGATCCTCCTGTCTCATCCTCCCAAGTACTGAGATTACAGGAGTATACCACTATGCCCTACTCTATTTTTTATTTTGAAACAGGATCTCACTGAGGTTGCTGAAGCTGGCCTTGAACCTGAGATCCTCCTGTCTCAGCCTCTTAAGTACTAGGATTACAGGTTTATACCACCATGTGCGGCTTCCAGTGTTTAAAAGCAAGCTGGAGCCGGGCGTGGTGGCGCACGCTTGTAATCCCAGTACTTGAGAGGCTGAGACAGGAGGATCACAGGTTCAAGGATAGCCTCAGCAACTTAGTGAGATCCTGTTTCAAAATTAAAACATAACATAGGGCTGGGGGTGTAGCTCAGAGGTAGAACACTCATGGGTTCAAGTCCCAGTACCCAGAGAAAAAGAAAAGAGGACGTGAGGAACTTAAAAGCAGGGGAAAGCTGGGTGTGGTGGCACACGCCTGTAATCCCTGTACTTGGGAGGCTGAGAATGGAGGATTGCAGGTTCGAGGACAGCCTCAGCAAGTAGACTCTCAGTAACCCAGCGAGACCCTGTTTTCAAATAAGAAATAAAACCAGACTGGGGGTGTAGCTTAAAGATAAAATGCCTCTGGGTTCAATCCCCAGTACCCGCCCCCCCCCCAAAGAAAAAGCAGAGGAAAAGGAAACAAATGTAGGGCTCGTGCCAGCTGCCCTGTCTGACTTCCTGAACCTCCGGTAAGTCTCGCCTGCCCGTGTCCCTCTTCTGGGTGAACTCGGGGGTGGCACCCAGCCAGGGCTGTGGCTCTGGCCTAGGGCTTGCGGTGCAGATGAGTCCGCTCTGCCTGTCTATACACACGGCGCCCCTCCAGCAGCTGCAGAACAGAGGGCACCTTCCCCGCTGTCTCTGCCCCGCTCGCCTTGGCGTGTCACCTGGGGGAAGAGTACCCTCCAAGAGCCGAAGCGGGGGACCGGAGCTGACGACTCTGAGATGGGGCCCAGTGTTTTCTGGGCCCAGTGGATGTTTCTAAGAGTCGGATCGGCTGCAGCCCCATCTCCGTCACACGGGGCGGGCGTTAAGAAGTAGGGAAAACTGATTTACTTTAAGCCATTCTCTAATTTTGGTCAGTCCTCATCTTATTCCATCTTATCAAATGCTTAGCATTTTCCACCCGAACAGCAAAAAGTACAAATAACAGGTGAGCCACCAGAGGGCGTGTAGCGGGGACCTTTAAGACCATGAGAAAATCTGATTGTGATGTTTAACAAAATGAACGAAGGCAGCCGGGCGTGGTGGCGCACGATTGTAATCTCAGCATTCGGGAGGCTGAGACCAGAGGATCCGGGTTCCCGGCCAGCCTCAGCTATCTAGTGAGGCACTCCGCAACTTAGTGAGACTTGGTTTCAAAATAAAGAATAAAAAATAGGGCTGAGGGTATAGCTCGGAGGTAGAATGCCCCTGAGTTCAATCCCCAGTACCGCAAAAAAAAAAAAAAAAAAAAAAAAATGAACGAAGGCTTCTCTGCTATTTACACTTGATTCTCCCTTAAGAAATCCCCAAAGCCAAAAACACAGGAGTTTACAAACGTTCGCTAGTATACCAGTGACCCTCATGTCTCCTACAATGCTCCTTGCTTCCCAAGTAACCTCTTACGCGAGACACAGGGATTTATTTTCTTGCTCTTGTAAGATACGATAATTTTTTTTTTTTTTTCGGTACTCGGGATTGAACTCAGGGGCATTCTACCTCCGAGCTATACCCCCAGCCCTATTTTTTATTCTTTATTTTGAAACAGGGTCTCACTAAGTTGCGGAGTACCTCACTAGGTAGCTGAGGCTGGCCACGAACCCAGATCCTCTGGTCTCAGCCTCCCAAATGCTGGGATTACAAGCATGCACCACCACGCCCGGACGTTATTTGTATCTTTATCATTTTAATCTTCACTGCTTTTTAGTAATCTATCCTATTAAATATGTTCCTTCATTTATTTTTCAGTGCATTCATGTTATTTCTGGAAATGTGTATACGAACACATTTATTTGCATGGAAAAATGAAATCTGTGAAGTAAGGGAATCTGTGATAAGAACAATAGGCTCTGCAAATCAGATCTTATGCTTATTTTTCTATATTTGAATAAGCTAAATCTACAACTCAAAAGAATTTGACAAAAGTGTATTTAAAGAAGTAATAAGCCGAGCTGGGCGTAGTGGCGCACGCTTGTAATCCCAGCATTCGGGAGGCTAAGATTGGAGGATCCGCGTTTGCGGCCAGCCTCAGCTACCTAGTGAGGCACTCCGCAACTTAGTGAGACCCTGTTTCAAAATAAAGAATAAAAAATAGAGCTGGGGATATAGCTCAGAGTAGAATGCCCCTGAGTTCAACCCCCAGTACTGCAAGGAAAAAAAAAAAAAGAAGGAATAAGCCAGAGCCGAGTGTGGTGGCGCAAGCTTGTAATCCCAGTACTTGGGAGGCTGAGACAGGAGGATCACAGGTTTATAGCCAGCCTCAGCTACTTGTGAGGCCCTCGGCAACTTAGTGAGACCCTGTTTCAAAATAAAAGAATAAACAGGGCTGGAGGTGTAGCTCAGAAGTAGAATGCCCCCGGGTTCCATCCCTAGTACCGCAAAAAATAAAATAAGCCAAGTCGGGCGTGGTGGCACATGCTTGTAATCCCAGTACTTGAGAGGCTGAGACCAGAGGATCCAAATTCTCGGCCAGCTGTAGCTACGTAGTGAAGCTCTCTGCAACTTAGTAAGATCTTGTTTCAAAATAAAGAATAAAAAATAGGGCTGAGGGTGTAGCTCAGAGGTAGAATGCCCCTGGGTCCCATCCCTAGTACTGAAAGAAAAAAAAAAAAAAGTAATAAGCCAGCTAGATGTGGTGGCATATGCCTATAATGCTAGTACTTGGGAGGCTGAAATGGGAGGACCACAGGTTCAAAGCCAACCTCTGCAACTTAGGCCCTGTTTCAATAAACAAACATAGAAATAAAAATAAATAAATTTGAGGATGTAATTTGGAGGTAGAATTCCTGGGTTCAATTTCCAGTACAAAAAAAAATTTTTTTAAGAATTATTCCATTAATTAATTTATTTATTCATTCATTTATTTTGTGGTATTAGAGATTGAACCCAAAGGCATTCTACTGCTTACCTACACTCCCAGCCTTATTTTATTTTATTTTTTGAAACAGGTTGCTGAGAGTCTTACTACACTGCTGAGTCTATCCTTGAATCCACAATCCTCCTGTCTCAGTCTCTCCCAACTACCGGGATTACAGACATGAGCTACTACATCTGGCAGATTGTCTCATAAAAAAATTATAATAATTTTCCTGGCTTGGTGGCACATGCCTGTGATCCCAGCAACTCAGGAGGCTGAGGCAAAAGTTCAAGGCCAGCCTGGGCAACTTAGTGAGATCTTGCCTCAAATAATTTTTTGTTTCTACTGACAAAAGGGTAAATAAATTTATATATATAAATTATATATATATTATATATAAATTTATATATTTATATATAATATATATGTAGTGTGTGTGTGTGTGTGTGCGGTACTGGGATTGAACCCCTAGGGGCATACTACCTCTGAGCTATACCCCAGCCCTATTTTATTTTGAAACAGGGCCTTACTAAGTTGCTGAGGCTTTCCTTGAACCTGTAATCCTCCTCTCTCAGTCTCCCAAATACTGGGATTATAAGCATGTGCCACTATGCCCAGCTTCTTTTGCCTATTTTTAAAATTTTAGCCGGGCGTGGTGGTGCACGATTGTAATCCCAGTACTTGGGAGGCTGAGACAGGAGGATCCGGGTTTGCAGCCAGCCTCAGCTACTTAGTGAGGCCCTCTGCAACTTAGTGAGACCCTGTTTCAGAATAAGAAATAAAAAATAGGACTGGAGTTGTATCTCAGAGATAGAATGCTCCTGGGTTCAATCCCCAGTACCACTATATATATATATTAAAATATATATGTAAGCTGGGCGTGCTGGCGCACACTTGTAATCCCAGCATTTGGGAGGCTGAGACTGGAGGATCCGGGTTCAAGGCCAGTCTCAGCTACCTAGTGAGGCCCTCTGCAACTTAGTGAGACCCTGTTTCAAAATAAAGAATAAAAAATAGGGCTGAGGGTACAGCTTGGAGGTGGAATGCCCCTGAGTTCAATCCCTGGTACCACAAAAAAAAAAAAAAAAAAAAAAAAAAAAAAAAAAAAAAAAAAAAAAAAAAAAAAAAAATATATATATATATATATATATATATATATGTAGTAAAAACATATATATGTATATTAAAGAACTGTAGAATGAGCAATGAGGTTTTCAAACATAAAAATGCTCCCTGAGGCCGAGACCTGCGGGGGACTTAAAGTGTAAACGTGGACTCGATGGGTCAAGGCGTCCAGCGTCACATGGTAAGCAATAGGTGGATCCTGTGCTGTTTTGAAAGGAGTACGGGGACATCGCATCAACGTGGTATTTATAACCCATCTGTTTACATCCTTTAAAGTGATGTGACAGTTTTATTTTTAAGTGTCAATATTTACAATATGCCAGAAGTTGTATTCTTCGTAACTTTTTAAGCCTTATGTAATATTTTCGGTGTCAGTGTGTAAGGGGGGGATATTTGGGATGGTGGGGCTCACGAACACAACTGTCTGGAGATTGCTGGTGCCGAGTGTAGTCAAGGGATGTGAGTCAGAAGGAACCGGGAGGCCTGCACAGAATCCAGAATTCACGACGGGTTGGTCCCAGGGCGCTGCCTCCCGGGAGGTGACCAGAGCCCACGTTAGGCCAGGCTGCGGAGTGCAGAGCCTGCTCTGTAGTCTCTGCCCCAGTTCCTCATCTGCAGGGAGAGGTAGAGTGTATGTAACACTCACACGGCACCTAGAGCAGGGGCTTGGGCCAGCAGGAGCACACTGCACCGGCGTTCGTTAAGGTTTTTGTATTTGTTTTGCTATTTGGCATTAGGGATTGAACCCGGGGCAGTCTACCTCTGAGCTACATCCCCAGCCCTTTTTCTTCCTTCCCTCCTTCCTTCCTTAGCCTCGATAAGCTGCTGAGGCTGGCCTAGAACCTGTGATCCTCCCGTCTCAGCCTCCCAAGCCCTGGGACTGCAGGCCATCTCCTAAGAGAAGCACAGGCTTCTTCAGATGGTTAGGGCGTCCCTATCATGAAAGCACTGTCTCGTCTGCTTTCTGAAGAAACACAGCACCACTCCTCCCTTCTCAACGTGAGGGCCCAGAGAGAGGGACTTAGTCCATTTGGGCTGGTGAAACCAAATACCACAAACTGGATGGCTTAAAAAGAGCAGAAGTGAGGTCCGTCCTGCATGGTGGCATGTGGCTGTACACCAGGTACTCAGAAGGCTGAGGAGGGAGGATTACTTGAGCCTAGGAATTGGAGGCCAGCCAGCAGCACAGATAGACTCCATCTCAGAGGAAAGAAGGGAGGAAGGGAGAAAAGGAGGGAGGGAGGGAGGGAAGGAAGGAAGGCATGAATCAAGGCTAAGCCAGGTATGGTGGCACATGCCTGTAATCCTAGTACTTGGGAGGCAGAGACAGGAGGATCACAGGTTCGAGGACAGTCTCAGCAACTTAGGGAGACCTTATTTCAAAATGAAGACTAAAGCAAGAGCTGGGATATAGCATGCCCCTGGGTTCAGTCCCCAGTAGCGCGTGCGCGCGCGCACCCACACCCCCCCACACACACACACGAGAGAGGAGGGAGAGAGAGAGAGAGAGAGAGAGAGAGAGAGAGAGAAATCCAAGCTGTAGTGCAGCTCAGTGGTAGAGCGCTTGTGGAGTATGTACAGGAAAGCAACATAGCGTTCTGAAGCCCATGATCAAGGCAGGGGCAGACAGCGCGCCTGGCCAGGGCCACCTCCTGGTCATAGACGGTGCCTTCGTGTGCATTCTCACCAGTGGGGGCCCTTAGTCTCTTGTGTAAGGACACTAGAACACTCCTGCCATCAATCCCCAGTATCCCCCTCCACAAATGCTGTGTAAATGGACTCAAATAGTGTGTGACCTCTCAGAACTGGCTTTCTCACCCTGCATAATTCATTCTCCCTCTCCCTCTCCCTCTCCCTCTCTTCCTTTCCTTCTCCCTCCCTCTTTATCCCCCCCCCCCAACCCAGGAGCATTCTACCTCCAAGCTAAACCCACAGCCCTTCTTTTTTTGTTTTGGAACAGGGTCTTGCTAGGTTGCTGAGAGTCTCGCTAAGTTGTTGAGGCTTTTCTTGCACCTAGGATCCTCCCGTCTCAGCCTCCCAAGTACTGGGATTACAGGCGTGCACCACCAGGTCCAGCTGTCAGCTGCACAATCCTCTGGAGCTTCCTGGGGCGGCTCGTGGTGCGGCTGCTTTGCAGTGCATAGGGTCACACACCCACAGAGGGAATCCAATTATTTCCCGTTTTCAACTGTTACAAATAACACCGCTATGAAAACTCAGGTGCAGATTCGTGCAAAATCGAAATCATCTTTTCTTGGGATAAATGCCCAGGAGTAAGCTGGGCGTGGTGGCGCACACGTGTAATCCCAGCATTCGGGAGGCTGAGACCGGAGCATCCGGGTTCGCGGCCAGCCTCAGCTACTTAGTGAGACACTCCGCAACTTAATGAGAATCGGTTTCAAAATAAAGAATAAAAAATAGGGCTGGGGGTGTAGCTCGGAGGTAGAATGCCCCTGAGTTCAATCCCCAGTACCGCAAAAAAAAAAAAAAAAAAAAAAAAATGCCCAGGAGTGCAAGTGCTGGTTCGTGTGGTGGCTGCCTGCTTAGTTTTCTGAGAAACTGGCCGACCATCTCCCTGGGCTGCGTGCCCACCAGCGACGCGCGCTGGCCCTGTCTCTGCTTCTTCCTAGCGCTCTATGGTGTCACCAGTTCTCATGTCAGCCATTCGGATGTGTGTGTTCCCGTCTCATTGGGGTATTCGTTTGCATTTCCCTGTTGACCCACGATGCTAAGCAGCTTTTCCCGTGCTCTCCGCCATCAGCATGTCTTCTGTGGTGAAAGTCTATCTTTTTTCTCTTGTTCTCATTAAATGGTTTCCTTTGTTTGTCTGTTTTGCAGCATACTGGAGATGAAGCCCAGGGGCACTCTACCACTGAGCTACACCCCCAGCCCTTTTTCTTTTTTAAAAATTAAAAAAGGTGCCAAGCTGACGTTAAGCCTGCCCCTCTCCCAAGTAGCTGGGATTTAGATATGCCCACCGCGCCCCGCTCGGTTGCTTTTTGACTGTTGAGGGTTTTTTTGTTTTTTGTTTTTTGTTTTTTTGCGGTACTGGGGATTGAACTCAGGGGCATTCTACCTCCAAGCTACACCCCCAGCCCTATTTTTTATTCTTTATTTTGAAACCGAGTCTCACTAAGTTGCTGAGTGCCTCACTAGGTAGCTGAGGCTGGCCTCGAACCCGGATCCTCCAGTCTCAGCCTCCCGAATGCTGGGATTACAAGCGTGCGCCACCACGCCCGGCTTGTTCCTTCCTTTCCTGAATCATCTCTGTGCCTCTACCGACCTGTGCTGCAATTCCTTTCCGTTGCATACGTCCAGGACCCCACAGGCCCTGAGTTAAGTCCCCCTCTGAGAGCGCCTCGGGATCCTCTCCTAGAGGTAGGTCTTCTCCCAGGACATCCCTGTCCAGCAAAGCACTGGTAGCCGGAATAAGGAACTGTCAAAACTCAACAGTCAAAAAGCAACCGAGCGGGGTGTGGTGGCGCACGCTTGTAATCCCAGCATTTGGGAGGCTGAGACCGGAGGATCCGGGTTCTCGGCCAGCCTCAGCTACCTAGTGAGGCACTCAGCAACTGAGTGAGACCCTGTTTCAAAATAAAGAATAAAAAATAGGGCTGGGGGTATAGCTCGGAGGTAGAATGCCCCTGAGTTCAATCCCCAGTACCACACACACACACACACAAAAGTAAGGAACGCACATTCATGGGGGACGCAGGCCAGCTCACAGTAAGACGCACAGTGTGTGCGTGTGTGTGTGTGTGTGTGTGTGTGTGTGTGTGTGTGTGTGTGGTCCTGGCTCCTCTTCTCAAGGAAACCTGGTGAGGGGTGCGCACGTGGGGATGACATCCATCGGGTCACCCCAAGATGGTTTGTGCTAGGCTGGACATTTTCTGGACCCTTAGGCTGATCACGGTCTTCACTGATCAATAGATAAGCTGGAAAATCCCTTAAATATAGGTTGCCCGCCCATATCATATCTTTCTTCCTTAAACCATCCATTCATGGAATACTTAACCGTGCACAAGGTCATCGTGTGGAGTGAGTGAAGATTTGTAACTTTCCCAGCAATCTGGGAGAGTCCTGGGAGGCGTGGCCTGGGGGTGAAGGGCTGGGGACCTTTAGCCAGGCTTTTAGGTCACAGCTGTACTCTCCTTGTCCTTCCTTATGTCTCTTTCTACCTATTTTATTCCTTCTCTCCTACCTCAGGAGGTTTGCAAATATTTTCTCTCTGTAGTTTGTCTTTTCATCCTTTTTTTTTGTACTAGGGATTGAACCCAGAGGCATTCTGCCTCTGAGCCACACCCTCTCCCAGCCCTATTTTATTTTTATTTTGAAGCGGGGTCTCCCTAGATTGATGAGAGTCTCCCTACTTGCTGAGGCTGTCCTCGAGCCTGCAATCCTCCTGTCTCAGCCTTCCAAGTACTGGGATTATAGGCATGTGCTACCACAACCAGCTCTTTTCATCCTTTTAATGGAATCCTTCACACAACGGATGCTTTCCTTCTATTTCTTTCTTTCTGGTTTTGATATACAGTCTTGCTGAGTTGCCTAGGCTGGCCTCAGACCTGCGATCCTCCTGCTTCAGCCTCCCAAGCAGTTGGGATTACAGATGTGTACCACCACACCAAGCCAAATTTTTTTTTTTTTGTATTGGGAATTGAATCCAGGGGCATTCTGCCTTCAAGCCACACTCCCAGATGGTAGATCTGTTAGCTAAGATGGGGGTCCGCTTGCTGGAGGACAGCAGTAGAGAGGATGGGGTACACTTGGTTCCAGCTGTGGGCCTGGAGTAGTTTGGAGGGTGGAAGCTGGGGCTGCAGGATGGGGCTGGCCTCTGGGAGAAGACGGGCTGATCTAGGAGAAGGGCAGGCCCAGGAGCGTGCTGTGTCCGCACCCCAGAGACAGGACCTGAACCCAGTCACTGCTTATACCTTTGGGCCCTGGAAGGGGCCAGGGCCAGGCTGCAATGGCACCCCTTGGCCAGCAGAGGTCGCAAAGCGTCAAGTCTAGGCAGAGAAGCAACAAAAGGAAGCCCTTGGAGACAGTATCTACTGGCCTTGCAACAGAGTTGCCGGTTCAGTCTCCCTAAGGGGCTGCTGGTCACAGTCTCCCCCTTCCTGAGGCCCCAGGGACATCTGAGCCGTCGGGCTTCTCAGTGACTTGGGCAGAAATGGGTTTTGTGGGTGCTTGGGAGAGGGAGGTGGAGCAGCGTCTGGGAGTCGGGGAAATTTATGAGGTTGCATGGTTCCTAAACAGGAGAGTGATAACATTCCTAATTATTTAAAAATGTCCTTATCGGTCTTGGGGATGTAGCTCAGTGGTAGAGTGTCTGCCTTGCAAGCACAAGGCCCCAGGTTCAGATTCCCAGCAGCAACAGCACCCCCGCCAACAACAAAACAGGCCTTCCTGGGAGATATAGCAAAGGTACACCCAAGTATATAAAATGCCCTCGTGTCGCTTGAAGGACAGCTGCAGAAGGAGCAGCGGTACCGAGGGAAGGGGCATGCAGGGCGGCAGGATCCTGCTCCACACGGCCCTCCCCGCCAGTCAGATACCACGGTAGCTGCCTTCTTGCTTTTCTACGGAATTTTACTACTTAGCAGTGCTGTCTGTTTGGGAGCTTTTATAAATGGCTTCTGCTGGCCGGGGCCTGCCTTCATGGTTGCACTGGGCTGCGGGATGAGGTTCTGCACCCCAGCCGTGCTTGCCAGGTGTCCTGGTGCTCAGAAACACACCGCATGATCCTGCTTTGTTGGTTGGGGACTAGCTGTCATTATGTTGCAGCTTCCCGGTCTCCATCTCCTGCTCAAGGGATTCTCCTGCCTCGGCCTCCTGAGCAGCTGGGACCACAGGCACAGGCTAGCTGTACTTAAGGCAGGGCGGACCCATTTGTATCAACCTCCTGGTGAAGACCCAGGTCCTACTTGAGTGGAAGGAGTGCTGCACGTATTTGGGCGGTCTTTGAGGAGTGTGAAGAACTAATAACCCTAATGAAGCCGAGCTCCTAGCAAGCAGGACCCCTGCTACCTCTGGGCCTGGCCCCCCATATTGGGCCTTGCACCCCCTATGCCTGAGTTTACAGGAGGAGAGGAGGAATTAAAAGGTCCTGAGCCACTCTGTCCTCTAATTGCCCACCAATTAGGGGACAAAGGAGGCACCACTGTCTGGCTTCCCCAGAAATGGCTCCTAAAATCACCTGCTGGTTCAGGGGGACCCGGAGCACCCGGTAGGGGGAGGACTCCCCGCCGCACGGGAGGAGCGTGGCCGGGGGCTGGCTCCCACGGCCCCACGGCGCAGGCTCAGTTGGACGCCCACCCTGGACGACGGCTGACATTTACTAAGCCCTTAACCGCTCCTCGTGCAGAGCTTTGCTCAGACCCTCCGGGCTCCCGGGACGCGCCGGGAGGTGGCGGTGTGGCCCCGCGCGAGAGCCGGGGACGCGTTCAAGTTCAAGCTCCGGGCTGGGAGGAAGCTTCCGACATTCGCGTTGCCTTCGTAACTTACAGAGCCAGGCTGGGGAGACCCGGGCGGGCGGACCCCGGCGAAGCGGCAGCCTCCAGCCCGGCGGGGGACGGCGCTGCCCCGCGACCCCGCGCGGCCCCGGATCCCTCCCCGGGGCGCGGACCCGCCGGCTCCCGGGTCCCCGCGAAGGGGGTCGCCCTCCCGGGGAACGCCCGGCGCCCGGTCCCCGCGCCCCGCCCCGGCTCCCAGGCGCGCCCTCCCCCCCCCCCTCCTCCCGCCCCGCCCCGCCCCGCCCCGCCCGCGCCGGCCCCGCCCATCGCCAGGCCCCGCCCCCGCCAGGCCCCGCCCCCTCCGCCGCCGCCCGCCGCCCCGGCCGCGTCGGGGAGACCTGCTCGGCTGCGCGCCGCGCCGGGGCGGATCTGCGGCCCGAGCCCTCGGCGGCGCCACCATGTACTCCGGAACCGGCCCCGGTGAGTGGCCCCGCGCCGCCTCGCGCCCCGGCGGCGGTTGGGCCGGGTCCCGGGCTCCGGGGCGGGCGGGCGGGCGGGGCGCGGGACGGGGACCCGGCTCGTCCCCAGCGCGCGGTCGCCGCCGCCCCCGGGCCCGCCGTGGTCAGCGCCCGCGCGGCCTGGCCCCGGCTCCGGCGTCGGGCTGGGCCCGGGCCCGCCGCGATGGACCCCGGCCGGCCACCCGCGGGCGGGGGAGCCCGGCCACGCGCAGGCCCAGGCCCCGGCGCCCGCCCTGTCGCCCGCGGGCACCGGCCACTCGGACCCCGAGGCTGCGCCCGCGCCGCCCGCGCCACCCGCGCCCGGGGGCGGCCTCGCCTCCCGCCGCACTCCGCGGGCCCCCCGCTCCCCGGCAAAGTCTGGAAACGCCGAATTGTGGCCAATTCCCCTGGGTAGTTGAGGACCGGGGACCGAAAGTGATCGGAAGCGGTGTCCCAACACCCCGAAGCCTGCGCGCCGCTCATTTTCATTCCAGACACGCCGGCTTCCTTATTCAAGTGCTAATTGCCTTTTACAATTTACTAGAAGAGGTAAAGGAGATGTGTTGATTTCTTTTTACCCCCCCCCCCCTTTCCTAGTCAGTCAGCCTCTCTTTCTTTGGAAAAGTTCCAAAAAAACTTAAAGCAGTAACACGTTTTCTTTCTTTCTTTCCTTTTTTCTATTTCGTTTTCAATGCAGAGTAGAAGGGCCGTTTACTTGCTGGCCCAGGAAAACGGTCAAGTGCTCTAAGGCTTTTTCGCCTTCTCCCGCCAGGCACGTGGCTCCTAAATTTCCCGGCTGCCCCGCCGCTTGCAGGGGCATTGCCTGCTCCCCTTTGTCCGCAGAGCTGCGGTCGGCCCGTCCCCCACCGAGCCCCCGCCGGCCCACCTGGCCCCGTGCTGGCTGGCTCACCTCCCCGCCCTCCCCAGACCCGCCCGGCTGTGGGGTCTGGAGGCCTCCCTGATCCACTGGGGTCCCTGGATCCAAGCCCCGGCCGCTGTACCAAACCCAGCGCTGCCGTGCCTTGTGAATTCTCAGTTCTTCCCCAAGGCTCTCTGAGCAACTTTTGAAGCCTGCAGGGCTCTTGGCAATAGGGGGGAAGCACGGTTTAACCCTGCACCTGGGAGGTGCGTGGGTCCTGAAGCGGACAGGGGCCCCTGGCCAGGGAGTGTGAGAATCTTCCAGCAAAGGAACCCGGCAGCCATGAAGGTGGGCATTTTTTTTCCGCTTGTCAGCTCAAAAGTTGGAGGCCCACAGAAGGTGAGGGAGTCTGGGGAAGGACACGCTTTTTGTCTGGTGGCGAGTGTGGCTGAAGTTGGTGGTGTTTCTTCTTTTCCAAGACGGCCATAGAGGCTCAGAGAGGTTAAGAGCCTTGCCAAGGTCATGGAGCAGCGCTCACTAGAACGCTGGGCCTGACTAGTTCTCTGATCCTGATTCTCCAGCCTCCGTGGAGAGATGACTTTGGGTGGAGAGGTGGCTTTGGGTCCCTTTTGACCTTGACCCACTGTGAGAAAGGCCTGCTAGGTCTAGCCTGGACCAGCGGGTGCCCTCTTGTAGCTGGAATGAGAGCTTCCGGAAGGAATCCACACGGAGGCTTGCTCCTTGTAGAGTATATGGCGCCGGGATGTTGACTTGGCTCTGGCATTTTCAAAACCGCCAGAGCCCCCTGGAGCCCAGGCCACTTCTGGTCCTGTGTGTCCCCCTCCCCCACCCCCCCACCCCCGCTGCTTTGAAGGTGGCTGTGGTGGTGCGGGCTCTGCACAGCAGCCTGGCTGGGAGACAGCTTTGGTGGAGGAAATAAATGTCTAGGGCGATTCTTTGCTAATGGCAGGACGGCAGGAGCCCAAGTTTCGGGTGTACATGCGCTGTAATTACAAGGCTGCGGTGCATTTCAATTTTAGTCCATACACTGAGGCTTTTAGCTTTGTTTAAGAGGAATTTTCTGGACCAGAATCTCTTCGGTGGAGCTGTTTAATAGTGTATCTCCTAATTTAGAATAGACACTGGATCTGAATTGTACAAAAATCACAACTCGTTGTAATATGTTTACTAAGGAATTTTGAAGTGAATTAATTTTTAAAATAGAGCTCACAGTGGGTCTGTATTATGCCTATTACAGATACTGTTACGCGTGTGAAATTAATATCAGGACTCTAAGTTAGAAATGTTATTGGAAAGGGTCAGTGGTTTAGCATAGATGAATTCTGCACCAACCCTGAAACATCATGGATGAACCAATTGCACCCTCCCCCCCAATCTCTGTGTGTGTGTGTGCGTGTGCTCGCGGCACACGCACTGAAGATTGAACCGAAGGCCTTACACATGCTAGGCAAGCCCTCTACATGGAGCTACATCCCCTGCCCATTTTTTATTTTGAGTCAGGGTTTTGGTAAATTGCCCAGGCTGGCCTCAAATTTATAATCCTTCTGCCTCAGCCTCCCAAATTGCTGGGCCTTTTTTTTTTTTTCCCCCTCCACTTAAATTGTATCTAAGATTGCTTTCTCCAAGGGGATAGTTTCTGGGGCTTTGCCTGCCCAAACTCCTGCCTGGTAGACCCCCCTCCGCCCCATGGATTTGCTACAAAGTAACCTTGTGACTTGGAAGACTTGGGTTGTCTAAACAGGAATGTAACTCGGAGAATACCAGGCCTTGGTTGGTGGTTTTTAATTGTTCCCGCCCTGGTTTCCCTTCACCCACCCCACAGTTGTCCAGTGAGGATATGACCAGCTCTCCTGGTGACCGTTCCTCTGTACCCTGGTGAGGCCACCCTGGGCCGCAGACCCGCCAGCATGGCGGTTATTTATTTTTATTTTTTTATGGTACTGGGGATTGAACCCAGGGGCATTCTATCTCCAAGTGACACCCTCAGCCATTTTTATTTTTATTTTTTATTTTGAAACAGGAGCTCCGCTAAATTGGAGTGAGGCTGTCCTTGAACCTGAGATCCTCCTGTCTCAGCCTACCAAGTACAGGGATCACAGGCATGCACCAACCAGCACGCCTGGCATGGCTGTGTACTTTTGCAGTCTTCCTCCCATCTATTATAAACCTGGCAGAAAATTTTAAGTGTCTAAAAAAGGTGTGAAAGCTTTGATTCCTAAAAAACCTATGCAGTTTAAGGAGCAGCAGCATTTTCAGACTTCAGGTTTCTGTATTCAAATGAAGGGTACCCTTCATTCTTTGAGTTAAGCCATAGTCTGCCTTAGTCTGCCAGTTTGATACAATGTGTCTTTATGTTGTAAGTTGTTGCTGCAGACTTCAACAATGTAACGTTGGATTTTTTAAAAGTTTCAATGGTGAAATAATTTTAAAAAACGTGGAAGGAGAGTGACCAGTTGAATACGATTCTGCTCACCCCTCACCAAGCTTTGGAGGTTATCTGGATTTTTCATTTTTGCTTTGAGTGTACCCCTTTTCTCTGGATAGTCTCCCCCGCCCCTTTCTTTTTCTAATTGCAGTGCTGGAGATTGAACCCAGGGCCTGGAACATTCAGGACAAGTGCTCTACCATGAGCTGTATCCCCAGCCTTTCTTCATGGACATTTTCTTTCCTTTTTTTTTTTTTTTGCGGTACTGGGGATTGAACCCAGGGGCATTCTATCTCCAAGCTACACCCCCAACCTTATTTTTTATTCCTTATTTTGAAATAGGGTCTCATTAAATGGCAGAGAGCCTCACTAAGTAGCTGAGGCTGGCCTCGAACCTGCAATCCTCCTGTCTCAGCCTCCCAAGTACTGGGGTTACAAGCGTGCGCCACCACGCCCGGCTTCCATGGACATTTTCTAGTGGGGAGTCCAGGCTTATCATTTCTTCCTTGACATGTAAGTGTGTGTACAAGGTGCAGGCATGTTTTAAACAGGACCCAGAGCCATCGTCACAACAGGCTGCAGTTGGTGGTTTTTAGATGCTGTTTTTTGTTGTTTTTTTTTTTTTTGCGGTACTGGGGATTGAACTCAGGGGCATTCTACCTCCAAGCTAAACCCCCAGCCCTATTTTGTATTCTTTATTTTGAAACCGAGTCTCACTAAGTTGCAGAGTGCCTCACTAGGTAGCTGAGGCTGGCCGCGAACCCGGATCCTCCGGTCTCAGCCTCCCGAATGCTGGGATTACAAGCGTGTGCCACCACGCCCGGCTGATGCTGTGTTTTAATGAAAGTTCACGTGTACATTTGTGTTTCTGTCTTCTGCAACTCTCTACTGAGTCCTCAAAAGCCACCCCACCCCTCGTCCCTTGCTGTAGACTTGCTACCGGCATTTAAATTTTTAAAAGTATTTTTTCTTCAGAGTAAGTATCTCCCAGTTTTCTTTCTTTAATTGGTTCTAAAAAGAAGCCCATATTCAAAACCCTGCCTTGGTTTCTCTGTTCTGTGGAGGAGGTTACTGGGAGGACCCACTTGCTCATGATCCGAATTCCAGCATACCGTGAGTATGGCTTTGGACAGGTCACTCTGAGTCTTGTTTTGTTTATTTTATGGTACTGGGGATTGAACCCAGGAATGCTGTACCACTGAGCTGTATCCCCAGCCCATTTTTTATATACTTGGTGGTGGTGGTGGCTGCAGTGGAGATTGAATCTAGGGACATTCTATCTCTGAGTTGTACCCCCAGCCATTTTAATTTTTTATTTTGAGACAAGGTCTCGTTAAGTTGCTGAGAGTTACTACTTTACTGAGGCTATCCAAGAACCTGTGATCCTCCTCCTAAGTATTGGGGTTACAGGCATGTGCTACCATACCCAGGTTTATTTTTTATTTTGAGACAGGGTCTTTTTTGTGGTACTAGGATTTGAACCCAGAGGCATTCTACCTTTGTGCTACACCCCAAGCCTGATTTTATTTGTTATTTAGAAACAGGGTCTCGCTAGATTGATGGGAATCTCATTACTTGCTGAGGCTGTCTTCAAACCTGGGATCCTCTTGTCTCAGCCTCCTAAGAACAGGGATTACAGGCATGTGCCACCATGCCTGGTTAACACAGGGTCTTGTGAAGTTGCTGAGGCTGGCCTTTAGCCCGCCATCCTCCTGCCTCAGCCTCCTAGCACAGATGTGTGTCACCATGCCTAGCCACTGTGTCTTTAGTTTATAGGTGCAGCAAAATCTTTTTTCCCTCACCTTTGGTACTAGGGATGGAAACCAGGGGCATTCTACCTCTGAACTAATACCCCCAGCCTTATTTTAGTTTAAATTTTAAAATTTATTTTATTTTATTTTTGTGGTGCTAGGGATTGAACCTAGGGGCATTCTACCTATGAGTTACACCCCCAACTCTATTTTTAATTTTTTATTTTATTTCTTGGTACTGGGGATGGAACCCAGGGCCTTCTACCTTTGGGCTATACTCCTAGCCTTATTTTAATTTGAAACAGGGTCTCACTAAATTGCTGAGAGCCTTGCTGAGTTTCTGAGACTAGCTACAAACCTGCAATCCTCCTGTCTCAGCCTCCCAAGTGCTAGGATTACAGGTGTGCACCATCATACCTGGCTCTATTTTTTATTTTGAAATAGGGTCTCACTGATTTGCTGAGGGCCTTACTAAGTTGCTGAGGCTGGCCTTGAACCCAAATTGCTGAGGCTGGCTTTGAATCTGAGATCCTCCTGTCTCAGTCTCCCAAGTTCTGGGATTATGGGTGTGTGCCATCACACCCAGCTTAGTTTTTATTTTGAAACAGGGTCTCACTAAGTTGCTGAGGCTAGCCTTGAACCCATGATCCTCCTGCCTCAGCCTCCCTTATACAGGATTACATGCATGTGCCACCACGCCCTGCTTCAGAATCCTTTTTTTTTTTTTTTTTTTTGTGGTACTGGGGATTGAACTCAGGGGCATTCTACCTCCGAGCTATACCCCCAGCCCTATTTTTTATTCTTTATTTTGAAACCGGGTCTCACTAAGTTGCGGAGTGCTTCACTAGGTAGCTGAGGCTGGCCTCGAACCCGGATCCTCCGGTCTCAGCCTCCCGAATGCTGGGATTACAAGCGTGCGCCACCATGCCCGGCCCTCAGAATCCTATTTTTAATGTGGCACTTTTTCAGTAGAAGTGACAAAATGTGGCCAGGCTTGGTGACTCATGCTTGTAATCCCAGTACTTGGGAGGCTGAGACAGGAGGATCACATGCATGTTCATGGCCAGCCTCAGCTACTTTGTGAGGCCCTCCGCAATCTAGTGAGACCCAGTTTCAAAATAAAAATTAAGCTGGGTGTGATGGTACACACCCATAATCCCAGTATTTGGGAGGCTGAGGCAGGAGGATCTCAGGTTCATAGCTAGATTCAACAAGTAGTGAGACTCTCATCAACCGTGAGACCCTGTCTCAAAATAAAAATAAAAGCCAGGCATAGTGGCCCACACTTGTACTGGGATTACAAGCATGAGCCACCATGCCTGGCCACATTTTGTCACTTCTACTGAAAAAGTGCCACATTAAAAATAGGATTCTGAAGCAGGGCGTGGTGGCACAAGCATGTAATCCTGTACAAGGGAGGCTGAGGCAGGAGGATCATGGGTTCAAGGCCAGCCTCAGCTACTTAGAGAGGCCCTCCACAACTTAGACCCTGTTTCAAAAATAAAGAATAAAAATAGGGCTGGGAGTGTAGGTTGGAGGTTGAATGCCCCTGGGTTCCGTCCCCAGTACTGAAAAAATAAAATAAAATAGGGCTGGGAGTGTATCTCAGAGGAGGAATGTCCCTGAGTTCAATCTCTAGTACCACCACCAAATAAAAAAGGGGGAGGGACTGAGAGTGTAGCTCCGAGGAAGAATGCCCCCAGCTCAGTCCCTGGCTCCAGAGGGGGGAGGGAAGGGCAGAATGTGTACAGAATCGACTGGAAGAGATGCTTGGGGGTGGTGTGGGCTTCTTCCTATTGCTGGAATGAGATGGGCACCGCCCTCCCGCACCCTCCCTTATCTGCCCCCACCCACTTGCCCCACTGGGCAGGCCGCCCACTGCCCGCTATCGCCCTCCTGGAGGATTGCGGCTGGCCAGGCCCCACCCAGTGCCACCCGTGCGGTCTGCCCATAGAAGTCTAACTCTTGCTGTGGCAAAATGTCGAAAAGCTTAAGCACCTGGAACCTCCATTTGTTCTCCGGCCTCTCACTTAGCTTTTGGTAGAGGTGTCCAGTGCCTGGATAATCAGTGTATCATCTAAATTTCTGCAAGTGAAATGGGGTGCTTGTAATTAGTGCCCTGGGACAACAGGTGCGTGGGAGGACGGTGGGCACATCTGGGCAGCTGGTCTGTGGCTGAAGGCTGGTGCTTTGCCTCAGAAACAGCAGGCCTGGGAGCCGGGCGTGGTGGTGCACACTTGTAATCCCAGTGCTTGGGAGGCTGAGACAGGAGGATAGCAGGTTTGTGGCCAGCCTTAGCTACTTTGTGAGGCTCTCCACAACTTAGTGAGACCCTGTTTCAAAATAAAGAATAGAAAATAGGGCTAGGGGTGTAGTTCAGAGGTGGAATGCCCCTGGGTTCAATCCTCAGTACCGCAAAAAAAAAAAAAAAAAGGCAGGCTTGGCCAGGCACAGTGGCATAGGCCTGCAGTCCCAGTACCTGGGAGACTGAGACAGGAGGATGGCAGGCCCCAGGCCAGTGCTTGATAACTTAGACCGGTTCAAAATAAGACTGAAAAGGGCTGGGGGTATAGCTCAGAGGAAGAATGGCCCTGGGTTTAGTCCCCAGTAACACACACACACACACACACACACACACACACACACACACACACACACAGTCTCTCTCTCTCTCTCCCCCCTTCTTCCCCCCCTCCCCCCCAGTTCTTTGCTTAAGCCGCCCTGCCCTTCCAGGCCTCTGGATCCGGAGGGTGGGGCGTGGTGTCTGAGCCTGCTCTGCTCCTCGCTCGAGGCCTTGGGAGAGAGAGTGGTCCTGAGACCCTCCCTGTCCTGAGAGTTGGGGAAGAAGGGAGCAGCGCACGTGGGTCCTGCAGAGAGCGGCAGCTGGTTGGACCTGGGAGGCCGCTCCAACAGCCCTGCCACACTGTGGCACAGACAGAAATGGGAGCCGGAAGCAGGGCTCGCGGCGGGATGGGCTGGGAGGTGGGCCCCGGTGGCAGGCTGTGCACCGCAGGCGCGGGGAGTGGCGCCCTGGTGCCGCGGGCAGGGGCTCAGGCGTGGGCGAGGGCTCTGGCTCACCTGGGTAAGATGCTAGCGTCCTTTAGCTAACCACCCGGAGCCTCCTCTCCTCACCTGGCAACGCAGGTGTGAGGCTCCTCCCTCTGGTAGGCCGAGCGGCGCACTCCGCCCGGGGAGGGAGGTGCTGCGCCTGCGCGCGGGCCTGCGCCTGCCTTGGCGGGTGCTCAGTGCAGGTGACTTGGGAACCCCGCAGAGGGCCTGCGGCTCCAGTGATGGGGGTGGTCTTGGCTTTGTGACCCCCGCAGGGAACGTTTGGTAGGAGGAGAGTACAGGTGTGACTGTGTCTAGCCTGCGGTGCTGCAGGTGATGGCTGACCCTGGAGGTGTTGACAGAAAAGAATAAGGAAGGAGCGCAGCTTTGGGAGGCGTGGGGTCCGGCATGGCGGGAGGTTAGCCTGAGGCTGGCTGGCCACTGGAGCAGGGCTCAGGAAGGGGGGCGGGCCCCCCTGGTGCCCCCACAGCGGCCTTAGTCAGGTGCGCCGGCCCTGGGCTCTATCTCCAACCTGAAGGCGCCTGGCCTCTGCCCCAAAGACCTAGGAAGTGGGTTTTGCGCTCAGGTGATTGCTGTTAATCAGCGCGTGAGACCCGAGGTGCGGGGAGTGGGGGTGGGGAGAGGAGATGGAAAACAGATCAGAGCCGACCTGAGAAGCAGGTGATGGCTTCCGGGGGGAAGAGCCGCAGAGCGGGCTCACGAGCTCCTAGGACTTGGAGAGGACTGCAGTTGACCAAAAGCAGTTAAGTTTACCTGTGGCTCCCCCCACCCCTTTTTTTTTTTTTTTTTTTTTTTTTTTTTTTTTGCGGTACTGGGGATTGAACTCAGGGGCATTCTACCTCTGAGCTACACCCCCAGCCCTATTTTTTATTCTTTTATTTTGAAACCAAGTCTCACTAAGTTGCAGAGGGCCTCACTAAGTAGCTGAGGCTGGCCGAGATCTAGATCCTCCGGTCTCAGCCTCCCAAGTACTGGGGTGACAAGTGTGCGCCACCACACCCGGCTGTGGCTCCCTTTTCAGAAAAAGCTGAAAGGTCCCACTTGGGGACCAGCGTGCTGGGGCACTGGGTGTGCTGCGGTTTGTGGCTCCCGGTGGATGTGAGTGGTGCTGTCTGCCGCCTCACTGGGATGGGGCAGAGGGGACCTCAGGGTTGCTGCTGGGATTCAGCAAGTATATGGGGTCCTGCTGTATCTGTTTTTAAGAACCTGCAGCTGGAAACCAGGCTTAGGAACAGCTGGACTCCGGCGTCCTGGGGCTCCCAGGCATCTGCCCAGGCTTCTGCAGCCGTGACCCAGGGATCAGGTTTTTGCAGTTTCCCAAATTCTTTTTTTTTTTTTTTTTGTGGTACTGGGGATGGAACCCAGGGGCATTCTACCTCCAAGCTAGACCCCCCAGCCCTATTTTTTATTCTTTATTTTGAAACAGGGTCTCACCAAGTAGCTGAGGCTGGCTGTGAACCCAGATACTCTGGTCTCAGCCTTCCAAGTACTGGGATTACAAGCGTGCGCCACCACGTTGTATGACGACTAGAAAACTTCCAGCAATTGCATATGAGTCAAAACAAACAAACAAAACAACTAAAGTCATAAGTAGTCACTGGAGAGGTTTTGTCAGGTGTGACTCATAAAGCAAAGTAACAGTCACTGGGATTTTATCTTTGCATCGTGCCCATGTGCTGGAGAAGTTCCGACCCAGCACCCTGGTCCCAGCAGCCTGCGTGCCCTCGGGGGATATTCTGCTCCCGGTCCTCCTTGCCCGCAGGTGACAGAGGGATGCTCTCGGCCTCAAGTCCCTGGTCAGGCTTGCATTGCCTGAGCTCACACAGGACCCGGAGGGCTGCCGCTGGGGAGAGTGGGGGCTCTCCGGCCTGTGCGTTGGGGGGCCGCCTCCGAGTCTCGGGAACAGTGACTACTCCACCCGCCAGGTGTCACTCCGTGTTCTCAGAGTCCTCGACACCTGAGCAGGGTCACCACGAGTGCGTGCAGCTGTCAGCAGAGCAGTGACCGGGAAAACTCAGGTGCCCAGTGGCTTCCCCAGGACTCACAGCTAGCGAGCAGTGGCACCGTGGGGTGTGTGTGTTTTAATATAGAAATGGAAATTAAAAGAGTAATACAAGTGAAAGAAGGCAGAGGTGTTAGCTGAAGGTGTCAAGGGCCCAGGAGCTCCTGTCTCAGCCTCCCAAGGACTGGGATTACAAGTGTGCACCACCACGCCCGGCTCCCAAGCCTCGCCTCGATCCCCAGACCCCTCAGTGGAGAGCGGGAAGCGCCCAGGGCCGGCCTTGGCTGCTCCCCTGTCTCTGTGTTCCCGGGCCTGTCTCCTGGCCTCCACATCTTTGTCGACCTCTGGGTTCTTCCTTTGCAAGCAGGGAAGGAAATGGAAGCATTTAGAATTTAGAAAGCCCCATCTCCGATGGGCACCGCTCACTAAGTGCTTGGTGTCAACGGCTGCTCTGTGAGACCTGTCCCCAGGGCGGGAGTGTGTCCCCAGTGCCTGGGCTCTGGGCCCCGATGGTGCATGGGCCTGTGGTGCGCCCGTAGCTGGGCGCTGGCTGGAGGTGTAGGCCAGCCTCATCTCTGCTCACGGTCGGGAGCACACCAGGTGAGAGGGTCCCTGTTCTGACAGTCGACTCCTCTGAGGAGAGTGGGGTGTTCTCCTGGAACGTTCTGGAACATTGGAGGAGGACCCATGGGCACTGCCGGCCATGCCAGGACCTGGCGGTAGAACCCCGGGGCTGGGCTGGTTACGCTGACCGGTTGGAATACTGAGGGAAAGCTTCGCAGAGACCACACCGCTTGGGTGGGTTTAAAGGGCAGGGTGTGTGCCGGCCCGGGAGTGATGGAGAGGCGGGGTGGCCTCCACATAAGCCAGGCACCCGCCAGGGAGCTGCAGGAGAAGAACCCCGTGTTGGGGAGGGGCTGCCGCCTGGGAGGAAGGAGCAGGCGGGAGGCCCAGAGGGAGGGAGGCCGAGGACCCCAGGACACTGGCGCAGGGCTGGGAAGGCCCAGTGGCCTGGCCTCTGATAGGAGGCCAGTGTCTGCAGGGTTGAGAGCAGACTGGGGGCCGCAGAGGCAGGGCCTGCCTGCAGGAGGATCCTGTGTGTCCCACACCCAGCCAGCCCCGAGCCTTCTTGAGCCCTCGTCACCTTGCCTGGCCCTGGCGAGGATCCCAGCACCTTCACTGTGTGTGTGTGTGTGTCTCTCTCACACTGGGAAGCCAGCCCAGAGGCTCTCTTAACTGCTGAGCTGCAACCCCAGCCGTCTTTACGTTTTGAGGCAGTGTCTTACTGAGTCACTCCCAGCGTCCTCAAACTTGGGGTCCTCCTGCCTCAGCCTCCCGGGCAGCTGGGATTGCAGCCTGTGCTGGCTCCCTTCACGCTATTTACGGTGTTCCAGAAGCGTGTGGAACACCCACTGCCCGCCATGACCACCTCCTGTGACCAGCACCGAGGACGGAGTGGATCCCGCGGTGGCATTTGCAGGACTTGGGTGCTTGTTCTCCTGGCCTCGTTCCTTGTCTGCCACAGTCTAGCTGGCTGCCTGCGTCCCTGGGCGTGCCACACCGAGCTCCTCTGTCCGTGCGTGGCACCTGCACGGCAGACCTCGGAGCCGCACACTGCTCCTATTCTGATTCAACGTCTGTAAATAAAGCCCTCCGCTGGTCACCTGCTGGCTCTGGGGTATATCTGAGGACATAAAGAAGGCCGGTGAATCCTAGAGGCAGGATGGCCTTGGGATACGTTGGGGCGCCTGTGCACGCGTGTGTGGGCGTGTGTGTGTGTGTGTGTGTGTGTGTGTGTGTGTGTCGGACGGACGAGCTGCCTCGTGGCCCCAGGGGTGGAGCGGGAGGGGCAGGAGAGCAGAAGCCAGCCGTGGAGGGCACAGTGGGGTGCCTGGAGTCTGGGGGAGACCTGCTAATTTTCAGGTGGTTCTAAGGAGTCCCGGAGCTGATAACCCCGTGTTCCCTTTGCATATTCACGGGCCAAGGTGTTTTGTCCGCGGTGCCACGTCCTCTCCCTCCCCCCGGTTGTAGACCCCTTGCTGCTTGGAATGGTCACAGTTACCTGGTCTACTTCTCAGGATCTGTTGTGGTGTCTTTTTTTTTTTTTTTTTGGTGGAGGGTGAGGTACTGGAGATTGAACCCCAGGTCATTCTACCTCTGACTTTTATCTTTTTAGTTCTGGGGATTGAACCCAGAGGTCTTCTACCTCCAAGTTAAACCCCCAGCCTGATTTTATTTCTTACTTGAAAACAGGGTCTCACTCAGTTGCAGGGGGCCTTACTAAGTAGCCGAGGCTGGCTTCGAACCTGTGATTCTCCTGTCTCAGCCTCCCAAGTGCTGGGATTACAAGCGTGTGCCACCCTGCCCGGCTAACCCTTTTGTCTTTTTATTTTGAACTGGTCTCTGAGTTGCTGAGACTGGTCTTGAACCCACAATTCTCCTATCGCAGCCTCCCAAGTACTGGGATTATAGGCATGCACCACTGTGCCTGGCTGATGGCTTCCTTTTGACTACATTTAGTTGTTTAAAAAATTGGTGAAAAAGTTTAAGTTATTCAAAAGTTAAATCTGCATTGAAACAGGCTCATGTTTGGAGAAACCCCACAGGCAGCTGCACCCCCAGTGCCTCTGCGCTCCCGCCCCTGGCCTCCCGTCTGTGTTCTTGGTGGCAGCGGGCTCTCTGTCCCAGGGGTCCATCTTCACGGTGGGCTCGGGCAGCTTTGAGTGCCATGGAGGGACACAGGCCACTCGAGACAGCCCTGACTTAGGTGGGGTGGACAGACGTGGAAGGTCAGGTCATCAGATGTCAACAGGCGGGCAGTGAGGGGTGGTATCCATCCCCACCCCCTCATATAGCACATGCGTGCCGCCTGTCCTCCTGCCTGGCCATGTCCTGTGGGCTATGGGGCCCGAGAGGAGCCTGAGCCTTTGGCGCTCTCTCCAGCTGTCAGATAAGGACTTCGCCATGCTTTCCTTCTTGCGAGGTCCAGCTGCAGCTGCCCCGTGCCCGTGCTCCTCTGCCCCGCTGTGTGAGCCCGGGGCCCGGGCAGTGTCACTGTGGTGTGACTTACGGACTGTATAAGGATTCGGTTTCACCCAAACAGGGGAGTCCTTCCAGGAGAGCCTGCTTTTCCATTAGGTGAAGCTGTGAGCTGCCCTCTGCTAAGAATGAGAACCTAGAGGTGAATTAGGGAAAATGTATGTCTTGGGGAAATTCTCTTTATCTTATTTTATGGGTGCATTGTAATCCTACATCAGGACGAAGTGCAGAGCAGTAGACACGCACATGCACACCCCGTTTGCTGAGCTTTTCCGGGCTCCCACCCCACTCCCTCTTCCTTGTTCGTGATCTTGAGATTGGCGTTGGTAGCTTTGTATGTGGACATCATGTCAATTGAAGAGTTTCCTTTATTGGGGTGTGTCCCCCGTCCTCCTCCCTCCCCTAGACCCCTCCATCACTCCGCTGGGGTTTCTCTTCCTTTGTCTGGAGTCCCTTTTATATTCCAGTTCTTCCTAGCTTCTGTGTAAGAGGGAAAAGACTTCATTTTTTGGTGACTGGCTGATCTTACAGCATAATATTCTTTAGTTCCATCCATTTTCCTGCAAATGACATAATTTTGTTCTTTATGGAGGAGAATTCCATTGTGTGTCTGTTCCACAACTTTGTAATCCATTCATCTGCTGATGGACACCTAGGCTGGCTCCATAATTTGGCTATTGTTAATCGTGCTGCTATAAACCTAGATATGCACATATGACTAATATTCTGGTTTCAGTTCCTTTGGAAAGATACCCAGGAGTGGAGTAGCTATGTCATATGGTGCTTCGTGCGTGTGTGTGTGTGTGTGTGTGTGTGTGTGTGTGTTAGAAAGCGTGGAACTAGACTGGCCCTGGAGGATTTGGATTTCATCCCATCCCTCACCATGACTTAGATGGTCCTGGCTGCCAGGGAAAAAATTGAGGTGCAATTCCTGTCACATAAAATGAACCATTTAGAAATGGCTTAATGTGGCCCATTTAGCACACCAGCACCTGAAAGCCTCCCTTTGCTGTGTTTCTATGGCTTTACCCATTCCGGGTATTTCTTATCAAAGTGAATGTACGATGTATGACCTTTTGTGTCTGGCTGCTTTTGCTTAGCAGTATAGCAGTATGTTTTCAAGATTTGTGTTTTAGCAGAACTAAATTACCTTCTTTCTCTCCCTACCCCTTTTTTCTTTTTTCTTTTTTTTTTTTTTAGACACTGTCTTGCTGTGCTGCTCTTGGTCTCAAGCCATCCTCCAGCCTCAGCCTCCTGAGCAGCTGGTACTAAAGGCTAATACTTCCATGCTCTGCTTTGGACTTCCAGGCCAAATAATATTCCATGATATGGATATACCACGATGTATTCATCTCTTTGGGTTGTTATCTTTGGCTGTTCTAATAATGCTGCTCTGAACATTTGGGTACAAGTTTGTGTGGGAACATATGTTTTTATTTCTCTCATGCACAGATATACCTGGGAGTTATATGGTAACTCTGTGTAGCTTTCTGAGGAACTGTGGAATTGTTTTCCATGGTGGCTGTTCTATTTTATGCTCCTCCTAGCAATATACAATGGTTTCCGTTTCTCCATATCCTTTCCAATACTTTTTTTTTTTTTTTTTTTGCGGTACAGGGGATTGAACTCAGGGGCATTCTACCTCCGAGCTATACCCCCAGCCCTATTTTTTATTCTTTATTTTGAAACCGGGTCTCACTAAGTTGCGGAGTGCATCACTAGGTAGCTGCGGCTGGCTGCGAACCCAGATCCTCCGGTCTCAGCCTCCCGAATGCTGGGATTACAAGCGTGCACCACCACGCCCAGCTTTTCCTTTCCAATACTTCTAAGTGGCTTAGTTGTGTGCATGCATGTGCGTGCATATGTGTGTGTGTGTGTGTGTGTGTGTGTGTGTGTGTGTTACTGGGAATTGAACCCAGGGCATTCTGCCTCTGAGCCCTCAAACCTATTTTATTTTGAAACAGGGTCTTATTTATTTATTTTTTGAACCCAGGGACATTTTTTCTCCGAGTTACACCCCCAGCCCTTATTTTTTATTTTGAAAAATAGGTTGATGAGAGTCTCACTACTTGTTGAGGCTGTCCTCCTGCCTCAGCCTCCCAAGTACCGGGATTACAAGTGTGTGCCACCTCACCCAGCTGAAACGGGGTCTTACCAAATTGCTGAGGGCCTCACTAAGTTTCTGAGGCTGACCTTGGAACCTGCACAGCCTGTTTCAGCCTCCCAAGGACTGGGATTACAGCCATGTGCCACCGTGCCCAGATGACATCTTCTATTTTTTTTTTTTTTCGGTACTGGGGATGGAACTCAGGGGCATTCTACCTCCGAGCTATACCCTCAGCCCTATTTTTTATTCTTTATTTTGAAACAGGGTCTCACTAAGTTGCGGAGGGCCTCACTAGGTAGCTGAGGCTGGCCACGAACCCGGATCCTCCAGTCTCAGCCTCCCAAATGCTGGGATTACAAGCGTGTGCCACCACACCCGGCCACCTTCGATTTTTAAAAAGTGAAGTTCTTAAACCATTTCTTGCATATTCTCTTAGTTACCAAACTGTGGGGAAAATGCTAGATTTACACATTTTCCTCAGACCGACCTAAGAGGTATAAGGTACGTTGATTTCTCATGCCAAAAGGAGTGTTTGGAAACAAACACCTAGAGGAACATAGTAAAGATAAACATAATTTAATGCCCTTCCCCCCAAAAGGTGCCAGAATCCAGATGCAGACCTGAGTCTGACGAGAGGGCAGCTCGCTCCTCACCAAGCATTGTGCGCCATCACGACCGGTTCCCAAGCTCGCTCGGTGGCTTCACCGTGTGAGGCTGCCCTGTCCTCGGTGCCTGTGCTGCCCTGCCGGCCTGTGTCTAGCCGTGGACTTCGGCCACGTGCGCTGCAGGCAGCTGTTTCCTGTGTCTGGTGCTGGAGAGACTCCGCACAGCGCTTGCGGGGGGTGGTGAGCATCTGGAATGAGAGGCCGGTTGCCACTCACTGGGCGCCCGCTTCTGTCCTGTTGCAGAGCTGCTCATGGAGTTGCCCAAAGATTAGAGTTGCCACCAAGTACGTGCCAGAGCCCCGAGTGACACTTGGCAGCGCCGAGTGTGCAGTTAGGAGGGCGTGTGTGGCCACCGTCCCTGCGTGGTGGTGATAAGGGCCCAGCAGCCTTCCTGGGGAAGAAGCAGACCGCCATATCTCAGGAGGAGGTGCCGGGCCTCCGCCCTCTGCCAAGCGCCCCTCACGCAGTCTGCCTGCATCGTGGCCACAGCGGGCTTGGCTTTGATTCTTTAAAAACAAATGAACAAACATTCTTCATGACAAAAACTAATACCTGCTCATTTCAGAGAATTTAGGAGATAGGTAAGTAAAAAGCAACAAGATTACCTGAGTATCCCTTCCAGGGAGCAGGTGCTAGCGTGTGGGTATTTCCAGATGTGTTCTCTGTTTGTGCCCAGGTTGGGTCGGCCTGCATCAGCCACTTTGCCCTTCCTTTTCGTCTAAGATCTAGAGCATCTCCCAGTGCTGTTTAAGTTTCCCTGGGGGAACCAGTTTTGCGGTGATTTATTTTTTGTGTGTGTGTGGGGGTACTACAGACTGAACCCACGGACATTCTACCCCTGAGCTACACCCCTAGCCCTTTTTGTTTTGAATCAGGGCCTTACTAGGTTGCTGAGACTGTCCTCAAACCTGAGATCCTCCTGTCTCAGCCTCTCAAGTACTGGGATTACAGAAATGTGCTATCACACCCAGCTTTTACAATGATTTTTAAAGTAAAATGGTAATAGCATGGTGGTACATTCCTGTAATCCCAATACTCAGGAGGCTGAAGCAGGAGGATCACAGGTTTCAGGCCAGACTCAGCAATTTAGTGAAGCCCTCAGCAACTTAGCAAGACTGTTTCAAAATAAAAAATAAAATAGAGCTGGGGGTGTAGCTCAGAAGCAGAATGACCTTTGGTTCAATCCCCAGCACCCCCCCCCCACACACACACACAAACAAAGGTAATAGCCGGGCTTGGTGGTGCACATCTGTAATCCCAGTACTTGGGAGGCTGAGACAGGAGGATTGCAGGTTTGAGGACAGCCTCAGCAATTAGCAAGAATCTCAGCAATGTAGCGAAACCCTGTTCCCAAATAAAAAATAGAAAAGGCTGGAGGTGTAGCTCAGAGGTAGAATGCCTCTGGGTTCAATCCCTAGCGTCACAGGAGGAAGAAAAATGGTACCAGCTCTCAGATCAGCCGGTGGCACCCACTGGGGCGGGGCTATGCGAGTGGGCAGCACGGTCAACTCCTGACGCGCGCCCAGCTGTGCGATGTGGGAGCGCGTCACCTCTCCCTGCACCGCAGTCTCCTTGTCTGGTGCAATGATGTGGCATGGCCCCTTCTGGAGTTAGCGGGAAGATTCCATGAGTTCCTGGTCTACAGCAGGCCCTCCGGTTGGCTGTTTGTCTTTACTGACACACTCGTGTGCTTGGAACACGCCCGCTTCCTTCAGCGCCGTTCAGCCTCTGGTTGAGCGCTGGGGTGATTCGGTGTCCTGCCTCCGCTGTGAGGGCTGGACCAGGTCTGGTGGTATCTCCAGCCTCCAGCACAGTTACCAGCAGGGAGTAGGGCATGAGTGCGCGCTCCGTGGGGGTGTGTGCCGGTGTGTGTGCGCATGCGTGCGCGCCTGTGTGCACATGGCAGTGGGGGGGCAGGCTGCTTAGTTGACAGCACAGTGGCACTTAGATGTCAACTGTCAGTTACAGACGCGCCTTGCTGTGAACTGACTTCTGCTGAGGGTCCGCTGGGCCGGGGCCCTGCCCCCCCCCCCCCAGGGCAGGCAGGAGGAGAGGCTTTACCTGGGTGAGACCCAGGCGCCGTTGCGTGCGGCCTCGGGGTGGCTGGCTCCCCAGCTTGCTCGTCCTTGAGCCCCCTTCTGTAAACCAGGAACGCTAATCATGCCAGTTATTGTTGTTAATTACCATAATACAGAATTATTAACATGAAAGCTCAATGGTATAAAATTATATGTCCCATCAGAATAATTGACATAAGGCATTGTTTTCTGTATGTGGCGAAGTGATATATATTTAGTTATATAAATGACTGCTGATTATAATTGGTTGTCAATATGTGAGTGTGATAATCGCGTAATGGGGGCTGTAGTTGATAGTGTCATAACAACTGTAATTGTTGTGGGGAGGGCGGAGGGGGCGTGTGCAGCGCCTCCTGTGCCTGCGGAGGCCTGCGGCCGGCGGCCCTGCTGGGTGAGGAGCCTGCTCTTCTGCCGGGATCTGGAAGCTGTGCGGGTCGGTGCTGCCTGCAGGGTTAGGGTGCTGGGGGATGAGGGTGGGGTTCCCCGAGGACTCTCGTCTCTGGCTTGCACTCTGAGACCCAGGAGCTGTGGGTGCCCCTTCTGAGCGAGCCCGCGTGGCAGCCCGTCCGTCCACCTGTGAGAGCGCGGCATTGCTGCTGGTCTGCCGGCGACAGACCTGGGAGGCCGTTGACGACGCCAGCGTGCCCCTCGTAATGCCCTCTCTGAAGGGAGACAGGCACCTGCTGTTCTTCTAAGCGACTTTGCCGGCATTTGGTCCCAGTGGTTTGCTTGGACATTGTCAAAGCTGTTTCTCATGCAGACAGCGTGTGGACTGAGCGGGAGGGGCGTCTTAGCCCTTACGCTAGAGATCCTTGAGACAGACCTGCACCCGTGAGGGGGTGCGCTGGGGATTGGACCCGCGGGTGTTCTACCCCAAGCTACTCCCCAGCCCTATTTTATTTTATTTTTTTGTGGTACTGGGGATTGAACCCAGAGGCATTCTACCTCCAAGCTATGCCCCCAGCCCTATTTTTATTCTTTATTTTGAAACAGGGTCTCACTAAGTTGCAGAGGGCCTCGCTAAGTAGTTGAAGCTGGCTGCGAACCTGCATCCTTCTGTCTCAGCCTCCCACACTGGGATTACAAGCATGTTCCACCATGCCCGGCTCCTATTTTTATTTTTTATTTTGTAACAAGGTCTCACTGATTTGCCAAGGGCCTCACTAAGTTGCTGAGTCTATCCTCAAACCTGAGATCCTCCTATCTCAGCCTCCCAAGTACTAGGATTACAGGTGTGTGCCACCATGCCTGGCCTGTGTTCTCTTGTTTTAAAAAGGGTGGCCTTGGTGGTACATGCCTGTAATCTCAGTACTTGGGAGGCTGAGACAAGGAGGATTTCAGCAATTTAGCAAGGCCCTCAGCCATTTAGTGAGACCCTATTTCCAAATAAAAAAATAAAAATAGGGTTGGGGATATAGCTCAGAGGTAGAATGCCCCCGGGTTCAATTCCCAGTACCAACCAAACAAACAAACAATAACAACAAAATAACTGGGTGCCTGTAATCCCAGTACTTAGGAGGAAGATCGCAGGTTTGAGGCCACCCTCAGCAACTTGGTGAAATTGTGTTTCAAAATAAAAGGGGTGAGGGGATATCTCAGAAGTAGAAAGCCCCTTGGTTCAGTCCCTGGTGCAAAACAAACAAACAAAAAGCCAAACCAAGACAAAAAAGGGCACCTGTGAACAGGGTAGAATTTCAGGGAACCCGTTTCTCCCCAGGCAGACTCCAGGTCACTCCGCAGGAGTGCTGGGCCTGGATTCAGGCCCCCGGCTGCTGAGCCTCTGGTCCGAGTGTGGCCTGGGCATTGGGCCTGGAGGAGGTCCTGGCTGGGTGGGGTCAGGACAGGCCTACCGAACTTTATGTGGGACCCTTTGAAATAGAGCAAACTTCATAAAGGAATCGAAGGGAAAACGGACTCGGAACTTGGTGGGTTTGAGGTCTGCGGTGGTGTGATTAGTCAGTGGAGTGAATTCCAGGACGCTGTTTGAGTAGAGCGCGCTCACCTGTCTCTCTCTCCTTTGTCGCTGGACCTCAGCCTTGAGTGCTGGGCCTGCCTCCCTGGGGTGCTTCCGGGCTCCCCGGGGCCTCGCCAGCTGCCCACAGCTGCCTGCTGCCGCAGACTCTGAAGCCACACCCACCTCTTACTGCTGTCTGAGGCCATTTTCACCGGCTCTTACGAAGGAAGAGAGTATAAATGGGGTAATAGGATAAAAGCCCCTTTAAAGCCCAGCTCCTGTCTCTGTCATCTCCCCTTCCTAATAAAGGAGTGCTTTTAGCGAAATGGCTGCGGACCGTGGCTACAGGCGAGCATCTCCTGGTTGTCTGGGCTGTGCGCTCACCTTTATCCTTCAGGACTTACACAGGTGGCCTGTCGCCGCACTGAAATCTGCCCACCCGGGGTGACTGCACTGCACGCACGGTGGGGCTCCTGTGCACTCGGGGCGAAGCCAGAGCCGGAGCGTGACGACGCTTGGCTCAGTGGCTGGTGCTTTGTCTCTTCCATACTGGACATGGAACCCAGGGCCTCATGCAAAACTATTAAAAACCAAAATGGGAGCCAGGAGACAAGAGGATCATAAGTGAGACCCTATTTCTTTTTTTTTTTTTTTTTTTTTTTGCTGTCCTAGGGATTGAACCCAGGGCATTCTACCTCCGAGCTACACCCCCAGTCCTATTTTTTATTCTTTAGTTTGAAACAGGGTCTCACTAAGTTGCGGAGTGCCTCACTAGGTAGCTGAGGCTGGCCTCGAACCCGGATCCTCCAGTCTCAGCCTCCCAAATGCTGGGATTACAAGCGTGCGCCACCACACCTGGCTTGAGACCCTATTTCTAAATAAAAAATAAGATAGGTCTGGGTGGTGTAGCCTGGAGGTAAGAGGCTTCTGGGATCCGTCCCTAGTACCACCAAAAAATTTAAATAAGTAAATAAAATGGGAAAAGAAAGCAGATTGTGGCTTGCCCCAAAGCAGCTTGTCTGAAACTTCGAAGCCTTCCTGTCCCTGCCTCTGGTCGGAGGTGCTCCTCCAGGCCTGGTGACGGCCTAATCGTCCTTTAATCCCCGGCTTTGCCTGGCGGCAGGAGGGCGGGGGAGCTGTGTGCTGTCAGGGAGACATGCACCTGTTTGCTCAGCGCTCTCCCTGGTGCAATGTTAGGTGTTTCCAGGTAAGCGATGTGTGCTGTCTTTTGAGTTGAACACTTGATAAATAGTTGTTTAAACGGAAGCAACTAGATAAACTCAGGGGTAACATGATGATTTGCCAAACTACCCAAAAAAAAAAAAAAAAAAAAAAAAAGCCACCACAGGAAGTGAGCCCTGTCACTAAATGACAGATCTGGAGGTTCCTTCTGTGTTGGCACACAGCGTGGGGCCGCCTCGCTCTGCCCCCCTCTCCACTCTGGGCTGGTGATACCAGGAAAAAGTTAACTGGGATAATCCACAGACGTTTGTAAACTAGCTTCAGTCCCAGGCCTGCCCTCAGTCCCCTTGGAGCTTCTGCTTGCTAGGGATGGATCAGTGTTGACGGCTGACCTTCCGTGTGCGGCCCTCTCCTCTCGCCAGCCTCACTGGGTGCCACGCACCTGTGTTGGGAGAAGGTGTCCCCGTCTTGACAGCTGTCGGCTGGCCCGTGCTAGAATGGAGCTGAGCGGCGGTTAGCTTAGTCATCTGGAACCCTTAAAACCAGCCAGTCCTCCACCAGCGAGCCTCGCTGCCGCGTCCCGTGATCGGCGGGAACAGGTGGACGTTATTTCTGCAGTCTTCCCAGGTGGGGTTCCTTGCAGGTCCCTCATGCCACCGATACTGCCATTATGCCCGAGGAAGGCCTCGGGGTCCCCGTGTTCGAAGAATGTCCTCTGGACGGCCGTCGTCACCCACAGCGCGAGTTCACACAGCAGGTCTTGAGCCCCTGGGCTCAGCACTTCTTTATATTCTTCAGCTCTTGAGGATCCCAAAGACCTTCTGTTTGTGTGGGTTCTGTCAGTATTTATGGTGTTAGAAACTAAAACTGAGGAAGCTGGGCATGGTTGCAACATGTTTGCAATCCCAGTACTTGGGAGGCTGAGACAGGAGGATCATAGGTTTCAGGACAGTCTCAGTCACGTAGGGGGAGACCCTGTTTCCAAACAAAAAGTAAAATAGGACTGGGGGTGTAGCTTGGAGGTAGAATGCCACTGCTTCAATTCCCAGTACCAAATAAATAAAACTGAGATTAAAAAACATGTAATAAAAGCAAAAATAATGACAGCAAAAGCCAAATGCATACTAACAAAAAATATCTTATAGTTATGAAAGAATTTTTCTAAAACAAAAATGGTATTGTTTTATGTGTTCTTGGAACTCTGTGTAGGGCTTGGGCTAATAGGAGGCATGGTTGACTCTAGCGTTCATTCTGTTCAGATGTGTTGTGTTGGTTGAAGTGTAAGGGGGAAAAAAATCTGTCCTCAGATACGTAGCTGGGAGGAGGGCTGTGATAGCATCCTTTGCAGATAATTGACTTGCACAGGCCAGGGAAACCTCTACCACGGGCCTCACCCCCAGGCCCCCCCACTTTTGATTTCGAGACAAAGTCTTGTTAAGTTGCCCTGGCTGACCTCGAACCTGCGATCATCCTGCCTCAGCCTCCTGAGAATTGTAGATATTTTTGTTACTACACCAAAGTTCCACAGGTACACGTTCAGCATCCCTAATTTGAAAATCCCAAATCCAAAATGCTCCAAAATCTGAAAGTTTTTGAGCAGTGACAGACCACAATTGGTGAATTTCACACCTGACCTTGCGTGACAGGTCTGTCAAAACACGGACATTCGAAACATCCTGCATAGAATGACCCTCGGGCTGTGGGGTAAGGTGTGTGCGACACGTTGGTGAACTTTGTGTTTGCACTTGGGGTCTGTGCCCAAGATAGCTCATTCTGTGCATGCATATGTTCAGAATGTTCTGGATAAGGGCTGTTCAACCATGGGTGTGTGTGTGTGTGTGTGTGTGTGTGTGTGTGTGTGTGTGTGTGTGTGTGTCTTGGCATTGAACCCAACAGTGCTCTACTTCTGAGCTACACCCCCTGCCCTATTTTATTTTTATTTTGAAATGGTTTCACAGAGTTACTGTATGCTGGCTGCAAAGACCCAGTCTCAGCCTCCCAATGGCCACCGCGCCATGCTGGTTTCTTTTGGTTGTGGTGCAGGTTCTGACAGCGTATCAGCTGTGGCTCTCCTGAGCGGCTAAAGCCATGTGTGATTTTGTAACAGCTCGCCTCAGTCACTTGGAACATGGCTTCCTGAGACACTCAGGCCTTCCAAACATTGACACACTAGATTACACAAGATCGGACTCCCATTCATGAACCTCGGGGCCAGCCTCGTCAGGAGCCTGAGTGTTGGGAAGCTTTACGTTCAGGGTGACAAATACAGGTTTTCTAATTTCCATGTCGAGGTGTGAATTTCATAACTGTACCTCCCGCTATGTCCTTGGGAGTAGCAGGCCGCGCACTCGGCCAGCTTGGAGAACACTCCCAAGCCCCGCCCTGGTCTTCCACAGAAGGCCACACCGCCGGCAGCCCTTAGGGTTCTTCCTGGGGACGCCGGGCACACAGGTTGGGGCTCTTCTCATCCTCACGGGGAGAAAGGCTGACGAGTTGATGTTTAATCAAGGGAATGAAGTCCACTGCCCCGGTGACAGTGCTGTGCCCTGTGCAGGTGTCGCTCCGCCTGCCCTGTGGGCACCTGCGGTGGCACCTGTCCGCAGCTGCAGCACACGTGGCAGCACGGGGAAGCCTGGGGTCCACGGACCACACCGAGAACTGCTGAATCAGAGGTGTCCTCACTCTGTGGAGTGAGACACGAGTACATGTGTGTGCATGCATGTGCATGCGTGTGTGTGTGTGTGTGTGTGAGAGAGAGAGAGAGAGTAACACCTGATCTGTTCTCTCCACTCTCCGTGGTGTGGGGAGGCTCCAGTGCAGGGGCATCTGGGGCACCTGAGTGGAGTGGGGGTGGGGAAGGCCTCCCTAGTCCCCTGGATAGGGAGGAGGGGCTCGGGGCGGCTGTTATGGGGAGCAGCTGACACCTTTTGTGAGTGGCGTCTTCAGAGTGCTGGATTCTGTGTGTGGGTATCGAGTGGAGACTTCCATGAGCTACTTGTTCAGGAAGCCCCTGTCTCTACTAGGTGAGGCAGGGGGCTCACCGGAGGGAGGGAGTGTTCTGCCGGTATCCTCTATTCCTTGCTAGTACCCTGAATGGTACCCAGTATTTTTCAGTGTCGTGCAAAAAGAGCCCCTTCCCTGCCACCTGCCCTGCCTGGTCCTCATTTCTACCACATTTAAAATTAAAGCATACAGCCGGGCGTGGTGGTGCATGCTTATAATCCCAGTACTTGGGAGGCTGAGACTGGAGGATCCGGGTTCATGGCCAGCGTCAGCTACTTAAGTGAGACCTTGTTTCAAAATTTAAAAAAAAAAAAAAATAGGACTGGGGGTGTAGCTTGGAGGTAGAATGCCCCTGGGTTCAATCCCCAGTACCACAAAAATAAATACATAAATTAAAGCGTACCCCTCCCTTGGGCCCAGGAGAGAGCTGAAGCCAGCCAGGAGCTTGGCGGAGGGCGCCCGCAGGCAGAGCCTCACTCCTGTGCTCGGCCGAGGCTCCTGCTCAGACGGCTTCCTAGACACCTGCCGGCCCTTTCTCCACAGCCCCCGGGGCCGAGTTTCCTTCCCCCTCGCCTTAGCGTGGCTATAAGGTCCGTGCCCCCACCAGCAGCCCTGGGAAGGGGCTGGGGGCGCGGGGCTCTGGACTCTGCTGTGTTCTGAGCCGACGCCACCAGGCATCCTCCGGTGCGACACGCAGGCGTCTGGTCCGGCGGGCACTGGGGCGCGGGAGGCTGTGGTCCCCCCCAGGGCGCTGAGAGGAGTTGGCTGTCCTGTGGCCCAGCGGGTGACCCTCAGTCCCTCTGGAGCAGCTGGGAGTAGCGGCGTGGCAGCGTCCCTGCTTCCTACTGTCTGTCTCCTGGGTCTGGCCGGTGAGAGCAGAGCACAGGAGCTGGGCCGGTGGTGTCCCTTGGCCAGGGGCACTGCAGGGGGTTCTAGGATGACAGCTGTGGGCCACTGACCCGGGAGCTTCCCTCTGCCCTCCCTGCTCTCTGGGGTTCTGAGGAATGAGAGGTGACTGCCCAGGTCCCTGCCTGTGGGCAGCCCAGGGGCCCGAGTACCAGGAAGAGGGGCAGAGCTGCCATCAAGCAGCGCGATGGAGGGGACCGGGGCGGATGGTTTTCTTTTTTTTGCGATACTAGGGATGGAACTCAGGGGCATTCTACCTTTGAGCTTTACCCCCAGATCTATTTTTTTATTCTTTATTTTGAAATAAGGTCTCACTAAGTTGCAGAGGGCCTCACTAAGCAGCTGAGGCTGGCCAGGGACCAGAGATCCTCCTGTCTCAGCCTCCCAAGTACTGGGATGACAAGCGTGCACCACCACGCCTGGCTGGGCAGGTGGTTTTCCTAGGAAGGAGCCAGGCAGGTGGCTGCAGGAGCCCGGTGCTGAGAAGCCGTTCCTCAGGTAGGGTCAGCGTGCAAGGCAGAGTCCTCACTGTGAAGTGTCCGGTCAGTGGCGCTGGGCACCCGCTGCCTCTTATCTAGCTGCATAACAGTGCCCTCACCCCAGACGTTCCTGTTACCGTCCCAGTCCCAGGCCAGTGCCGGTCTGCGCCTGCCTCAGTGGATCTGCCTGCTCTGGGTGCATCGCGTACTCAGAAGCAGACAGAACGTGGCCTCTTGGCCTCTTTCACCTAATATTTTCTTTTTTTTTGGTATTAGGGATTGAACTCAGGGGCATTCTACCTCTGAACTATACCCCCAACCCTATTTTTTTATTCTATATTTTGAAACAGGGTCTCACTAAGTTGCGGAGTGCCTCACTAGGTAGCTGAGGCTGGCCGCGAACCCGGATCCTCCAGTCTCAGCCTCCCAAATACTGGAATTACAAGCGTGTGCCACCACGCCCGGCTTCACCTAATATTTTCAAGTTCATCCACAGTGTAGCATGTAACGGCCCTTCACTCTTTTTATGGATGTGTGATACTCCACTGTAGGGATAACTACTGCATTGTTTATCCATCCATCCATCAGTGGACATTGGGTGGTTCTGTATTTTTTAAATTATAGAATTAGCTTGTGGTGCCTTCAAGCCCGGCCAAGATTTTAAATGTGTGTAGCTTCATCAGGAAGCACGGGCCAGCCTGACTGTCCCTTCCCACTGCATTGAAAGGTCAGGAGGTGTGTCACAGCGGTCCATGCTTGTGCTCGGGGTGGGAGTGAGCGGGTGTCCCCGCGAGCAGCGCACCTTGCTATGCCCTGGCCTCTCCTTCAGGGTCAGGTCTGCCCGGCTTCTTGAGGTGAAGTGATGAAACCCAGTTGCCGTTCCAGTGTTATTTCTCTGCCTCTGTAATCATGGGAGAGCGTTCCTTGCCTTAGCAAGCCTTTCTGAGTTGTAAATGTGTTCCTGTGCGTTTGCTGGTCTGTGCTCAGGAATAACAGCTTACCCCATAGAATTTGTTCACGGTGTTGCTCGCTCCTGTTTAGTGTGTTTCAAGAAGGCTCGGAGTGTTGAACAGAGTAGGAGGCGCGGTTACCCCAGACACAAGGCTTCACCTTGCTGGAGTTAACCACCAGGTGTCTTTCCCGGGGACCTCACGCACCTGGATCTGTCCCTCGAAGGACATGTCTGGTTCCCGTCCTCGCTCTGCGCCGGGCTCATTTCGAAGCCTTTGAGCAGGTCTGCGGCTTTCTCCTCCATTCTGGAAAGTCTCTCGTGTCTGGCTTCATCAGATGCGCCTGCTGCCATTCCTTATTATTGTTGGTATTATCTTGTGCTGGGGATTGAACCAGGAGCGCTCTACCACTGAGCTATACCCTCGGCCCTTTTTCATTTTGAGTCGGGTCTTGCTAAATTGTCAAATTGGCCGTCTCCTGCCGCAGCCTCCCTGGTAAGCTGTTATATTTTTTGAAGCTGTAAGAAACACTGTTAAAGTTCACATAAGCAGAGGGCCTGGCGTGCTCACCATCCACCCGAAGAGACCGCTAATCTCACTTCCTTACCTGGAGATTTTGAGGCAAGTCCCCGCACTGCACCAGTGGTCCACGAAGACCAGGGTGTGGGAGAGACAGGCTCTCCAGGGGCAGAGTCACGGCCCCTGACCCGAGACGGTGGCCACTGTATTGTCACGTGTACGGTTGGGGCGGGTTCCCCTGCCGTCTCCTGTGCGTTTTGTTTTTAGTTTGCTGAGTCTGCTTACACATAAGGAGCCGCTCGGGTCTTTCTCATGTCCCGTGGCCATTTTGCTGTGTGGTTTCGAGCTCTTGACGGTGAACTCGCTGGAGAAGCTTCCCTGAGCAGAGGCTGTGCCGCGTGGCTGGTGCTTCTGATGGTGCAGGGCACGCGTCAGCACCCCACGGGTGGAAGAATGAGCCTTTCATCATGCAATTTCCCTGCTGCTTCCCCAAAACTAGCGGCTTAAAACAGCGTCTCCTGCTGTGTCTCCCCCTCCTTGGATCGAGGCGTCTGGGCAGCGGGCAGCTGAGCATCTGCTCTTGGTTTTCGCTGGACAGCGCGGGTCCCTGGAGCGTGGGCAGAAGCAGCGAGGCACTCCCATGAGCCTCCGGGACGTGCAACAGTTGCTCCTGAGGGCAGCCTGCGCCACCCACCAGCCTGTGCGGCGTGCCAGGCCAAAGCCCAGGGAGGCCGACACAGCCCACAAGGAGGGGCCGGCCACAGAGGCCCCCCCAGGAAGGTGCAGGGATGGGGGCGTGGGGTGACTGCCCAGTAGGCGTGGGGTTCCTTCTTGCGGTCACGGAAATGCCCTGGAATCTGTAGCAGTGACAGTGGCGTGATGCATTGTCAGTGTGCTGCAAGGCGAGGCACTGCACACTGCAGTGGTTGACATGGTAGAAGTGGTAGATTACGTGCATTTTAGCAGGAGGTGTGTGTGTGCATGCCGACCTGCTTTCCCAGTGTAGCCAAGGAGCTGGAGGCCCGCACACCTCGCCTCGGGTGCTTTGGTGGACGGGCCCCTCCTGGTCAGGGAGCCTGACTGGCCTGGAGTGTCCAGAGAGACCCGCTTCTACCCTCATGCTGCTGAGAGGACGCTGGTCAGGCCTCTGCGGCCGCCACACCCCACCATTCAAATATGCACAACTAGCAGGGTTTTTCTTTTTTTTCTTTCAGTCTTCCGAAGAACACGGAACACAATTTCAATTTATTTTAAATTGTGAGCTTGTCTCTTCAGGAAGGAGTTGATTAAAGCAGCCACGCAGTCCTGGGGATTTTATCTGCTTGATTTTCAACAATTTGCTCCTAATTAATTATTCCGACTAAAAAAAAAAATTGTACCTCTCCAGGATGCCAGTATTTAGAAGTGACATTTCAACTATCTGGTTGAACAAATTGGGGGAAATTTCCTGATTTCTGTCATTTGTTAAATTCGCTTTTAAGTATCCCCCCAGGGAGTTGTATCGAGTCCAAGTGCCAGGAATTACAGCGGGGTTTGCAGCCGGTGGAATTGGATCCAGCCGCAGGGACTGGCTGCAGAGCTGCGAGCTCGCTAACGCCGGTGGGTGGGGACACGTCGCTTCTTCAAAACAGAGCTAAGGCTTGCTCTTTCAACTGCTCTCTCTCTCCCTTTCCCTTTTGATAGGAGGAATATTCTGGTTTTCGTCTGCAACATCATTTTCTAACGTACCGCGATCTGTAGTTTGCCCTGTTTTGTTAACATTAAGACAGTATTTCTATTCACAACACGTAGTGATTGGAATTTCAGGGAAAGGTGAGATTTTCCTCTCAACTGAAGACGTGCTGAATTGAAGTGCTGGGTTTCTAAATGTGTCACCGAGGGGTAGACGTCTGGGTTGTTTCCCAACTTTTCCCTCTACGGTGGTGGGCGGGGGAGACCTGTTGTATAACAAGAGGCTGTGGTGATCACAGTAAAACACATTGATTTTACTCCATCTTAAAAAAAAAAAAAAAATAAAAGGATTCTTTATGTGTTCACGATAAAAAGCAGAGTGCAGAGAGGGATGGACTGGTTGGGGTAGATGAGACTTAAAACAAACAGACCCTGCCGGGTTCAGCAGCACACACCTTTAATCCCAGCACCTCTGGAGGCTGAGGCAGGAGGATCCCAAGTTCAAGGCCAGCTTGAGTAACTTACCAAAACTCTGTCTCAGAATAAAAAGGGCTGGGGATGTTGCTCCATGGTAGAGTGCCCCTGAGTTCAGTCTTCAGTACCAATAAATAAATCCATGCATACATACATATATACAAACGACAAACCCCAAAGAGACCACACACAGTGGCTGGGAATTCAGGCGCTACAGGAACTGGCTGTCCTTCCTGTGACTTCCCGGGGCTCTGTGGGCTTAGACACCTCTCCATGTGCCACCTAGGGACTGCGGCCGCTGTCGCAGGAGGGAGCTGGGGCTGGCTCAGTGGGTGCCCAGGACTGCCCTACCCAGGGGAGCGTGCAGTGTGGCCTAGCTGTGTAGCCACACCCCGTTGCTATAGAAGAAGAGCCAGCGGGCCTTAGTGGCCAGCGGGCAGCGTCTGGCATGGTGGGGGGCAGAAGGCAGAGGGGAGTCCTTCTGGGGACGGTTGGTCACCGCCTGTCAGTGCTCTGAGTGCAGGACCAGGAGTGCTGCCCTACTTGGGCTCACCAGGGGCTAGGGGGACAGGTGACGTAATGTGCCACCTCATAAGGTGGACGGTGGTGGTCCCCAAGCAGATGACATTGGAGGGGCTTCCAAGCAGAGGGTGTGGCACCTGCAAAGGTCCTGGGGCAGGCGGCCAGGAGGAGAGCAGTAGGAGATAAGGCGCCTACACGCCCTGGCTGGGTCCTGGGCTCTTGCTCTAGCGGGGATGGGGTGCCACGGGGGGTCTTGCAGTGGGGAGACCCACTAGGGACTGTGGAGCCATCCCGGCAGGAGAAAATGGTGGCCTTGCCTGAGTGTTAACAGCGGACGGGAAGGCGGCGCAGTGTGTCATTACTGAGGGGAAGGCAGCACTGAGTCTCATTACCTGCTGAGGCTGGTCTCAAACTTGCAATCCTCCTGTCTCAGCCTCCCAAGGGCTGGGATTACAGGTGTACCCCACCATGCTGGCTGTCTTCATTGTTTAGAGAAGTACCAATGTTTGTTTTCTTTTTGCTGAGCCCCGGGGCACAGCAGCAGCTCGGCTTTTTGTCTCACCAGATGTCTCGAGTATCCAGCTTCCTGTGCTATGGGAGCAGATTTAAAACTCTAGCCAGCCACAGTGGTGCCCGTGCAGTCCCAGCAAGCCAGGAGGACCACAACTTGGAGGCCAGTCTGGACAAAATAAAAAGCAGAAAGGGCAGGAGGGCAGCTCAGGGTGGGGCGCTAGCCGAGCACGCGTGAGGCCCGAGGTTTTTCGGGGAACATGTCAGAGGGCTTCCTGGGGGAACGCTCCTCAATCCCACGCGTTTCCTTTTGAGCTGTTCACCGTGGCCCAGTCTGTACTGAGTCAGGGCCCTCGTGTAGGGAATAGAGCTTCCAAGTCCTGGTTAGTGTGGCACTATAGAAACACTGGTACAGGCTTAGCATTCCTAGTCTGAAAATTCCCAACCTGAAAATACTCAAATCTAAAGCTGTGAGCGCCCACTGGAATCTGAACTCATGGTCCCCAGCGTTTGGGGTAAGGGATCCTCTGCCCGTGAGCTGCAGTTTCTGGTTGCTGTGTGAAGTTCCTCCTGATGTCCCGGTGTCCTGGGTTTGTGGGTTGGGATTGTTATTTTCTCATCCATGCAGTGAGCATGTGTCATCAGTGAGGTTCAGCGTGACAGTTTCTGTCCAAGTCCCTCTCCCCCATAGATAATGTTGACATCGATATAGATAACCACATCTATGAACCGAGGGTCATTTGGACCGATTTCATCATCAGAACCCCCCACCCCCACCCCCAGGTCCTCTTCCATTCGTGCACTAGTGTCTCCTCATTTATCAGAAGTCCTCTTTGTTTCCAGTTTTCTCCCTAGCTTCCACATATGAGTGAAGACAGACGGCCCTTCACAACGTCTGTGACCGGCTAACCTCGTTTGGTACAATATTCTCGAGTTCTGTCTGTTTTCCTGCAAATGACGTAATTGTATTCTTTTTTTATGACTAAGTAAAATTCCACTGTGTGGCACATAGCACGGTTTTGTTATTCATTGATTTGTTGACAGACACCTAGGCTGGCTTCATGGTTTGGCATGTGTGTTGGGCTGCTGTGAGCCTGGATGTGCACGGATCCCTGTGGTATTCTGACTTCAGTTCCTTTAGGAAGCTCCCAGGAGTGGCGCAGCTGGCTCCTATGGGGGCTCCACTCCCAGTCTCGTGAGGAACCTCCACATTGAGCTACAGAGCGATTGTACTAGTTTGCAATCCCACCGACAGTGTATGAGACTCTATTTAGCCACATCCTCGCCAGCATTTATTATTGTTTGTATTCTTTCTTTTTTTTTAACCCTATGTTTTATTTTTTATTTTGAAAACACGGTCTCACTAAGTTGGTGGGGACCTCGCTAAATTGCTGAAGTTAGCCTTGGACCCGTGATCCTCCTGTTTCAGCCTCCCAAGTCCTGGGATTATAGACGCTGATCACCATGCCCGGCTGATGATTGCCCTTCCAACTGGAGTTAGATGAGATCTCAGTGTTGTGTCATTTCGATTCGCATTTCCTTGATTGCTGACGATGTTGGACATTTCGTATATTTATTGGCCTTTTGTCTTTCTTCTTTTGAGAAGCACCTGTCCAGATCCATTGCGTGTTTTTTTTTTTTTTTTCAGTACTGGGGATTGAACCCAGAGGCATTCTACCTCCGAGCTACACCCCCAGCCCTATTTTTTATTCTTTATTTTGAAATAGGGTCTCACTAAGTTGTAGAGGGCTTCACTAAGTAGCTGAAGCTGGCCTCGAACCCAGATCCTCCGGTCTCAGCTTCCCAAATGCTGGGATTACAAGCGTGCACCACCACGCCCGGCTCCATTGCGTGTTTTTTAAAGGCGCCCAGGGGTCCTCTGTGTCTGCGCTTCTGCCAGGGAATCTGGAGACTTCCACTCACGTGGCTTCCTCATGGTAGAAAAGGTTCAACACCTGGCCGTTCACAGCACTGCTTAACCAGACGAGCCTGTTCGCCAGGGGCACTTCTGGTGCAGAGTAGGGCAGTGACTCCGCACTCGCATTTAACGTCTTCCTCGTTTACCTTTGAAAATGTCAGAGGAAGACAGAGCGCGTGTCAGAGCCCGATCTGTCCTCCCGACCGCCCTTGCGTTTGCCCTGTGGGCTTTGAAAGAACAGCTGTATTGTTTTTCTAGCATAGACAAGAAACGCAGAACTGTAAGGAGGGGTGGTGGCTGCGCGTACGTTTCCATTCAGACCACATCCAGCACCATTCTGGAACTTTCTCCCACTTGGAGCGAGTGGGCCTCCGCCTGCTCCCCACCACTCCCCGGCCGGCCTCCGTGGGCCAGGCCAAGCGCGGGGCCCCGGGGGCTCGGCCCCCCCTTAGAGCAGAGGCTGGAGACCAGAGGCGGCAGCCTTGAAGGCTGAGACAGATGGACGGTCCCGTGTCCCTGCTCTCAGCCATGTCGGTGAGGGAAGCAAGGTTTGTAGTTTTAGTGCATTCTTTGATGAAAGGCTAAATATGTCCTGTTTGTTGACTGTCAGTGTTTCTAGCATTCTCTCCTTCTTATTAATTTATTTGGATATTGGAGAGATTAAACCCAGGGGTGGTCTACCTCCAAGCCACATCCCTAGCCTTATTTTTATATTGAAATAGGGTCTCATTAAGCTGCTGAGACTGGCCTTGAACCTGAGATCCTCCTGTCTCAACCTCCCAAGAACTGGGATTACAGGCATGTACCACCTAGCCATTTTTCTTTATTAATTTATGTAACCATATATTTACGTTTATATTTTCAGGTTTAAATTTTTATGCTACAAATTTTCTGATTTTTGTCTTGCAATTAGAGACATTTAAAAAATCTTGTGGCCAGGCATAGTGGCACGTGCCTCTAATCCCTGTGCTTGGGAGGCCGAGATGGGAGGATCACAGGTTTGAAGCCAGACTTTGCAACTTAGTGAGACCCTGTTTCAAAATAAAAAGGGCTGTGGCTGTAACTTGGAGGTAGACTGCCTTTGGGTTCCACCTCCAGGACCAAAACAAAAGGGGCTGAGGGTATAACTCAGCGGTAGAGCTCCTGCCACCAGAAGCATAAAATATAAAAATAAAAAGTGTTATGGAGTCAAATTTGCCTTTTGTGGCCTCTGCTTTTTGCTCCTGAGAAAGAACATTTTCAAAGTTATACACTTACTGCATTTTAAAATATTTCTGTGGAGCCAGCCATGGTAGCACACACCTATAAGCTGAGTAGTAGGAGGCTGAGACAGGAGTATCTCAGGTTCGAGGCCAGCCTCAGCAACTTAGTAAGACCCTGTTAAAAAATAAAAAATTAAATAGGACTGGGGTGTAGCTCAGAGGTAGACCACCCCTCAGTTCAATCCCCAGCACCAAGAGACAAAATCTCAGTGGATGTTTCTGTTTTGCTTAAAAATTGACTATTAATCGGGCATGGACGCAGGAGGACCGCAGGAACGTCCCTGGCGTGCCACCGGTGGGCACGTGTTGTTTGCCGATTGTGCCGAAGATGCAAGAACCGTCTCCACTGGGGGCCTCGGGCTTTCTTCTGGCAGTGAGCAATAAGCCAATAAAGGTGGCTTGCTCAGTGACCGTGACACTAAGATCCCTTTCATTCAATGATTCCTTCGTTTAGTCAACAGTTGAGCAAAAACAGACACACTCCCTGCGGCCACGATGCCGGCTTTCCAGGAGGGCGGCAGATACTCACCAAAGTGTCACCAAAGAAACGTGGCTTTGAGCCCGGGTGGCGGGAAAGGAGTGTGAGGAAAACTCGGAGGAGGCGCTTTCTGCTCTCCCCGAGTGATCGCGTCAGGCGCCGCCATCACGATGCCCACGGCAGCTCTTACAGGTGCTGGGGAGAGGGACGCGGCCAGGCCACCCCCTGAGCGGCAGGGCGGAGCGCACCTAGGGGAGCCGCCCTCCGTCTTGAGTTCCCTCGGTATGCAGGGTTGTGCTTCTAATACCATCGAGGGAAGACAGATGGTGCTTCAGAGGGGAAGGCTTTACCTTGTGAGGGGACATTTATTCACAATTTATGGCACAAAAAAGTTTTCACAGAACACCGAGGGCGGGGGAGCGGCTTTGGGGAGCAGTTCTCAAAGAAAGAATGCTTGGACTTTCACGTTGAACCACAGAAGGCCATTAAAAAAACCCATTGGCCACAAGACAGTTTCGGTTTGCAACGAGAGTCCGGCTTGGTAGTGAGTCCTCAGCTCCGTCATGGGCTCTTCTTACGAATGCTGCATTGCTCACTAAAATAAGGTCAAACTATTTTTAGACGATTACTCATTAAACCCAAGGAGCTGCGTGAGTAATCATAGTAGCACACCCCACTGGTGCAGAGGGCACAGGGGCTCGCACCGTCTCCCCTGGACGGCGACCCTGCCACCCTCCCCATCTCCTGCCCATCCCCGGGGCGACGTTGGCTCCCAAAGCCCCCACTTTTAGTGCCCCCCAAGCCAGGCTGTGACCGATGGAGGCTCTCTGGGTTTTACCCCAGGAGAACAGAAACGGAAGACTTCCAGGAACGGTGACTGCCTGCACAGATGGCCCCTTTCCAGGGAACGGCTCTCTGGCCTCCCTGCAGGGCCTCTCTGCATCCCGTCTGGGGCGCCTGCCAGGGATCCCTGCTGGCCTTGCTCCTCCCCCCTCATCCTCCCTGTGCAGGAGGCACCGGCCCAAACCCCCGAAGGGCTAGGAGCAGCGGGAGCGAAGTCCCCCACACATGAGGTCCAGAGGCCATGCCAGGGGCTGTCCCCAGGAACAAGGGCAGGACACCAGCGGCTGTCAGCCAGCGCCCTGGGGCTCACGTTATCCACGGCGCCTGTTCTCCTGTCTGTGCATTGGTGCAGGAGGTGTCTCGCCTGCAGCGTGCCTCCCCTCCCAGCTTTGCTCAGTGTGATGCTTGAGCTGGACACGGAGCATGTGTTCCTGCGTCTCAGCGGTGGCCACTCGGAGACTCATTCCTTCGGGTTTGAGACGTGTCCTTGGTGCATAGTGGGCTGGGCAATGCCCGGGTCCCACCCTGCAGTTGTGTAGACCGCGTGCACTTGTATTCTCTCTCCCTGGCTGCATTCTTAGCACACATCCTAAATGCCCTGCTCACTTCTCTAAAAAGGCCTGGGATTGTGTCTGCTGCTGCTCGGTCGCCCGGGGTGGCCAGGGTGCTGTGGGTGGGACTTGCCTGTGTAAATGACCGTCTCAGAGGGGTCACTTGCCTGGCCCACTCTAAGCTGTCAGGACCTGCCCCTGGGTGGCCGTCCTGCTTAGCCACTGCCTAGCCAGGGGTCTCTAACAAAGTGCTCAGCCCTGAGTATCCGTTTCCCCCTTGCAGGGACAGCCAGAGGCGTGTTCTTCTTGTCTGGCCTGGCCTGGGTTGTGGTGCACCAGAGCTTAACAGCCTCAGGCCATCCGTGTCCCTTTCTCTGGCCTTTGTAGCTCCCCGCAGATGCCCTATCTGATCAGAGTTCTAGAAGAAAAATAGGGGTGGAGGATTTCAAATAACAATGCCTAGACAGGTGTGGTGGTGTATGCCTGTAAGCCCAGTACTTGGAAGGCTGAGAAAGGAGGATCTAAGATTAGAGGACAGCTTCAGACATAGTGAGACTCTCAGCAACATAGCAAGGCCCTGTTTCAAAACAAAAAATAAAAAGGGCCAGGGGTGTAACTTGGAGGTAGAATGCCCTTCAGTTCAGTCCCCAGTAAACACACGCACGATGGCTTTGAGGCCCTGGAAAGGGCTTTGTGCGTTGCTGCTGGGGTGGCAGGCCTTTAAATGTTCCCAGCTCCCCCGCAGGGAGGGACCCGGCTGCTCCCTGGAGGGAAGCACGTTGTCCCTGGCAGGACAGCCCGTCACTGCTGCAGACCCCGGGGCCCTGGGTTTCTCTTGCCAGCAGCCAGGGCTGCTTATTTCTGGGCTTTGGTTTATCGATGACTCCGTATGGCTTAGGTTTTCATAAGGAACATTTAAGTCACCTGGGAGTGAACAGTCGCACGGATCTTTCTGTTTTCTAAAGGTCACATAACGCAGGCTGAGATGTCGTGGGAGGAGCACTGTCTGCAGGCGGCTTGGGGTGGGACAGGAAGCTGGCAGCCAGGTGCCAGCCCTGCTAGAAACCTGGGCGCTGTCTTGCAGGTCCCTTTCCTCCTGGCCCCCCTAGACCGAGTTCCCCAGACCCGTATTGCGGCCGTGTGTCTCCAGCACCTCGGGGAGCTGGGCTCATGGCCAGTGACGTAGGCTGGATGGGGAGAGGGGAGCTGCTCTCCCCCCCTGTTTCCAGGGTGGCTTCCGGCTCCATGTTCTGTGGCTGTCACATGTCACCTGTGGCCAAGAATGTGGTCCTCTGCCTGGTGCTGGTGTTCAGTGGCAGCAAGACATCGTGTTTGTGCTTGTTACACAGTAGGTGTTTCATAAAAGCCTGGCCGCGTGGGGTGCAACGGGGCTGCAGCGAGGTTAGGGACCCGCGTGCCCAGCCCAACCTGCTGAGCCCTCGGCTCAGCAGAATGGACGCAGCCCCCAGCAGCCGCCCTCACCACCTGTGTCCATGCCGGGCCCGGCACTCGCCAGGTACCTGCTGTTTCTCCTGCCGGCAGAGCCGCCGCCGCCGCCCTGGGGCACCTGTCGGCCTCACATGGACGTGCTCAGGCTCAGACTCACCAAGATGTCTGCGTTCCGATTCCCAGCCCTGAGCCCCACCCGCACCCAGGCAGCCTGCTCGAGGAGCCAGACGGAGAGCCCGGTTGTCATGGCAGCGGGTAAATCGTGAGTGCAGCGCACATCAGCGCAGCCATGGAGACAGCAGAGCCCCTGCCGGCGTGCGGGGTCCAAGCCTGTCCCCAGAGCAGCGCCTGCCTCACGCACCCAGGTGGCCTTGGCACCAGCTACAAACAGGCAGGTCTGCCGGCGTCAAACCGAGACTTGTGTACAGAGATGGCCGCTGTGCCCTGAGAGGGCTGATGCTCAGCCTGGTGACAGCTGCGAGGGACCCCTTCCCTGAAAAATGGTTGTCAAGGACAGAACAAAATACCCAGGACGAAGTCAGTCCTCCCGAACACATAGGGCGAGGCCGGTCATCCTGAAATGCGCTCGTCAAAATGCCAAATCACACACGTGACAGGTCGTGAGTGTGAGCTCCTCACGGTTAATCACAAGGGCCCACGCGGGGTGGGGGATGGGAGGACCCTTGGCATCGTCGGTGTGAGGGCTGTGCGGCAGGGGACGCTTGTGCCTTCCGTTGGGGTCACGGTGCCGCCGGCCTTGGGTGCAGCCCCCGGTGCTCTGGAGGACCCTCCGCCTGCGTTGGCCTCTCTGGCCTTCAGGTGGCCCCGCTGGGCTCCTCGCCACGGGGGGCTGGGGGAGCAGGCCACTGAGCCGGAGGGCGCCCTCGAACTTCCTGGGTCCTCTCCTGGGGTGTAGATGACGAAGGTCCCGCAGGGGACCTCAGGGGGCATCTGTGCTACTTAAAGTAAAAACTCAGCCAGGGCCGTGGCTCACACCTGTAATCCCCGTACTTGGGTGACTGATACAGGAGGATTGCAGGTTCCAGGCTAACCTTAGCAACTTAGTGAGACTTTCAGCAACGTAGTGAGGCCCTGTCTCAAAAAGAAAAAGGGCTGGACTGTAGCTTGGAGGTAGAATGCCTTTGGGTTCAATCCCCAGTACCAAAAATAAGTATCAAAACAAATCCAATAAATAAATAAAGTGAAAATGCGGAAAACACTTCCATGGCATCAGTAGGAGGTGAGTCTTAGAGTAACACAAGCACTCCAGATTGTGTTAGAGAAACTGGGGCACTGTGGTGCACACCGGTAATCCCAGTACTTGAGAGGCTGAGATAGGAGGATCGCAGGTTCAAGGCCAGCCTCAGCAACTTAACTAAGAGACAATCTGCGATTTAGTGAAACCTTGTCTCAAAATA